>JACDOX010000365.1:265472-315466 GCA_014549065.1 Cardinalis cardinalis
TGCAACAAATCCATTTCCCACAGAAAAACCCGCCAAAAAATCCCATTTTCTAAGGAAAACCCGGAAAAAACCCGCCAAAAAATCCCATTTTCTAAGGAAACTGAGCATGCTGGGGTGGTGGCAGCAGGGCTGTGTCTGCAGGTGACCCCCAGCTGCCTCTACCAGCTCTTATGTAACCTTGTCCTCCCCTCGGAGCCCGATGGGATAATGGATTTCTTTAAATTAATAATGCGTAAAGGGAGATTTACACCACGCCACTGCAATATTGTCTTTGCCTTTTATTCCTGCATTTGTCACTGTAATCCCTGATGGAGGTGTGCAGAGGGGGGGATAAATAATGAAGGCTAAAAAAACTCTGTCATCAGCCAGAGCCATTTGCAAATTCATCATTGATATTCTTTGGGAGGCAGAGACAGAGGCATGAAAAATAAGGAGTGGTGCTAATATATCTCAGTGATTTCCATCTCCCATTTATTCCACTTTGAGCTGTGATAGAATGTGAATGTGAATCCCAGAATGTGAATCCCAGGAATTGCCATTCCTTTTTTAGGGATGAGCCTAAGGCTGCTCCTGAGCCTCTCAAGCAACAGAGTAAATACCAAATTAAWGGACAGAGTAAATACCAAATTAAAGGCCTTTAAACTCAGATGTAATACACTTACCTGGAGGTTTTTGACTAATTAGGGTTTAACCCTAATTAAAGGGTTAAAATAGTGACAAAAATAGTGAAGAAATATGGACAAAATAGCGAGAAAATTGTGGCAATTCCTTAGCATTTAAACTGCTAGGAGATATTTTTAAGACAGGTTTAAAAAGGCAGGGAAATAAAGCAAGTATTTTAAAGTAGAAACCCTGTAAAGATTTATTTGTTCATTATTACAAGGAYGTCTGAAATAGTTAAGAAGAGTCACCCCGAACCAGATGCAATTTCTGATTTCTTTAACCTTCCTAAAAAATGTTGCAACTYCTAAATTTTGAAATTGTGGTCTTGTGACAAAAAGAAAATGTGGTATTGCAAAAGAGCTTCCCTTGCCATATTCCCTGAGCATCTCAGCSGAGGAATTCTTCCCAAATTTTGAGGGTAAAACCAATTTTTTTCCCCCTCAGATGAAGTGTGACATGCTGCACGGGTATTCAGGGTAGAACAGAGTATCTAATATATTAATTTAAAATAAATAAAGGGGTTTTTTAAACTTTTACTGGAGCTTTTGTGATCACCCTGGTACCAAACTGATCCCATGAGCTTAAAAATTCCTGAATTTCCAGAATCCAGTGCTGGATGCTCAATCCCTGCCAGGCCCAGGCAGCAGAGTGAAACCAGAATGTAGTAGCACTCAGAGAAGGGGGAGAAGATGAAATATATCACAAGATAATAAGAAAATAAACCATTAAAAGGCTCTGTTTCCCATTATCATGTGGTTTTATGTTAATGAAGTTGTTCCAGGCCTGTTTGAGTTTAACTCAAGCAGGGGAATATGAGTAATATGAAAAATATGTGGGGCTGAAGACCCTAAGTTGAAAAGTCTGTGAGCCATGGGATGTTTTTGTTCAGCAGRCATTTCACAAGAAGGAATAAAGCAGCCAGAAAGTGGCACGGAAAAATCCCTGAGTGCCAGATTTTCCTTATTTTTTCTCAGCTCTGGGTCCCCTCTTTGTGTCCACTAGGACAGGGCAGCCCTGGTTGGTTGGAAAATTGGAATTCCCAGCTCAGATTCATCCTCTTGGTTGTCCATATTTTTTATAAATGCTTTTATGGATTTTAAAATTAAAAAAAAAAAGATTACATTAGTGGTAAATTGGCAGCTCTGTCCAGGTTGAACTAGAGTTGGGTGTTTTTGAAACAGATAATTGTTTTCTAAAAGAAGAAGAAAACACTGGAGGTAGGATTTGGAAAGCAGCTTCCATCRGCAAATGGAAAATTGTGAAAATGGCCAGACTTGAATATTTTTTGTAGTGTTTTATTTCAGAAAAGCTGAAAAATTGAGCTCTGACCTGAACTGACCTGATTTTAATACCAGAAAAGAGTAAGCACAAAAGGACTAAGATGTCCCAGATGTAGCAAAACAGATTCTTCTGTAAATTTACTTTAAAAAAATATTATTTTCAGTTAATTGAAAATGTTGAACCAAACCTGTTATTTAACATGCACTGAGCTCTTTAATTTTCTTTTTTTTTTTTTTCTTTAAAAATGAACTTTAAAAAACCATGTTCCACGATAACAAGGATCAGATCCTGGAATTGGGTTGGAAAAGTTGTGAGCAAGAAGTTTTTTGATTTTTTGGGGTTTTTTTGGGGGGCAGTTTGTCTTGGTTTTGTTTTTATTTATTTATGTTTAAAGTAGTTCAGATTTCTATTTTCCTGCTGGATATAAGGAGCAGTGAAGCTTCAGATTCTGGATGCGGCCCTGGCTCCAGGCGAGTAAAAGATGCTCATTCTCCTTTTCATAGGCAGATATTCAGATTTCAAAAGCAAAATCTCCTAAAAATCAAAACAGAGATAAAGAACCCAGCCCTTTAATTTTAAAGCACTTTCTCAAAAAGAGAATAAACCAGGTGGCTCCAACCTGGCCTTGGACAYTGCCAGGGATGGGGCAGTCACAGCTTCCCTGAGTAGCAGCTGACAGGAGCAGAATTGAACTCTAAATCAAAATAAAATATTAATTTTTGAGTGCTGTCCTTTCAGTGCATCTGCATTAATTCCTGAAAAATCAACAGTGAAAAGCAGCAGCCCCTCAGACACCTGGGTGACAGCATAAGAATTTTCCCTCTCTACAAGAAAGCTTGGAGTCCCAGCAGTTCATATTTCAGACTGCGGGACAGTCRCTGGCCAGCAGAAGCAAAATGTAAAAATATTTTTATCTTAAATATTTTTCTTAATAATAGCTTCAAAGGCAGAGAAATGGCTGGTTGGACTGCAGCTGACTGCTGCGTGCTGTGGCCTGGCAAGGCTGAGCTGGGGGGAAGAGAAAACTTTGGATTTTGGTGTGTTCCTGGCCAGGCTGGAATGTGGATTATTCTACCCAGCAAAAGTATTTCTAGAAGGAGTAACGCAGGAGGAGGAGATGTTGTGGGGCTGTGTGTGCAGATCCCACCAGGAATGAAGCAGTTGTGTGGATTTTACACAAAATTCTTCCAGATTTAGTGTTGAGTTGCAATGAAAATGTTCATATTTAACAGTGGAGAGTGGAGCTGTGAGTGAGAACAGGGTGGAATGGAGGGGGAGCCACCAGTTGTTAAATGGGAAAATTCACTTTATTTCATTGTTCTAATTTATTTTATTTCATTGTTCTAATCAATAATCTCCCTTCTTTGAGTGAGGAGAGCAGGAAGCTCACTGTGGAATCCCTGAGGAAGTAGGGGGTACTCATGGAGTAGGTCYGTAGTAAAGCTGAGAGCTCTTTCCCCATCACTTCTCTGAATGAGACTGAGACTTTCCCTTTCTCTTCCCAAGGCAGTTGAGCTCTYTGTGTGTCAGGGAATGGCTCTGGGAGGGAGGAAAAGCTCCTGACTGAGCCACAGGGATGCTGAGGCTGCCCTGGGGAGCCCTGAATTTTCAGTTACCCCCAAACCTGGCTGGGCTGGGTGACACACACGAGCACAGCCCATCCAAAGAGCTGTGGAGTCTTCCAGGCCAGGTTGGATGGGGCTTGGAGCAACCTGGGATGGTGGAAGKTGGAACGAGGATCCYCTCCCAAYCCAAACCATTCTGTGCCTCCAMACAGGCACAAATTTGAAGCAGAACTCTGCTTTTTAACATTAAAGCTACTTTTGCATCCAACCTGAGCTCTCAAATGAAAGGGTGGTGTGTGAGGCCACAGGAACCTCTGCCAGGCCTGCAGGACCTGTGGTTTGCACCTCCACTGGTTCTTGTTCCTGCTTTGATGTTTAAATTCACAAAAGTTGCAAATGGGATGAAATAGCTTGGGGGTGGAAGAGCCTAAATTGGCCCAAGGTGGCACTTGGTGGTGGCAGTGGTGCAGGGATGGGGACACACATGGGTTCCCTTAGAGCCCCCAGGGAGTGCTGCAGAGGGGCTGCAACATTAAACAGCAATATCACCTTGCCTCCTGTTTTGCTGAAATGAATTAACTGGCAGGAAATCATGGATTTCCGAGCCCCGCTTTCCTTACGACATTCCTCGCTGCAAAAGGAGAATGAAACCGGTGAAAGTGGGTAACGAGAAACAGGCTCTAGAATTATTCTGTGTGGCAAGAGGGGAACAACATCGACCTGGGGAGTAGCAGCTCTTTTAGGAAAGGGGTTTGGAGAAGAGAAAGTGGCTCAGGGAGTGGAGAGCGCARGGAATTGATCAGAAGGTTCTGGGTTGCAAAGGAGGCATAAAATCTGTTGGAGGTGAGAATACACCACAAACACCCCAGAAGTTGGGCCTGTGTCACAACAGTCCTGAGTTATTGGAAATTGTTCCAGAAAGTTTTCTTTTTAAAATTAATTTTCTTAAATCTCTGATGGGTTCTTGATCCCTGCTTTGATTTTTAAGAGATTTTTCTTGGAGAAAACATATCTGGCTTTGAAGAAAGAATGACCCTCTCTCACAGCACTTGGCTGTGTGTGTTTGCAGAACTGGAGGGAAGAATCCACTGAGCACTTCTGAAAATTCGTCCTTAAATCCTTTATTAGGTCATGAATGGAGAAAAAAAAGAAAAAAAAAAACCCAGCAGTAAAAAGTTTCAAAGGGGATTTTTGGAATTCTCACCATGGTTTTATCATCTTCCCAGCGCTGAATGGCCTCACTGTTGGAACTGCAGTGGTGGGAGTTGGGGACTGATGGGACAGGGCAAGGCTGCAGGAATGTGCTTTCCTTGCCACGGATTGCCCAGTACAGCAGGAACATTCAAACCACTGCAAAGATTCATTCTTTGCCCTGTTCTTCCARAGCTCGTGTGAGTTCCCCTTCCTCGTGTGTTTTTCCTCCAGATTCCCCTCCTCAGCTGTTTCTGATGACTTCTGAATTTAAAACTTGCAGTTATATCCATGTGTTGTCCTGGATTGCTGCAGCACTGTTTTGAGGAACTGTGCCACTGGGGGAAATTCTGTTTTCTATGAATTGTCGTGTTTGGGTTTGGGGTTTTTCCTCTCTAAACATGGTGCTTAAAATTAGAAGCCACGTTCCAAGAAAACAATGAGYGCTCCTTGCCATATTCACTGATAGCTTCTTTCCAAGCGTCCCAAGAGCTCTGGGATCTGGAAACCAGCAGATGTCAGGGATCAATATTTTGGAGGTAGGATCCATTTCCTGCGAAATGTGGTTGCTCTCAGGATGAGAGGGAACAGCATCAAGCTGGGCCAGGGCAGGCTCACCTTGGACATCAGGAGGAATTTCTCCATGGAAAGGGTGGCCAGACCTTGGCRGRGGCTGCCCAGGGAGGTTTGGAGTGCCCATTCTTGGAGGTGTCCAAGGAAGGGCTGGAGGTGGCACTCAGAGCTCTGGGCTGGGGACAAGGTGGGGATGGGTCACAGCTTGGACATGRTGGCCTTAGAGGTCTTTTCCAACCTCAGTGATACTTGAAATTAGCAGGAGAGAGAGGAGCGAGCTTTGATCAAACCAACTGTGCTTCCCAGAATTTCCCAAATTGTCCCCGGTAAAGCGCTGTGGATTTAAGATGGAATTCCTGCAGCCTCTCCTGCTTGGAAGTTGCAGGAGGCATGTCAGGACCAGCAAGACACAGCTGCTTTACCTTCTCATCCGCCATCCCTCCCTCACTTCTCTCCCCTCTCCTTTTTTCCCCGCCTCAGCAGCTCAGCGAGAACACCGCGAGACGAAAATAAAAAAAAAAACCAACAAAAAAACCTGAAAAAACCCAACAAAAAATTCCTTTCTTCCCCAGCCCCGTGGCTGTGCTCTCCTTGCCTGTGCTCGTGTCCCAGAGCCGTGCTCGGGTCAGCAGCGAGCTCACGCTTTTGTCAGCGTGATTAATAGCGCTGTGGATTGTCGTTAATTCACTGGCTAATGACTGCAACTCTGGCCGCTCCCGGAGTAATCGGGTGATGTATGTGGGGAGCGAGCACCTCATGGCAGAGGTGAAAATCATTTCGACAAGTCAAATATTGTCACAGGGAACAAATGGCTCTCCCTGTTAATAAAAATTAATGAATTTTTTTTTACCGCCGGCCCGCTAAATGAAGCCGTGGAGTGAAGGGAGCGGAGTGGAGGGGACAGGCTCGGCGGAATTAGAGCGCTTTATTCGGTGGTTAAAAGTGTAAACATCTTTATTACGGCGGTGATGGGATGTGGCAAGGGGTGGTGGGGCTTTTGTTTGTGCTCAGGAGGGGTTTGCTCGGATGCACCGAGGCTTTTCTGAAAGTTTTGGGGCTGTGTTTGCATCCAGAGGGAGAGGAGGCAGGAAACAAAGAGGTTTAGTGGAGAAAAAAAATGAATATTTAATATTAGGAGGTGGTGGATCCCTGCCTTCATTCTTTCAAGGAGTGCCCTGGCTGCTCTCAGGCAGAGATCTTTGGCAAAGCCACCTCGGAGCTTGCCCAGCGCTGGCTGGCTCTGCATTTCCATCAATTCCAGCCAGGGTTCAGATGATTGTCCACACCAAGCCCAGCCAGGGGCTGGTCCTGTGGGAGAGGTTGGTCTGGTGCCTCATGGGTTTGGAGACCAGGTGGGAGAGGAAGGAATGGCATGGCAGAGGCAGCACCCCTGGAGAAGAASTCAGCAGAATTTTGGGATTCTCCATGCCAAACTGGTACCTTATTACCTGTGAATTAGTGAGCTCTGGCTCACAGGTGAYCACAGAACAGTTTGGGTTGGTTTTGTGAGGATTTTTGGCTCTGGCTGTGCTGATGAGAAGCGCTGGCTCCTGTCAGTGAGGTGATTTTTGAGGTGCAATCCCTGGAGCAGGTGGCTCGCTCACAGGATTGGGGGGCAGCCCACCAGCCCCTCAGAATTCCAGGGAGATTGATGGGAACACTGCTGGAGTCCTTTGGGAATGGGTTTGGGGACCACTGCAGGTGGATGAGCTCCTCTCAGGGAGCTTGGAGCAACTCCTGGCTTCCCTTAGCTGTAATTTTTATACTCTTGCCAGGCTGACTGATGAAAATTCTGGTACTGAGTAGAAAACAAGAGTTAAACAACCTTGCTCTGAGGCCTTGTTTGTATTTCCAAACTTGCGAGGGAAATCTTCAAGCAATTCCACCAGTTAAAGTCAGGTATATGAAGAAAAATAACACTTGACCTGCAAGGGACCTTTAAGGTTCTCTGAGTTTCCATGGATTTGGCTGTGAAGGGAGCAGAAAAACAGAGGGATTAGAGAAGGAAAACACAGGGAAGCTTTGGACAAACAAACAAACAAACAAACAAAAGCCCTCAGTGCACTCCTGGAGGGAATGTTGAAGCGCCCAGGCTCCTGTTGCAGCCAGGGCACGGACAGATCCTGCAGCTTGGTTTTTTTTGGGAATGCTGGAGTTGTGCAGAGCTGCACTGACAGAGGCTCTCTTGGCGAACACGAGGAGAAATATTTGTGCTACTCAAAAATGCCTCACTTTTCACAGCTGGGTATAGGTGCTGTCTTGGGAGATAAAGACTTTCGTATTTTTGCCTTGTGTTTCCTTCAATGAACTGATTTTCCTGTCTGCATTTGATTTTAATGTAAATATATTTGCTGGTGATCCATAAAGCAGGATGTCATCTTGGCGATTTTAATCCACTTTTTGTGGGTATAATTTTATGGCTAGCAAAGTTTAGAAATATGTTTAAATGTCTGAACAGCAGCAAAAACTTCCTGCATAAAGSATTATTAATTGTCAGCTAATTGGGAGGGTGATGATCTCTGACTAAACACTAAGGCAAGGTGTTGATTTGTGTTAATTGTTGAAGATCCCATTAGGGTGTTAACTCCTGTTTCCTGTAACAGTATTTTGGATATTGATGCATTTTTTTYCCCCTTGAGGTGAATTGTTCTTCTCTGATGCTCTCAGCTCTGTGTGGTCAGGATGGCAAATGAGGACTGGATCCCAAACAGGACCAGTTTAGAGAGATATAAAAAAATACTGGATTTCCTCATTTATAATTATTCACTTTATTAGAGGMTGTGGGCATTTTATAAATGCAGGTCAACAAACAGCTCCTGCTGCAGCTTCTGCTTTCGAGGGATATTTTATGAGTGTACTTGAACACTTGGCATATATTTCATTGGAAAATCCACCCTATTTGTCAATGAGACAGACTAAATTAAAACTTGATTAGGCAATCCCAAATCTGGGTTAAGCGTTACTGTGTTTAAAAACCAAATTCTTTGTGGGAGATAAGAAGTGAAGAGCCTTTTTTTATTTTTGAAAAAAGACTTTGAAAACTCTGAATTTCAACTTTGTGGACTTTCACATAAGTCACTGCTGTGTGCAGATTTATAATAAGGGGATGAAAATACTTTTATAGAGATGGACAAATTTGCCTTGTATAATAAATAACGCGAGCCAGAGCTGCTCCTCCTGCCTTGCCCTTAATCCCTCCTTTTCCAGAGCAGCTTTGGTGCATCTCTCTAACCATGTGACTGCTCCAAATCCAGGAGCTGAAGAGTTAAGGCACAAATAAAATCTCAAGTTCAGACTGTCAGCTTAGATAGTGCTTAGCAATGGTTGAGGAAAAAAAAAAAGCCAGTTGTGATTTAGAAGAAAAACAGTGAGATTTGACCAATTCCATGGAATACCTTTCTTAGCCCCGGGGCGAGTGGAAGTGGTATATTAACCAAGGAATAGAGCAGAGGAGGAAAAAGGCCAAATCACATTTCTTTGAAACAAAGAGGCTTTTTACCAGGAACAAGCCTTGATAAAAATTACAGTGGCATCGCAAGTCATTTCAGCCGCTCTGCCTCGGGCCATATTAGAGCAGTGAGGAAATAGGGGATGCAGCAGCCCTGAAATACAAATACAGTAGTCCCAGGAGTGTTTTTAGTATAAATAATCCTTTTTTGGAATAATGCTGTGGCTTTAAATAGGGCCAGGTGGTGGGTGCAACACCCAGGGTTGCTTTGGAAGGAGGAGAGGGAAATGAGAARCTCTGCCTGGATGTGGGGAATGCCCTGGGAGAGCCCCAAATCCTCGTGGTTCCACTGCTTCCCAGGTTGTGACTGCACCAGAATCTGCTGGAATCAGATTGAAATGAGTGTGAATGGATCTGTCAGGCTGAGCCAGGAGGATGTTGTGGTGTGGCCATGAAATGAGTARGTCTAAAACAACTGTGGAGTCCTCTGGAACTGGGCAAAGTTCCTTTGGAAAGGATTCTCCCAGGAATCCCACCTGTCCCAGTTTTTGTTCACCCCAGTGTTGGGGAAGGATTTTATGGARTGTCACTTCCCACTGCCATTTGTTGAACCTCCCATCTCTCCTGTCCTACATTTTGCAGACAAACTCTGGGAGCACTTTCTCTGTCAGAAGTGACTTGTAAGCAGACTGCAGTGGGGAAAAGCAGGAGGATTAAACACATGCTCAGTTCTTTGTCAGGTTCTTGTTCCCAGAGAGAAAAGAGCACTTGAGTGGCCAGGAGAAAAGTGCCCCAAACAGCAGCTCTGTGGAGGTGCTCCCAGTGCAAACATTTATTGAATAAATCATGTATTCAATGGGATGGGGGCAGGAGAAATGGAAAGATCTCTGCAGAGAACAGCACTAAAACCCCCACTTGTTTCTTACTGTCATCACTCGGTTAAAATTCCATTTTTCATCATAATTAAACATTTCTACAATTATCAGGACACTGGTAGCCAGAGGAAAGGTGTTTGACCAAGGAAAGGAGTTCAGTTCTGGTCCCAAAATTTCAGGAACCTCCTCAGCCCAGTGGTGGGAAATACTTGGTAGACCTCTGCATTTTTCTTATTTACATGGTCAAAAATGTGACAGGTGAAATGTGAATTGGCTGGATGGACACAACTGGATGGGTGCATCAGAGATGTGTCCCAAGTATATTTTGGCTTGTTGYGCTCAGGGCAGGCTGGGATGTGTGGGAGCATAAAATGAAACCCAAAACAAGTCAGGGGCTGATGTAAAACCCCAGAGCATTCCATGGGCTTTGGGAGTGAACCCATGAGGAGTGGGAAATCCATTTCCAGCTGATTTTTGAGCACAGTCCTTTGCTCCCAGCCCAGATTTAGCTTTATCCTTATGGGTCACAGTGAGGAAACCAGCCCAGCCCAAAGATCAAAGCTTGAGAGCCCTTTGTGTGTCCCGTGTGGGGCAGAGCTTGGGCAGCCCCTTCTGTTCCAGGAGGGGTTTTCACCCAGATCTTCACTTCCAGATCTGGGAGAAACATTCCTGGGCCCAGCTGAACGTTGGGGCTGCAGCAAAAATGTGTCTTTGAGTGAAAAACTCATTTGTTTGGTCAAAGCTCRGGGAGGATTCAGCTCAGTGACCCAGTGGGGTCTGTGCTAAAAGGCTTTGAGGTGGAATGGTTGGATTTGGTTTCACTGATACTGTGAGTTGGAGCATTTGGGAAACTCTTTGGCAACATCCCTGTGCATTCTGCTTGTGCTGTTTGTAATTAAAGAGTGTGTGAAATAATGATAAAGACTTCCAAAGACTGAATTAAAAAAATAGGGCTGATCCATTAAAAAAGGTGGAAAAAGTTTTACAGAATTTTTTGGCTTTAAAACRGAGGGGTGGTAGTAGAAAAGAGCTTGAAATACAAACATAGAAATCTGGTGAATGTGGACAGACCTGAATTTAAAAAATATCTGCGTGGTGTTCTGAGTGTTGAGGAAAATACAATTTGCAGAGTACAGCCTTACTCAGGAGGGCAAAAATAGGATGCAGGATATTTCGCCCTGTTTTTGCAGAGCTCTGCTGTTTCTTCCCCGATATAAAACCAGCGAGCTTCCCCGGAMTTTTTTCTTTTTGGCCTGGGCAAGGCAAATCCCACTTATCTGGTGGCATTAAAATGTGTGCCTGTGTGTGCCTGTGAAAATAGAGCCCTGCTTTTGACACCCACCTCACGGCTCCGTCCTGTGCCCTGCATTGATTCCCTGCTCCCCTTTCATTCCCCGCTCCGTGGGCACCGTCCCCTTCCATCCCTCCCTCCTCTCCTCCCGCGCCGTTTGCGCGCCTCCCGTCAGGAAGTGGAAATTGTTATCGATTAATATTAATATTTGGCTTGTTTGCGAAAATGCCTCTCTCCCCTCTGCTATTAATCTGCCCTGTTAATAATGCCAGGACTCCTGTTCGGGACCCTGGGGAAGCCACAGTGAGCGGAATGACAATGAGACGGTGACAACAGCCCCAAAGGCTGCGCTTGGCAGAGCCGCGAATTCCAATGGCGAGGGCTCCTTTTGGAGGCTCACAAACGCTTTATTCTCGCTCCATGGCCTGACATCCAGCACCGAGAGAAATCTCCAGCACGGGCTGGTAGTTTTTGGAGGGCCAGCCCAAGTGCATTTCTTTATTTATTCTAACTAGGGAGCGTTTCTCCCAGCGGAGAATTTTCTCGCGCGCTCGTTTCCAAAGTTCCACTTTGCTGCGTTTTTCAGCGGGGTTGGAGCCTTTCTATAGATTTTTAAAGGGGAGGGATTTTGGAGCAAAAATAAGCAAAGCAATGAGGATTTTTCTGCACCGAGTGGAGCTTTTCTCCAGGCTTTCCTCCCTTCCTTCCCTGTTTTTTTTTGCTGTCGTGTTATTGCTCCCCAAATATTTGTGACCGCTCTGGTGATACACTGTACATATCTCGTGACACTTCACTGGAGCCTTTATCTCATAAATAGTTCAGAGACAGAAATCCCAAAGGCTGATATTTTTTCCAGCTCCTTTAATAGTAAGAGAGCAGAGCTTTGYTTTTGTTTTGTTTTGTTGGKTTTTTTTTACTTAAAAGAACCAACTTTATCTACTGCATCCAAATATGGATCAAATCAATAATTGGACATAGCACAAATTGTAAAAATGTCAGCTTGAATTCAAATATAAAACAAAATTGTGGATTTGGGGGAATCAGGTGAAGCRAAGTTACGGACAACAAACAGAAACAACACCATTCTCTGCAGAGTTTGATTCTAAAAGAATCTTATGTGGAAATATTTTTGATGCCTGCTTGAACCAGACTTTTAATGGAAATATAATACCGGCATTTAGAGCAGAGTAATTTGGACACTTTCCCTGCTGGTTTTACTAGAGGAAAATGGGTATTAAGGAACACACTGAAATACTGTTTCGAGCTTTATTCTTCATTTCTGCCAGCAGAAATCCCTTAATAAAAGAAAACACTTAATTTTTTTTTTTTTTGCTTAAAACCAAAGGTACTTGAAATCCTTAATACCTGTTCTACTCACAGCCAAGTTCTGCAGCAACTGCTTTTTGGAATGTTTATTGAAAAATGCACCCGATTAACTCTGCTCAGTCCTCATCTGCTCTCGCTGCTCCTTTCGGATCTGCTTTCTGTTTCTTTTTAATAAAAGGACTTGAAGCTGCTTCGAGAGGTGCAGTTCCAGCCAAGACAAAGCAGGGCATAAACATGAAACTTGAAAAATGAATATACAAAGTAAGCACGGGAAAGGGGCTGTGTTTCCAAGGGTTTAATTTTTTTACGAGTCCTTCTTCTTTTTCCTTGTCCTGCCTCCCTCTCCTGCCTCATCCCTCACTGTCTCTGCAGTTCTGAGTATTCTTCAGCAGAAAATTGGGGTTTTAAYGTGTTCTGCAGCAGTTCTGCATCAGCCAGACCCAGGGAAATTCCATGTATTTTGTCCTTAAACTCCAGCTGCAAAGATTTGGGCAGCAGAGCCAGACTCAGCAGTACCTGGGGCAGGTTCGTGTGCTGGGAATGCTCAGAGCTTGTTCCTGTCTGGAATCATGCACAGGGATGTGCCAAAACTTGTGGTTCCTCCAGATTTCATTTCAATGGCAGCTGTAAATCAAAATTTCCACGTGTGGCCTGGCAAATGGGAGTGTTTGGGGCTGTCACTGGGGTACAGGGAGCTTGGCCAGCAGAGTTTGGTCCCTCAGGGGCAGCTTCCTAAGCATTCACCTACAGAATCCTGTTTACCCCATCAGCACCTTCCTGCTTCTTGAGCATTCCCRAAACTCTGGGCTTTGTAGTGTGGAAGAGAAATAGAAATATATTAAATTTTCTATAAACCCACTTCCCACATTAGTGTTCTAAGGGAAACAAGCTGAGAGTGGAGTTTGGGTATCAGCAGGAGCTGGGCTGGTGGGTTTGTTGTGGGATCAGCTCAGATCTGAATGAGTACCCAACAATTTGAGGTTGGCAGGGTCTGAATTCTCCATGCACACCTATTCAGTGGAACTTAACTTGTCAGCTGGACAAAGCTGTGACCTGTGGCTCATTCTGCGCCACCATTCCAGCTTGAACAGGGAAYAGGGAAGACCAGATCTCACCCACAGCCATTTTGGTTGTTCCTAATTCCTTTTATGCATAGCATTTTGGGTTTTCTCAGGTGTCAGGGAGCTGTGAGAAGCCCTGGATATGATTGATCTAAGGAAGAAAAAGGATCATTCCACCGAGAAATAATCTGAGGTGCTTGGTGCGTCTGTGTCATGTTAAAGATTCAGGAGGAATCCAAAGGGATGAATACTAGAATTCCAAGCTGGGTATCTCTAGATATGCTCAGAAAAGTTGGCAAAACCACAGCAAGTTGTAGGAGAAAAATTGAGTAGAGGTTTGTGTGAGCAGCCCCATTTCTCAAAGGTAAAACCAGCCCCTGTGACATGCCCTTGGCACCCTGGCACAGGGGCAAAACCACTTCCCACTCGTGGCCACTTCCCTGCCTGGATATTTATTGCCCAAGCCTTATTTCAACTGTAAAATTGGTGAGAATGAAGGGGTTTTGTGAGTGAACAAAAGAGAAAAAAAAAGGACATTTCCCAATGGTCATTTAAAGCAGAATTTCCTCTGGCTCTGGCAGCAGCCAGAGGTGATGGGGACAGCTGTCAGAGCATCCTCTGCAGTCTGAGGAACTGCTCAGGGGGTTCCTCATGGCCAGGCTCTGCTTTGGGTGCTGCATGTGTTGATTTCAGATCAGCAAACATTGGAGATCCCAGTGCAGCTTGGATGGAGGTGGAGGAGAAAGGTTTTTGCAWTGAATGGGATGAGGAAATTGGGTGGTGGGCTTGAGAATCTTAAGCAACTGATTGTTTGTGGTTCTTTCCTTACAGAATTGTCATTAATACTRTCCAAGGATGAGGAAAAAGCCATTTTTTATGACCTTGCAGCATTTAATGCTTCAACCTCATCCTTAATGAAAGAGGAATGATTCCTCTAATGACATTTTGTCACTAATTTGTTTATTTTCTGGCAACAGTATTTCACACCACCTTCCAGAGAGGGTGTTGCACAATCCAACCCACAAAGGCACATTTCTTTCTCACACAAAGCTGAGGAAAAGTGTTCCTGGTGTTTGTAGCAGCCAGAAATGAGATCCCCCTGGAAATCCAGGCATTTCCCTGGCTGCAGCTTCAGGTTTGCACCCAGCAGGGAGAAAAGGCTGGGAAGGAAGGTGTGGATCCAAGTTTAGGGAGAGTTCTCATTTCTTCTCATTTCATGTGGGATTTTAGAGGATTTAGAGACTCCCAGCGCTCAGGAGTGCCAGGGCTGGATCCAGAGCTGACTGACACCAACAGTTCCCACCACCTTGAGGAGAGTGTGGATTTTTGGGCTGGTCCTGCCAGGCAGGTACAGCAGAGCAGGGCCTGGATTTGGGATTTCCTATTGTATTTCAGCTGTGGCCATCAGGTGGCAATCTGACCACTGGGATCATYCTGTGCTGGAGGCACTTTGGGGTGGGTTCTCCTTGGCCTTTCCAAGTTCCTTTGTGATTTAGGGCYGTGTCTGCCGAGCTCTGGGCTGTGCCTGCTGTCAGCTCCTGCCCTGTGCAGGGCACAGAGGGATGGGAGAGGCTCCTGCAGCATTCCCAGGGGATTAAGGCAGGATGGAGGGCAGGAATTGCTCAGAATTCACCTGAATTCAGGTGAGATGAGCAGCACAGCACCCTGAGGTGATGAGCCCTGGCAGCAGTAGCTAAGCACATCTTTAATGGGAATATTTCCTTCTTGGTTGAGCAGGGCTGGGGTTTGATGATCTGATCCAGCTCCTCTGACCTACAAAAGGGTCAGAAAAATCAGTTTATTTTTGGTCTGAGTCCATAGAAATGGAGACAGAATCTTAGAATCTTGTCACCCCAGAGTTAGAAATGTAGGTGGTTTTGTTTACTGGAGGTGTGAAATAAAAAATCATGGAATCAGGGAATTCCTTGGGTTGGAGTGACCTTAAAAATTATTCAATTCCTACCCCACTGCCRTGAGCAGCTCCCACTAGACCAGGCTGCTCAGTGCTCCTCAAGACATTGCTCAAAGTGCTCAAATTTTACCTGGCTTCCTCACCAGCCACTACATCAGGAATTGTTTGGTTTSGTTTGGTTTGATTGGTTTATTTTCTTCCCYGGGGAATATTTCTAAAGGAAAATCACAGGGCAGGAACCTCAGATCATCCAAGGACCTSTAAAGGTGGTGGTGATGTCCCTCTTTGAGCTGGAAAAAATATTTGAGGTCACCCCACTGCTCTTTCTGTTGAGCCAGAAAATGGAAACAAATCCCAGGGAAGTCCTGACCTAATGAATTTTTTAACAATAACAATAACATTATTATTATTATTATTATTATTATTATTATTATTATTATTATTATTATTATTATTATTATTATTATTGAGGTTTTAATACTCACATATGATTTTAAACTCACAGCTAGGAATGAGCTGCAAAGATTGGATAATGATGTAAAAACCCTTCCAACACCCAGTTAATCCCTAAGGAAAAAGCACCTGTTGGTGTGTGCCTGTGTGGTTCCATTCTTAGCTACAAAGTCAAAGTTCTCTGTGAATATTTGTATTTTCTACTCTTCTGCTTGGATATTTCCTTTGGGCCTGAGGCTCCAGGTTCTGAGCAAAGTATGAGTTCAGGGGGTGCCTGGYGTTTTCCTCCTTGCTTAAAAAATAAAAATACCTGGGTCTCCCACAAATGTTGAATTCTCCAGGTCAGTGAAACTCAAGATTGTGCTGATCAGGCACTGTGATTAATTCTTGGGATGTTCGTTTAATGTTCCCAGTGAAGAAGTCAAAGAAGCTCTTTGCAGTCTGTGAGTGTAAAAACCGCTCAATCATTTCAGATAATTGGGTATTTCCACAGCAGAATCAGATATCTAACAGCAACAACAATAATTAAAGCAGGAATAATGACAATAATGATAACAAAAACAGCAATAAACATATTAAACCCCAAACACAACAAACCCACCCCAAAACCTAACTCCTTATTTCCCCTACCACCATTTCCTTTACCATCAGCCTTGCTTTTGCTTGCATTACAGCTGCTAAATAGATTATTCATGAGGTCTCTCAGCACCACTAAACCATCCCTCTCTTTGTTGCCAGCCCCTCATTGGTGTCACACAGATTTTCAGCGTCTGCCCATATCTGATTATCTGTGGAAACAACCTTTCAATGAGCCTTTTTATCCACTCCATTCGCCAGGGAGCTTTCAGGGACTAATTTTAGTTTCATGACAATAACAATAAGGTCAAGTTGTATTTCTGTGCTGCTTTTCACCCAGGCAGGCATTCCAGAGGGGCAGATGTGGCACAGAGTGGTTGTCACTGTTTGTCACCACGGAGTGGCCACGTCCGGCTCTCCAGGGCTGAGTTGGGATGGAGCTCAGGACAGCTGGGGGTTGTTCCTGGAGATGTTCTCTCTGCCCGTTTTTTGGTTTTTATTTTAGGGTTTTTTAATGTGTTTTTTTAACTTAACCAGTTGTGGCATATCTGGGATAAAGCTGAGAGGAGCCCCGCAGGGATGAAGGGGTTCAGTGGGGACAATCTAGAAAATTCTGTGGGGTAAGCAAAACTGAGCCCCCGCTGTTGGATTTCCCCCAAATCCCTGTAATAAACACAACCTGTGGAGGAGATCAGCTCCCTCACCTGTGGGGCTCACCCTGGGGAAAAGGAGGCTCAGGGGGGACCTTTTTTCCCCACATTTCCAAGGCAGGAGGGTRCAGCCAGSTGGGGTTGGGCTCTGCTCCCAGGGAACAGGGACAGRACAAGGGGAAATGGCCTCAGGWTGGACACCAGCAGGAATTTCCCCATGGAAAAGGTGCTCAGGCCTTGGCAGGGGCTGCCCAGGGAGGTTTGGAGTGCCCATCCCTGGAGGKGTCCRAGGAAGGGCTGGATGTGCCACTCTGGGCTGGTGACAAGGTGGGGATGGGTCACGGTTTGCACTTGATGATCCTGGAGGTCTTTCCCAACCTCAGGGRTTCTGGGATTCTGTGACATCCACCTGGCAATGCACAAAAAAAGGGCCAGGTTTATGGATTTTCCCTGCTGTTAATCAGTGCTGGGTATAATTTGATGAACTCAGCACTGGGTTGTGCTGAGGAACCCAACATTCCCACATCTGAATCCCAATCTGGGATTCAGCTCCCACTGATGCCACCTGGAATCTCTGGTATCAGACCTATCGTGACCTGAAATTGTTGTTTCATTGTMATTTTGTGCCTCTTGCTAGTCCCTGGTCATTTAACAACTGAAAAAATCCACATTTACCTGTCTTGGGATGATTCCTCTTGAAMTATGAGGTCAGTCAGAGGAAGGATCAGATTCACTGGTAATTAAAATTTAATCAGAACTGCCCTGCTTGTCCCATAGAATAAATTAAATTAACCATGTTCAGTAGTAAGGTATCTTTATACTTTACTTGTATCCTCTGGAAATTTTCGCAGGTTGTGCTCCAATAAACCCAGTTTTGCTCTTCAACTCAGTTGGAATTCCTGTTCCTTAAGTGCAAAAGAGGCTAATCATAGAGCAGAAAATAATTTGACTTGCTAATACTGGGTGAGAAAACATTTACTGCAACCACAAATATTTTCAGGATGATGRAGTATCTCATGTTCATGAAAGCTTGGTTCTGGTGACATGTTTGAGTAGGGAGGGCTGCACTTTSTAGCAGAGGAAACCCATGTCAGCTGCAGCAGGCAGCTCCCTGTGCTCCTCCAAAAACTGGAGCAAAAAAAAAAAAAATGTTGGCAGAGGAATCAAAATCCTCCTCTTTAGTCGAGTCTGCCACCAGGTTTCTTAGGCATGAACTCCGGAAAATCTTTATTAGGCATAAAAAAATAAAAAAGAGGGGGAGATGTGTCTTGCAGACAGAAGGTGCATTCTGAGGTTAGCAACGAGATGAATTATAAATACCTCAASTGGAGCCGTCCTTTTCCAGCTATTCTTCTGATGGTTCCTAGCTGGGGAGCCAGTGAAAAAATGTCATTTTGGTGGGTGACAAATCCACCCCTGGTGCCATCAGTGGCSAGGCATTGGCTGTGCCCCATGGGAGCACCCACAAGGCGGCAGTTGTGGGGTGGTTGGGTTTGTTATCGTGGTGCCTCTGCTGCCTCGTGCCTGCTGGAGACAGGGCAAACCTGCTCCCAAAATACTCCAGCTACTTCTGCTGGGTGACAAATTGCGTTTTTCTTTCCCCCCCTTTCATGTTTTGCTCCCCCACCACTGCCGGGTTTTTGCTTTTGGGATGAGAAAGCTCCGTTTTCATCATGGAGCTTACATTTCGTTACATGAATGGCCTTGCTTAGAAATTGATTCCCCTTGGAAAAATCCCCAAACTTTGCCTCCCTCGGTGTGTCCAGGGTTTTCATTTCAGGGCAAGGGGGAATTGCCTTCAAAGTGACAGAGAATAAGGCTGGATTAGAGATTAGCAAGGAGGAAGGTATTGATCACTTCCAGGTGTCTCTGAAAATAAGGATAATTTTCCTCTAGGAATATGCCAAATTCATTATTTGCAGGCTGCAATGTGAAAGATGAATCCTGGCACAGGGTGCCCAGAGAAGCTGTGGCTGCCCCTGGATCCCTGGAAGTGTCCAAGGCCAGGCTGGACAGGGCTTGGAGCACCCTGGGACAGTAGAAGGTGTCCCTGCCGTGGCAGGGGTGGCACTGGATGGTTTTAAGGTCCCTTCCCAGCTGAACCACTCCAGGATTCAGTGATTACAAGGCAGGGATGCTCTGTGACACCAGCAGGGGTGCATGGCTGAGCTGTAGCCTGGAGCTGGTGTGGGACACACTGAGCAGGAACCCCGAACACCAGGCGAACACTCCTCGCCAAACTTGGGTTTTACCCTAATTTATTTTTGGTTTTTCATTTCAGGGCAAGGGGGAATTGGCTTCAAAGTGTCAGAGAATAAGGCTGGATTAGAGATTAGCAAGGAATTATTTCCTGAGAGGGTGGAGAGGCCCTGGCACAGGGTGCCCAGAGCAGCTGTGATCCCTGGAAGTGTCCAAGGCCTACCTTTTGATGATTCCTCTTTTAAATTTTTATACCCCTTTTACAAAATACACTGAGCCAGTTAAAGCAAGAAGTGCCCATAGAGAACCTCAACCGCTTCTTCTGTGTTTTTTTCCCCTTCTTTCCCAAAACTGAGGTTTTGGGATCTATGGGATCAGGGGTCCTCTGCTGTTTGCAGAGATTTTTTTTTCCCAAAGTGGAGGTTTTGGAAAGAAGGGGAAAAAAARTCTCTGCAAACAGCAGAGGACCCCYGATCCCATAGAACCCAGCAGGCTGCAATGGTGATCAGCCCCTCACCTCRGCTCCACCCAAGCTCCTCAAGGGAGGTTTTTATCCTTTAGAAGAATTCGAGCTCGGCTTAGCCAAACTTTGAACCAATGTTCACGTGAGTATCTCAGTGTGTTTTGTTCTGCTGTTTCCCCCTTTTAGGTGACAGCGAGATTGTAAATAATATGTACGAGACCGACCCCGATCTCCTTGCTGGAGAAAGCGCAGAGGAGGAAACTGAGGACAGTATAATGTCCCCCATCCCTGTGGGACCTCCGTCACCCTTCCCCACCAGTGAGGACTTCACTCCCAAGGAGGGCTCACCCTATGAAGCTCCCGTCTACATTCCTGATGACATTCCAATCCCACCAGATTTTGAACTCAGAGAATCTTCGATCCCAGGGGCAGGGCTAGGGATTTGGGCCAAAAAGAAGATTGAAGTTGGGGAAAGATTTGGACCCTATATGGCAGTACAGAGGAGCACATTAAAGGAAACAAACTTTGGATGGGAGGTAAGCGTGCGGAATGTGGGCACCACGTTCCTTTGTCTTCTCTGCCAAGTGTTCCTGCAGCTGGCCTGGGGACAGAGGTGGTGACTTTGCTGATCCTGCGTTTCCCTGAGTAACTCCCCACCCCCATTTACCTGAAGGATTTAAAAATCAGCAGAAATCCCTTTTAAGTTCACTTCTTGGGCCACAAGAACTGCTCGAGCACCGTTTTGGAAGTCTGGTTTTTGAATGGTGTCGGGTCACTTCATCAAGTGCTTGTCATTTCCAAATTGTGTTCGGGAGTTGTCGCGTGGAGGGAATGGGATTAATCCCATGTTTGGTGGTTGGGGCTGTTACCTTTGACTCCCAGCCCGTGTCAGCAGTGCAGGCATTATTAACTGGGCAGGGAAAAATAGCATGTAGCCATTAACAGCCCCCATGTTCTCGAGTTCTYGTGCTGCAGCAAAGATGGAGAAATGTGAAAGTCATTTTTTCCCCAAGAGCTGAACAAAACCCAGCCTTCAGCAGGAAAAAATGCTCTGCCCCACAGCTCCCCTCTTATCTTTCTCCCTGCTTTTCTGGGCTTGTCCCAGAAATCATCTTAGCTCTTATACTCTTGATTAGAAAATATCTAGATCCATAATTATCCTGGAATACTCATTAATAGTGAAGTGTATCCTGGGATTTCTGCTCTGGGCTCACAGTCCTATCCCAATATATATAATTCCTTCTCTCTCTTCCRTCCTAATATTCCATTCCCTGCTACCGTGGGATCTGCTGGCTCTTGTCCTGAGGCTGTGTCTGGGGCAGTGGGGGCAGAGAGRTTTCCTGGCAGGATTTTGCTGTAGGATAGGTGAAGCTTATCCCAAAAAGTGGGAGCTGAATTTTCCCTCATTTTTTCCCTGGGTGGAGCAGTCCCTTGCCCYGTTTTCTCCATCAGCCACTACTGGGGTGAACTGGTTCCCAAAACCCTGGAGGATTTACAGGGTGGGAGGCAGCTGAGGGCTGGAACTGTAAGGTTTTCCCAGGAGAAGGCACCAGCACAGCGACAGAATCCTATTTTCTTAGAAACAGAGGGCAGAAAGGGCAGGCTGAAGCATTAACAGTTTTCATTTTCTCAGATTATATTTCCACTCTTGATTGCGAAGTCAAAAATCAGTGAGACCCAGTGAAGCCCAGAGAAGCAGGTCCAAATGTTTTTGTTTTGTTTACTTTTTCAATGTGTCTGAAGTGCAGGAAACAGCAAAAAACCTCCCATTTTAACAACAAAACTCAATTGTGTTTTGTTGCTGTGCAGTAGGAAGTGTCTGAAGAGCTAAAATCAGAGTTTGGTTGAATGWCTGAGTGGAGAGTTTCCTTTTCCTTCTATCCTAGTGCAGGAAAAGGAGGGCAACTCAGCTGAGTTTTGATCCCTTCTCTCCTCTCCAATGACATTCCTCAGAAATTCCTCTTGGTGTTGGTTTCTATTGTGAATATCATTGMGGGATATTTGATTGGTAGTACTGTATGAACATCAAAAACTGAGGGTTTTTTGGGGGAAAAATTCCTTTTATTTCACTGGCAATACATGGCCTGGTTGAGGGGGGCTGTAGGTGTGAGGAGCTCGAGATTCCTGAGGAAGGTATTGATCACTCCCAAGTGTCTCTGAAAATAAGGATAATTTCCTTCTAGGAATATGACAGATTAATTATTTGTAGGCTGCAATGTGAAAGATGAATCCTCTTTTTTTTTTTGACCCAATTATAGATAGGTGGCATTTGTTGTTTCAATGTATATTTTTGGTTGTTATTTTGTCTAAAGGCTGATTTTTAGGAGCAAACTGCAATCCTCATTGGCTGGCAGAAATCGAGTGGTGCAAACCTTTTTTCTCTGACCTTGGCAAAACATTGTCCTTGTGCTCATAATTCTGATAAAAGTTGCTATTTACACTCATGATTTTCAGAAACGTTCCTCACATCCCCACTGCTCTGGCTGCTCTGATAGGAGCTGCATTTATCAATTCCCRTTGACTTTGTGATACTGTTTGTTTTTGTAGTGTAATTGAGCAAACTTTCCCTCTCTGGGCACTTCTCCTGTTCCAGCAGYGTTCCTTTGTCCCCTGCTGTGGCAGGGACATTTCACACCTCAAAGGAAGGGCCTTGTCCTCCCTCAGGTGTCCCCAAACCCACCCCAACACTCTCTGCTTGTCCTTGCAGACACCTCTTGAATTTTCCCATTCCGCAGAGTGCTTGAGAACATTTCAGGGCTCTGTTTCCAGAAATTCCTTCCGAATTTAATCTGGGAGCAGCATCCATGAAACCCTTCATGTGCTGGACAGGAATTCATGGAATAAGCTCTGTCTGCTCAGCTCTACCTGATGGCAGGTTGGGAACTTGGGACGTTCTAGGCAGCTCTGCCTGATGGCAAATTGGGAATTGGGAATTTAGGATGTTCTAGGCATCTCTACCTGATGGAAAATTGGGAACAGCCCTGAGATGTTCTAAGCAGCTCTGCCTTATGGCAAATTGGGAATTGGGAATTGGGAACTTGGGATGTTCTAGGCAGCCCTACCTGATGGAAAATWGGGAAAAGCCATGAGATGTTCTAGGCAGGTCTACCTGGTGGTAAATTGGGAACTTGGGATGTTCTGGGCAGCTCTACCTGATGGCAAACTGGGAATTGTGAACTTGGGAAGTTCTAGGCAGCCCTACCTGATGGAAAATTGGGAAAAGCCCTGAGATGTTCTAGGCAGCTCTACCTGATGGTAAATTGGGAACTTGGGAAGTTCTAGGCAGSTCTACCTGATGGCAAACTGGGAATTTAGGATGTTCYAGGCAGCTCTRCCTGATGGCAAATTGGGAAATGGGAACGTGGGATGTGTTTGCATCCTCTGCTCCTAAAATTGAGCAGGCAGGAAATGAGCAATGACTGGAAAAAAAAGGAAAGGGGAGAAGTTTTTTGTCASCCAGTAACTTGCTGGCTTTTGCTTCCATGTGCTGTTTCTTTCAGTGGTGATAAACTCAACACATCTGAGATTTGTAGGATCACAAGGAAGGTTCCTTCTGCAGTTTAACATTGGGTTTTTGSCCAGTATTTCTCTGGATTTTGTAGTTTTGGAATGCAGTGACTTGTGGGTTGAATGCTGGTATAAGTCTTCWACACAACTCCTTGTTATGGCCAATTAGAATATATTCCATTTGAATTGCCTCTCATATTAGAAATTTATTTCAGGAATGATACCTGTTCTTCACACCCAACCTCTTCTCTATTTATGTTTCTCAATTCATTTCCTGTAGTTTATAGTCTTGATAATCCCACTTTTGTGCACACCTCACTCCCCAAACTCCAAAAACCTGGTCTTTGKGTTTGTTTGTTTTTAGGAGTCATCAGCTCCTTAATTTGAACACTGCTTCTGCCTTTGGCACAAGAAGTCCTTGCCCTTCATCACAGGAAATTTAGTGTCAGGTTTTGACTAAACTGGGAGTTCACTGRAAGTGGAATTGGCTGCAAAGTGGCCATTCCTCAGCACCACCTCAGTTTTGCTAGAAAAAGCTGRTTTTGTTGTCATACAGGACATGCTTCATAATTAATGTCTGTTCCTTCTGATTTCTGCATTWAAAAAAAAAATAAAAACAACATTTTGGGGGGTGGAAAATGTGCTGTTGAGGGTTTTGATGTGAGAGTGGATCCTTCTCTTCTGCCCAAGGATTACCACTGCAGAAAGAGCTTTCTCTTTTCAAACTCCAGTGAGGAAAGATTTGTGAAAGTGAAAATGAAAAAGGGCAGTGAATTGTACCTCAAAGTCCTCAGGAAATTCAGTTTGTGTTTGTTTCCATCTGAACTCCTCGCAGGTGTAACTTGGTGTTAGTTGTTGAAATTTCCAATTTCACTCATAAATAGCCCAAAACATCCATGGCAATGCAGAATGCTGTGTTTTATCTGCCATACCTTGAAAAAAGCTGCATAATTATCTTTATTATTGACGTTTTTCCTCTCAGGCAGAGAGGAGGGCTGAGTGCTGATGGTTTGAGCACGTGTCCTGCCTTATCTGCAGCACAGCCTCATATCTGCCCTCCTGCTTTGCTTTGTGGGATATGTTTTAAAAAATATTCTTTGCATTAAACCACACCTATCATTCAAGGGCTTTTTTGGACATGGGATGGCAGCGAGTGATTCACTCCCATCTCATAAAAATAAATAAGATGTGTCAACCCTGGCCCCCAGCCCCTCCCTGGGATGATTCAGTGCAGGACCTGTTGGGTGCTTTCCCTCATTCCCTGACACTGCTGATGGTGTCATTTCACCTTTTTCTTTTTTCTTTTTTTTGGTGTGTGTATGGCTTAAAAGRCACCACCTAAAAGCCCTGTGATTATTGAGTGTGACCTGATTGCATTTCTCCTGCTCCCATTGCCCTCCTGCCCGCTGACACCGAGCACAGCACTGCCAGCACCCTGAATAAATCAGGGCATTTTTGTGCTTTATGGCCTCTGGGAGCTGAGGAAAATGAAAATAAAATAATTACATAATGATTTCCAACGCTTTGGATAAATAATGGTGTTGATCATGGCGCTGTTAATTTTCCTAATTGAGAGGAGAATGGGGATCTCATCCTGGGGGGAGATTTAGCACCTGGATTGTTGGAGCCATGATTTTAGCTCAGTTTGCTTCACAGGATTAACACCACTGATAAATGCAGTTTGTTTTAATTTATATTTAAATGCAGTTTATTTTAATTTATATTTTCATTTATATTTTGAGAGAGGTTATTTGCTGAAGCACAAAGACTGAAGTGTCAGAGCCAGGCTGCTCCTTTACATGGAAAAATTAAATGTTTTCATTTTCTACTTCAGGGGGGAAAGGTAGAGCCTGTCCCATGGAAGACAAATAACTGGGGAAAAATAGGAACCAGCAGCTGAGGATGCAGCAGAGCTCTGGCTCCACATCTGGGCCAGGGAAAACTGCTGGGTTTTGAACACATTTTAAATTTTCACTGACTCACAGCAGCTCAACCTCCCAATTCCTGCAAAATTTAAATTTTTAGCGGGGGATCTTTTTTATTTTCTCTGCTTTTTAGGAATACTTCAAAGTTCCAAGGGAAATTTACTTTATGTGACTGGACTTAAATGCTGGGAGGAGAATTATACTGCATTTCCTTGAATGCAAYAAATATTWAAAATATTTAAATATTTWAAATATCTTCAMAATTAAAATATGRTTTTWAATTATCTTTAAARTATTAAAAATAGGCCTTTAATCACTGCATGAACTGTGATGGTTTTGTCAGATCACCCAGGGATTCCTTCATTTCCCTTGAAAAGCTGATCCAGCTGAAGCAGTGAGCTCTTGTCCATCCTGCCTCAGCCAGAGATGCTGAAAGGAGAGCGAGTCCTTTAAACGAGCAAAGAAATCCCCAGAGCTCCTCGTGTCTCCTGGGCTCTCACCTGGGAGGATGTGATGACATTTCCTGCTCCCTTTCCTGCCCTGATTCATTCATTTTCCCCTCCTCTGCCTTCCCTTGGCCTGGGGAATGATGTTATTGCAGCAGCTTCTCTCCCTTGGGGAAAAGGAGTTCCTGAATTGCTCCTTTCCAGCCCTCATCCTRCTCTTGCAGGGAAATTGCTGAGGAATTCTGTGCAATTCAACATCTCCCATGAAATCTTGATGCTCTCCCAGAGCTGCTCCTTAGGAGGGAGATGGAACTGAGCAAAAAAAGTTGAGCAACTTCCTCTAGCCCAAAAATCTCATAAAAAATTAAATATTTAAAATAATTAAAATTATTTACAATCTTTACAATATTTAGATGTCAGGGATTTATTTTTCTTCCTTGAGATTAATTTTTTTTTCACTTAAGCTCTGAGTTTTGGTCGAAAGCAGAAGTTTCTCTGCAGTTTTATATTCACATGCATAAAAATTGTAATTGGGGATGCTCTTAGCAACTATTGAGGGCAGTCTGAGGGTGCTCTGGCATTCTGTTCCCTTCATGAACCCAGAGRTTCTTTCATTTTCAGACTGATTCCAGCCTGGGAAATTGGAATAGTTGCTAAGAGTTAGAATTTTTATACATGTGAATATAAAACTGCAGAGAAACTTTTGCTTTGGACCAAAACTCAGAGCTTAAGTGAAAAAAAATTAATCTCAAGGAAGAAAAATAWATCCTTGACCTCTAAATAYTGTAAAKATTTCATTTTTATTCTATAAGTTTTGATTATTTTAAATATTTAAATTTTTAAATTAGTTTTTTGGGCTGAGGAAATTGCTCAGCTTTGTACATGCTCAGCTCCATCCCCTCCCTAAGGAGCAGCTCTGGGAGAGCATCAATATTTTTATTTTCCCTGCAGGATCTYATTTTCTTATATTCCTATTTTCCCTGCTTTGTTCTGGTGTCAGGGGACACCACGAGGAARGGGAAGGGTCAGATCCAGGTGCTGGTGATTGTTGGGCTGTTTCCCATGATTGGAATGAAAACCATGCCAGGAGGAGCAAGGACTGGGATTGAAAGGAGGAATCTGATGGAATCACAGGACAATCCCCATTTTCTACAGCTCCACCTTTTGAGGGGGGTTTAATTTAATAATTTCTGGATAGAAGTGAAGAATGCGCCTCATGGCATCCAAGTGAAACGACTGAAATTTGTCCCATTTTTTGACATTTCCCCAAATGCTTCAGTGCCAGGGTTAAGAGAAATGCTCCAATTCTTTTTTAGGCCCAAGAATGCCAAGTTGCTCTATCTTAGGCATTGGCTAAAACATGGGTATATAAGGAATTAAGGGAAAGAAAGAAGAGACAGGGTAAGGGAATGACTAAGAATACCTCCTGATATTTCTCCTTTATTTCCATAAGGGGTAATAACTCATGAGCAATCCGGCAGAGGGCACTTTCTTTAAATAGAACATTCTGATTCACAAGCAGAAAAAGGAAATAAATATTTTCCTTTCGTCTTTGAGAGCCATCCCTGAATACCAGCTCCTGAAGCAATATTTTATCAGCCACACGTTCAAAAAGGAGAAAGAAAAAGAAAAATCCCATGAACGGCTCAGTGGCGACCACAGTGGTTTGAAAAATAGCTTTTTTTTTCATTGTCAAAAACCCTGCAGAATTCAGGGCACTGGAATTTTAACCTGCAGAGAAACCCAACCTGGGTTTTGTCCTCTCCCAGCGAAGCCTGGCTGCTGGAGCCTGGAACACAGTGGGRTTTTGTAAAGGAGATGATCAATATGAGAAACCATAAATATACATGGGTTCTGAAGGAGGCAGCGCCCTGGGGACTCTCTCAGAGGCAGTTTGGGAAGGTGGGAGCAATGCTAAACAACTCATTTTGGGGTTTGCAGGCTGCTGGTAGCAGGCGCTCCGGAGGTTTTTTGGGAATCAGCCTCATGCTCCTCSTTGCTCAGAGATGTTCATGTGGGATTGGGGCACTGAGGGCCCACACAGGGTCATCAAACCCTTCAGTAAACCCCATCTGAGCTCCTGGTCAATCCTWAAGTCTTAAAATTCTAAATTCCATCTCTTTACCTCAATCTGTGCAATGCAAGTAGCGCCAACAGCGAATTTTCCCAAGTAAAACGTTGTGTTAATTACTTTGCCCAGCACAAAAAGTTATTAAAGAAAACAGAGTTTTCCACTGAGGAGTGCTCTCACCCAGTGTCCTGCTCCTGCTTTCTCCTTGCTGAGGTTCATTTTGGCTGCTCTTGGCCTCGTGGTGCTGGGGAAATGAATCCCTGCATGTCCTGGAAGCGATGCCCGGACCCTGAGGGGTGCAGCCCTGACCTTCCAGAGCCACCTCTGTGTCTGGTGTGTGTTGGGTACCAGTTGTGGGTTTCTCTGGGTCTGGACTGAAGGCACTTGGGACAGTAATTCATGTTCAGACTCAGGTGTTTATTATTTATCAATAAAACAGTCTCACTGCTGTGAGTTCAGCAGCTTTCCATTAGAAGGCACAAAATGGCAACAATCTCTTGGTACAAGGGCTTTTCAGACTGAGCTGTCCAATTAAGAGCTGACACCTGGATTATTTTCCATTTTAACCCAATAACTGACCCCAATGCAGACTTTTCAGCCCAATTACAAAAAGCCACCCAAACCCATGAAGAAGAAGGAGGAAGAAGCATGAAGAAGAAACCCAGGACAACACCCTGTGCCCTCCATCTTGCTGCCATCCACAACAAACTAAAAAGCCCAAAACCTCAATTTCTCACCAAGTTATATACCTGCACTACTCTCTATAATCTATTTCACACTTTTGTGGATTGTAGTCTATTCTGGAGTTTAGGAAACTTTCTCCATGRATGAGGGTCAGAGTCAGTGCTGCCCTGGGGGTCAGGGCACCCCAGAGCAGACACAGAAATATTCCCAGTGCCCTGGGTTTGCACAGGTGTATTTTATAACCTGCCTGCTCCAGGTTCAGCCYTTCCATGGCAGGATAGCACTGATACCTTTCCCTCAGCACACACAAGAGCTCTTTCCCCCTCTGGCTCTTCTCCTTCCCRTTGGGACAGCGCCCTGCTTTAATCGTACATCTCATTGTGCCATCCCTGCTCCATCCTGCTCAAAAATACCTCCAGCTCACCCTTGTCCCCCACCTCCCTTTTCCCATTTAGATCTCCCTGAAGCCCATTCTCCCTTATCAGCACAGTAATTTCGTGAGCAGAGCTTGGATTTCTGCCGTTTAGGCCCCGGCCATTGYCTGTCGCAGCTGCAGTCAAGATAAACCCTCACCCAGAACAAAGTTGGAATGACCTTTTACAAGCAGAATCTGCCTTGTTTCCCTCCAGACTAATTTATCAGCCTTCATTTCAGCCTAGTCTCTCTCAGCAGAGGCCTGAAAGAACATTACAGAGAGCATGAATGAACAGGGGGATTAAGATGCTTGGCTAGTCCCTCTTTTTCATCAGACACCTTCTGGATTTGCTGGGATGTAAGCTGTAAATGACCGTAAGTGCTGAACTGCCTTCAACTTGGAGCAAGGGGAAGGCAAGAGGAGGAGGGGGGGGCCACCACAGCCCAAATGTTTGGAAAAGAAGAGTGATGTGAGGAGCTGGATAAACCTCCTGTCTCAAGGCAGAGGGCAGCAGGACTGAGCAGTGTCCCTAGTCCTTCCTAAGGGCTCCCTGTCTGCCCTCAGACAGGCTCAGCTCCTTCAGAACTGGCAAATTTAAACCCAGTTTATTGATTCAAAGCAAGCTTTTAAAAYCGGGCTACATCTAAAGGGTTTTGGTGCAGCAGAGCAGCAAAACTTTTATTTTGATGAATTTTATWTTGTGATTTTTAATGCTGCAACAGGGGAAATTTTTTGAACTGAACTTGACAAATGTCAGAGATCCCAACAGCAAAGCCATGATTCTCCTGTAGCTGACAACAGCCACAGTCTAAAGGAATTGCTGTGAGGAGGGGAATAAATATTTGTCTTTTGGAGGAGAGGAGAGTTGACAGCTGTAGTTGGGGTGAATTTCCTGGCAGCTTTAGTGGGACTGGATAATTCCACCCCTAAACACCATAAAACATCAGATTCTGCCTTCCTGCTTACACCTTTCAGCTTCCTTCATCTTTTATGTGATGAAGGAAATGGTTATTTAACAACTTGGAAACTTCACTGTTAAATCACAGCCTGCTCAGCTAAGTGGGGAAATCCTTCTCCATCAAACTCAGATCATGGTGTTTCATTCCTTGGAGTAAATAAAAAGTTTTTGCAGGGGGAGCATTTGGTGCAAACCCAGGGATTTTGGTTGTCCTGGGGCTGTGGTGGTGCCTTGTGCCCTGGTGGGACTGCAGGGCCCAGCCAGGGAGCAGAAACATCCCCATCTAAAAGGCGAAGAGCTTGCACCTCTGGCATTTTATTTGGATTTTTGGTGTATCAGAGCAGTTTGGAATGATTCCAAATGTTTCCAAACTTTTCCTGGAATGCAAGGAAGGTGCTGCAGGTGGGGGTGTGGCAGCAGTAGGTGCAAATGTGCTGTGGGACCAGCTTGAGAAATGGGTGTTGCACTCTCAGGTGATGCTGAACACCAACCACAGGGTGTTTAGAAATGGATGGAGATAAAAGATCAACATCTCGGAATTATTTTAAAGTTTTAAGATATTTTAAGGAGTGATAACTGTATAGTATAAARTTGTGTRCCTTTATAATGAAACAGTATMTCTAATTTTCAGGTATTTTAAGGASTTAYRGCTGTATAGTATAAAATTGTRTAATATATRAAACAATATACCTAATTTTTAGGTATTTTAARGAGTTATACCTATATAGTATAAAATTGTGTAGCTATATAAAAAACCAGTATATCTAATTTTTAGGTATTTTAAGGAGTTCACCCCATTCACTGGATCAGCCTGGTGTTTGGGCCTATGTGACCATACATACCAATAAATCCTACAGTAATAATTATAATAATTGGTATTTTCCTTATAATAATATTTATTATTCTCCAATAATTGGTATTTTCCTCTCTGAGCAATAACCCCCCCAGTTCAGTGCCCCAGATTTCTCTAAACCTTTGCAAGACTTGGGATTTAATTTAAGCATTTGGGTGAAARTTGGTTTTTCTCTTCTGTGTCCTACCCCAATTTGGTGTCTTTGCAGCTTTTAACCAGTAAYATGGAAGGTGTAGGATTTTCAGAGTTGATGCAATCGTTTTTTTGGTGGTTGTGTTTAATCCCTTTTTTAGCTCAACAATTCAAAATGCTGCACTGTTGGTAATTACACCAAGTTGACTCGTGCTGAAACCAAAACTGAGGGCAGCCATTCTGAACCATTGTCCCAAACCTTGATTTAGGGACTCTCCCACCTTCAGAAGTAAAGGATGTTTTCCTACTCCTAAGTGGTTTCATCATCTCCAAAATGAATTTCAGCAGCATGGCAGGGAGATGGGGATGGTGCCTTTCTGGAGAGTTGTGGAGGCAAAATACAGATGCTTCAACCAGGAGAGATTATTTCTGTCTCTTGTCCATTTTCTTGGGAAATGGACAGTAAGAAGTTTAATTTCTTCTAGTTCCCTGCAGCTGTGCTTGGGGTTTAATAAGCAAAGGAGRTGATTTAAGGGGGGAAAAAAAAGGCAGAAAGTTCAGCTCCTTGTTGAGCTGTCTGTGCTCTTTGGAGCAGAGGAGCTTCTGATGGAAGTTCAGCATCAGGGATGGTGCCCAAAATGTTCMGTAGCCCTGCAAAAACTCAGTGAATGGGCCAAAAAAATCACAGGTTAACTTCCATTCAAATACACACAAGGTTAGTTTTAGAATATTTAGAATTTAATTTAGAATTTGCAGGGAAGAATAAGCCAAGTTTTGTCCACGCAAGGCTGAACTTCAGCCTGGGATTGTTGTCTAAATACAAGCAGGATCCTTGTACAGGAGCATTTGATGAAACTACTGGGAATAGTGTTTAAACTGAGTACAAGCAAGTTCTGTTTTTTGTAGGGAAAGGTGAATTTCAGAATGCAGGAGATCAGGAGGTTCAGAGAGGATGGGGATGGTGTGGAATAAATTCATACATTGATCCCTGCAGGGATGTTCTGTCTGATGGCTCTGGGTCAGGCTCTCCCAGCCTCCCCAAATCCCATCTCCAACTTTTATTGTCACTGATGTTGTCCTAAAGTCAAGCAAAGACCAACCTGAAAAACATAAACATCCTTTGGGACAGAGGGGGCAYTGAAGGCAAAAACCCCCTGGGTAGGGAGAAATGAAATGTTGCTGGGTGGTAAGAAAAGGGAGGAGCTGTGGGGTCAGGGGGATAAACCAGGGAATACCTGGAGCATTTCCCTGGGTCATGGGGGATACCCAGCCCTGTGAGGCTCCCAGTGCATCCCCACCCCCTGCACTGGTGTCACTGGTGCAAACCCCATTGTCAAACCTTCAATATTTTTGTGAGTTTTAGATCCAGGCCAACGTTCTCAGTGTAAATTCTCACCTCGCCTGTGGCTTGTTACAAGGGTTTGTTGTTGCTGCTGGAAATTTCAGATTTAGGAATTTGAGCCAAAGTGACTCCTTTCCCTGTCTTTTCCTGWTTTCCAAAGTCACCTCATTTTGCAAAGGGGGTGTGTTGTGTGTGWGAAATAAATCAGTGTAAATTTAGTGCTCACTATAAATTGTAATTGGCAAGAGTTGGGATATAGCAAATCCAGAATGGGAATGATAAAATACTGATACTGTATCCTTTAATTTATTACCTGTATTATCCACACTCTGTGTTTTCCACTTGRTTCTCTCTCCTTCACCAGTTGTGTTTTCACTAGACTGGCATTTTCCTCCTCTGATGAATTAACTGTCAATTGAAGTTAGTGAGATAAATCAAAACAAATGGACACACTGCTCCATATTGACTTTCTCACTGCCTGATTCCCAGCCCCACTTTCTGAGCACGGGGCTGTTGTTATGCTCACTTGCTTCTAAGCAAATGTACAAGAAAAGGAGGAATTGGAGGAGTTTTGTGTTTAATAGCCAGTAATTACATTTTTCCCTGTCTTTGTTTTATCTGGGAYCTTGTCAATGATGAGATCCAGGCCATTTACTGAGGAAGGAGGCACTYGGCATGGTGGGAGAGAGGGAAATGTTAAATGGATTTCAGGAAACAAACTTGGAAGTTCAGATCTTCTAAAATGTGGTCTTAATCTACATAAGGCAGGAGGTTTTGGGATWACCATAAGGGTTTTGGTGAAGAGGGGGACACTTTTTATCAGCAGAGGTGATGTGCAGGCCCTCAGCGTTAGAGAGACAAGGCTCCAGCCTGAATCCAGATTTATTAGCATTTGCTGGGGGAATTCTGGGTGTAAAATGTTCTTGGGTAGAGGACTCCAAGGTGTTGAAGCCTTGGCTTTATCCCAAAATGGCAGAACAATTTCTGGCTGGTTTGTTCTATTGGTGCAAATGTGATCAGGCACCCAAATGATTGGGATCATCTCTGTTCCTGATCAGACAAAACTGAAAAATAGAAACATATAAAAATACATATAAATATATATTTATAGATGAGGTAATCAGGGAAATAGATTTGTAATGTGGATCAAGGCTGAGTTTTATCCAAAATCTCAGAATGGCAGAACAATTTCTGGCTGGTTTGTTCTATTAGWGCAGGCACCCAAATGATTGGGMTCATCTCTGTTCCTGATCAGACAAAACTAAAAAATAGAAATATATTWAAAAATATATAAATGTATAAATGTTTATAAGGAAATCAGTGAAAGAGGTCTGTAATGTGGATCAAGGTTTCCCTCTTGCCCACAGAGTGAGGCCCACAGGCCCAGAGGCCCACAGGCCTTCCCTCTGCTGCCACCGAAGTAAGAGCTGTGAGATAAAAAATTCAAGTGATTATTTTAAAGAAGGAGAACACAAATCCATGCCTGTGTCTCCAGCAGGGCCATCTGTGTGTGGATCAAACCCCAGGCACACCTCYGGCTGAGCTGGCTCCTCTGCCAGGGTTCAGCGCTCAGAACAAGCACACGCCTGTCACAGAGCAAATTCTTTTGTTATTTGTTTACTTCTACCTTTAACATCTGTTCCTTAACACTCAGCTTTGAAAAGAGCTGGAGATCAAGCAGGGTTTTCTTTCAGGGCTCTCACCCCCATCCTGGGTCGTGTCTTCCTGAGTAACCTCCAGCAAATAAAATTTAACACCTTCTCACCTGGAAGGGATCTCCTGCACTTTAATTCAAGAAATAAAAGGTTAAAAAAAAAATAGTCTGTGCAGAGGAATGGATGGTGGAAAGGGGTAAAGCCTCTCAGCAGTAGGTTAATTGGAGAGTGGAATACCAGTGTAGATGGGAGCACATAGTTTCCTTGGACAATGTGCTAAAGAACTGGGAGCTGGGAAGGACCAGCTGGGATTGTTAGTGAATTAGCTGAAGTCAGAAACTGCTGAATGGAGCAAAGAAGTAAAGGGGAAATGAAGGTTAGGGTATAATTCAGTCTAAATTAGGTGGGCCATTCACAATGCATAAAAGGGCTCTGAGCTTCCTTTCTTGGGGAAAATGGGGAGGAAAGCTCACTTTTATTTGGATGCGTGTTGAGTGGTTGATTTTAAGAATGTGCATACCTAGAGCCCACTTTTTGGGGAGTGCATTATCCCACATGAGTTTGGAGGAAGCATTGAAAATGCCATGAGCCTGAAAGACAACAGATTTAGCAAGAAAGCTTCAGGACTCTTGTGCTGCAGGAGAATTTCATTTAATCCCTGATGGGCTGAAACAAATCCTCTTCATTGCTTCTTGTTACTCACAGGGAACACTGTACCTGGTCAGTGCCCAGGTGCTTGGAATCCACCCTGCCCCTGGCCCTCCTCTCTGTGAAATTTGTGATTTATCACAAATCCTTTGTGATTTATCACAAATCCTGTGCTTTTAATTGTGGCTGACTTTTGTTTCTAAGTGGTTTTTCCATGGGAAGGGATGTGGCAGGCAGCACTGGGTCTTGGAGACTGAGTTTGTTCTACATAAATCTAGGGAAAAAAGAGGGAATTGCATGAATTTAATACAGAAATAGTTGGATTGAAATGCCTCCATGGAGCAGAAGTGGCGCTCCATGCCTTCCAGCAGTGTCTGGGTTACATTGACTTGTAATTTGGAAGAGTTTTGCTACTTCCCTTTGGATCTTGTCTCTGTAGACCTTCAAATCCACTTGCCCCAAATTTGCTTAGCATCCCTCAGAGGTGCATCATCCATCTGATGACAAAAAAAATCACCATTTTTCCAATTTTTTAGGTATTTCAGAACTTACAGCCTTTCTTTGGTCTGAGGGTTGTCTGAGAGTGCAAAGTGATTGTAATTTAGACTTAAATAATGTGGTTGTGGCTGAGCAGAGCCTGCCAAAGGCCTGGGCCCTTCATCTCCACTGAGAGAAAATCCAAATTTTCTGCTTTAGAACCCTGGGGGGTGCTCTGTGTTTTCTGAATGTTTCTTTGAGAACTGTTGTGATAACAAGAAGATAAGATGAGAAGAATAGAAGAAATAAGAATTATAAATATATAATATTTATATATAAAATTGTAGGAATTATATTATGTTATATTATATTATATTATATTATATTATATTATATTATATTATATTATATTATATTAATTAAAGATTATAGAATTATAAGAATTATAAATATATGCTATTTATATATCTTAGATAAATTATAAGAAATAAGATAAAGTCCATCTGACTGTGGTTTTCTCAGACATAAAATGCTTAATAAGGAATGTAGAGCACTGATTTTATCAGGGTATATTTCCAGAAGTGCTGGGGCTGGAAGTGGAATTTTTCCCCCTCGTGCTGAACCTTCCAGAGGCTGGACTCACTCCTGTGTTCACTCCAAAGGCTTATGTCAAGCCCAGTCAATTTAAATGAGATTCAGAACTGGAGCAGCAATAAGTGTTCAATCAAAGTATTTGATAAATCACTTAAACAATCTCGCAGATTGCAAATTCTGTAAATGCAAGTTCTGCACTTATTCAAAACTAGTGAATGTGACAGGGCTAAGAGACAGCAAAGTCAAAACAGCAGGAAGAAAAACTCCGATTCTTTGATGAGATTAAAATACCAGCAATTGCAGTGGCAGGCAGGTAGGGCTGTGCTGCTTGTGGAGCCCCTGCTCCAGCTTTTCCAAGGAGAATATACAGATGGGATAAAGAAGAGAAGGCTGATTTGATGATTGCAGCATAATTTTACCCTTACTTCAGGCTATGTGTGTTTTCCTTAACGTCTTGAATGGCCTAATTTAGCTGGTCAGGAAAGTTTTCTCTCTTATTAAACAGAATGACAAGTGACTGTAAAAGTAGGAGAAGGGAAATCTCAACAAAGCCCAGATTGCTCTGAATGCTCAACAATTTTTCTTCAGTTACTCAGACAGGGGCATGAGCTTCCTCAGGTGGAATTTATTCTGGTGAGTGTCTCCACAGAAAAGCTGAAAACAGAGTGTTGAAACAAGCTCTTGGAGTTGGCTTGTCACCCACTGCAGGATTAAATACCAAACAGATATTTAATGATTATTTTTATGCTATGATTTTTATTGCGCTGAAGAAAAATGGAAGAAATTAAAGATTTTTTTTTTCTGAGTAGCTTCCAGAACAACACCTTGTGTTTTGCSTATTGAACTTTTTCCTGGTTATTAATGAAGGAATTTTAGGAGATTTTGCTGAGAGAGGAATATCTCATTGTCAGCACCAACATGAAGCACGATTTGAAATMAGTTTTCATGGAAGAAAKARGGAAAAATGGGATCATTTTTGGCTRTAGCCAGTGTTGAAGTTCAGCATTTTAGTTTTAAAAAGCCATGGTTGGTTTTGTGTGAGCAGTTCAATGTTCCCTCATCATCTTTGTCCTCATTCACAATATCAGGRGGGTTTTAATGAGGATCCAGGTGCCAAATTTTGTATATTGTACATTTTGCTTGCTCCCACCATTACTGTACTCCCAATCCTCAGAAATCRGGGGGGGTTGATCACTTTTAGCTGAAATCACAGTAGAAACCTGCAATTTGGGCTGGTCTCCTCTCCGGCATTTATTCCAAGGACAGGAGCAAGGGATTGATCCCTTTGTCTCCTTTTCTCCACCTGTTTTGCTACAAATGGAAATGGCTTTAATTGGGGCTGAAAACAAGAATTCTGACAGCTCAAACATTTATTTTCAGGCAGCACAAGGCCTTGTTCAGGGAAGTTTTTAAGGACTTTGGAGATGTTGAAGGAAAATTTTGTAGGAATCCCAGTGCATAGGAGTTACATGGGTAACGTGTTGTCCAGCTGTGAACTTGGACAGGTTTTCATTATTCTGATTTAAATCCATAAATATCTGCAGAAATAGACACACAGACTTAAACTTCCAACCCAAAAAACCTGAATAGTTCCTAGAGGCCTTTGCATCCCTTCTGTGTGATTTCCTGTTCTCTGGGAATGCTTCAGGCAGTTCTCTAAGTTAAGCAAGTTTTAAAAGCCACTCAAATACAAATGATTTTTTTATAAATTAGGAAAGATCTGTGTCCTTTCAGTAGCTACTGAAAAAAAAAAAATTACTGAAGCTGCCCTAAAATCCACTTTACACGTGGATATAATTGCAAAAAAACTTTTGAAACTAATCCTTTAACTTGGAACTAATTCTCTGCCCTCCAAAAAGTTAATTTTAAAGTTTTGCTAGCAGCCCTTCTTTCCTTTAACTTGAAACTCATTTTCTGCCCTCCTAAAAGTTAATTTTAAAGCTTTTCTAGCAGCCCTTYTTTCTCCCATAAAATATTTATGTTCAACACCCTGAGCACGTATTAATTAACGGGAGCAATGACGAGGATTCATCCGAAACTCCACGCGGTGTGTACGAGGCAGAGTTATTTTAAAAACTTGATTTTCTTGCTGGCAGTGCCTTTATTTTGTGCTGTGGCCATGGCTCTGGAGGGGCTGAGCTCTGGGGGTGTGTGTGAGCGTGTGTGTGCACACGGCTGTTGTTCCTTTCTTCTCCAAATGCTTCACCACAGTAGGCGAAATGGATGAAACACAGAAAAAAGAGAGACAATAAATAGTTTCCTAACCTGGCTTGGAGAATGGAGAAAGTTCGTTAGATTTATTAATCCTCATTTTCCTTTGGACTGTCAGGCTTGGAGTGACAGTAAAAAAGCTTGTGACGACTTTGGCTAATTTGCACTCCATTCACTTTCTCATGAAAACCCATCAGGATGACTGAAGAACTGCTCTGCAATTGACCTTATTCAATGGCAGAGTGATATACTGGGAAACAGGCCAGTTTTTACAATGCCCAAAAGAGCAAATTGGACGGAATCTTTGTTCCTCTCTTTTTTCCCCTTTCCTTTTTATGCCAGTCTTGCTCTAGTTAAGCTCTCTCATTTGTTCCAGCAGTAGCTCTAGGGCTCAGGTCACCCTCCGGGGCTGCCATTGCAGGTGATCACTGGGCTGCTTGTCTTGGATGCAAAGAGGAGGGAGAAAGGGGAAGAGGCTGCTCAGAGAAAAAGTCTGAGATCTCATTCTCAGCCAGATGTTGGGGGACAGGGTGTTGCTTTCGCCTCTGCACCCAGAAATCCCAAACAGGTTGTGTGAGCCTAAAGCAGGAGCAGGGTTTTTGTGGTGCTCTTTGGGTGAGGAATTAAAGCTGGTGGTGCTCAGGGCAGAGGGGAGACAGGGAGCAGATTCTGTGCTCATCAGAGAGACTTTTCTATGTTCCTTTTATATTCACACACAGCAGAGCCAGGATCTTTCACTCTGGGAAAATGAGGCAGGGTTGGAGTGGCCAGAGGCTGGTGGGGAGGGATCCCACACAGGGGGTAGGGACAACTGTCCCCTCAAACCAACATTTAATGTTTTATGCAAAAGAGAGCAGCCCTGAATGAGGGTCTGAGTGGGATTAGCACATGAACAGTCCATGGGCTGGCAGATATCGAATTTATCTGAGGCAGTGCAAAGAGGCAAAATAATTTGAATTTGAGTCTGAGAATGGGCTGGTTTGGGGGGATTCTCTCTCTCTCCTCCTGGCTGAAATTTCTGAAAGCCCAGCTTCATTTCCAGGTTTCATCAAAAGCGGGGTTTGTAAGGATTTCTGTCCAGGAGCATTATAGTGATGTTTTTAATAGCAATAAGTCCAACCTCTACCCTAGGTCCTGTCTTTACTGGCGTCCCAAACGTGCTGTAATTCCCTGCCAAACAGCTGTGGTGGTTCCCCTGCTCATGACACCTCACACAGGGTAGGGTGAAGCTTGCAGGTGGCTTTTGAGCACTCTGGGGACCTGTCTGAGCCAGCAGCTTGGATCTTTCTCTGCAGAGGGCAGGTCCTGCCAGCCAGACCTCAGAGCTCCTGGTTCAGGGCTCTTCAGGTGCACCTTGCAGGACCAGAAGCAGCACAAACAGTGCCCCCCATGCTGGAAAGGGAAATGTGGCTCACCCTGTGTTGCCCAGAGCTTCACCCCTGCAAACCAGCAGCAGGGAAGAAACAGAGTCAGTGCTGGAGCAGGGTGGGAAAGACCCAAAAGGGTTTGAAGGGACYTTAAAACTCATCTCATTGCGCCCCTGCCATGGGCTGGGACAGGTTCCACCATCCCAGGGTGCTCCAAGCCCCATCCAACCTGGCTYTGGGCRCTTYCAGGGATGGGGACCAGCCACCACTTCAATGTTCCAGCACATCACCACCCTCACAGGGAAGATTTTCTTCCTCATTTCTAACCCAAACTCACTCTCTGTCACTTTGAAGCCATCCCTCCTTGTCCTGTCACTACATTTTGTTGTAAAAAGTTTCTCTCCATCTTTTTCTGGGTTACCTCAGGAACTGGATCCTAAAGGATGGCACTCACCTGTTACTGTTCTTCTTTTTGAGTTTTTCTATTTTACAGCAAACATTTTTTTTGTTTGTTTAATACAAGTAAARAGAACCTGGTGGCTTTGTTAAACCCAAACCACCCAGCAAGGAACACATTGCTCCTCTACAACCTCACCAACTGATTAATCATTTAACTTTCATTATTAACTGATTTCTCATTTTGGGCCTCTGYTTCTGAAGGGGCAAGGGGGGTTTTTAAAAAAAGTCACTTAAGAACCACAACAAAATTTCAACTTTCCTGAAACATCTCTGTTTTATCAGTGTGCAAACTCTTTTCTGACCAGCATCACTTYTTCTGACTTACCCACATGAGAAAATAAGAGCCACCCAACTGAAAGAACAGGATTTAGGAGACTTTTCTCTCTCCAAAGTGCTACCGATCCATCCCTCCCCTGCACCCACAAGGATTCCAGGGTTGTTTTAGCACAGGTTTTTAGGCTCCTGCCAGAGAGTTGTAACCTCTGTGTGTTCGTGTTTTGGAGTTAAACCAACAGCATGGAGACTGAGCAATGAGGAGAAGAGGAGAGGAACGTGTTCCAAATGGCATTTTTGGGCCAAAATGAGAAAGGGTTCTGTTGGCACAGCGGGTCTTGCTGTGCAGGATAACCCTGGAGAGGTGGGAGGTGCTCCTGAGATGTCGCCATGACTGTGARGGGACAGAAGTGTCTCTCCCATCCCAGATCCCTGGCCCTGGGTGGGGTGGCTTCCACTGTGCACTCACTGCCATCCTTCTGCTCCTCTCTGTCATCTCCTTGCCCTCCTCCTTCTGGTGCCCTCAGGTCCTCCAATTTCCCCTTCTCTCTCTATCAAATTCTGCCCATGTCCGCACCCTCATTAATCAATGTCAAGTCACAGAGTGTACAACAAGGGCTGTATTCTTCCACTGCCCCCTCAGCCCTCATACATCCCATTGTTCCAAAAAACTGATTCAGATGGCAAGAAAACAGCCGATGCAGCACATAAAAGAGATGAGACAGAAATGAAAAGAATCAAGGAGGGGAAAAAGGAAAAAAAAAAAAAAAAAAAAAAAAAAAAAAATTTATAAAAAAAAAAAAAAAAAAGAGGAGGCATTTTTTCCCCCTGAAACACTCGAATAAATACTCGGCAATGATAATTTAAATTATTCATACATTTATGAAAACATCCATTGAAAAGTGAAGTGTATGATGCTCTTTGTCTACTTTACTTGTCTCTTGTTTGTGATTAACCTTTACTGTAACTTGGGCTGGCAGTGCCACGATCACAAAGACCAGACTTTTCCTTCCATGGGAAAAAATGTTTCATCGGGTCCAAATGAAAAATTAAGTGGAGGTATTTAGTGCTGATGTGGCAATTTGGTGCAAAGCATTCAAGATGCAGAATTATCCATGTCTATAGCCCAAACAGTGCCTAGTAARAAAAAAAAGAAAAATACAAACGAGACAAAGCCAGCTTTTAGCAGCGCGTTCCCTCGCAGGGGAGTTTGACATAAATTCTACTTCCAGTCCCATGACATCCCTCAGGAGCTGGAGGGYTCAACACCACGGAGAGTAAAGGGTTTGCTGCCACAAACGAGGAGAATCTGGGTGTGTAAGAACATGGACAAACACAGCCAGAAAAAACGGAAATGAAAAAAGCAGCTCAGTTATTTTAATTACGGCTCTCAAACTATGGAAGAGTTCCTAGACCAGCATTAATAATGTCATGGGGAAATGGGAGATATTTGGGACCTGACAGCCTGTGAAAGTCCAGAGGAAATTTATTTTGCCTCTAAGACAGACTTTTTTTTTTGCTCATACTTTGTGGTTATTGCTTTACTTAAAAAAAAAATCATTTTGTGGCAAGATCAGTAGTGGAATATTAAATGCCAATAGTGATAAACTATCTGAAATCAGAGAAATAATCATTTGAGAGGTTTTGGAAATTCAGCTCTGTGGGGATTGTATTTTTTGGTGTATTCCTGCCATTCTTCCAGGGGTTTTTTTGTTGGGTATTTTTTCCAGAGAAACAGTCAAAGCAAAGCTTCTCCTCTAACATTTGTGTCGTGCTTGTAATTCATCAAATTTCACTCCAACTTCCAAACCGGAGCGGTCTGGAGAATGTCAGATAATTTATAGATAATCATCCAAACATTTTTATTCTCAAGTGAACATATTTAGCCCTGCAAATATGCATTTATGCCTTTCCATAACTGGTTGATTACGTGGGAGGGGGAGCCATTGTCTGGCAGTCAAAGCCAAGGGATTTTCGGCAAAGCTCTCCTTGCTCTTCTGTTGACTCTGCAGTTGACTCTGTGTGTGACCTTGGACGTGTCACTTATCCTCTGAATGCTTCACTTCCTTCTGTAAATGGCTATAACAGTTTGGAGCACACGCAGGAAAGTGTGTCTGGAACTTAGGAAAGCATTTGGAGATTTCAATCCTAAGAGGTGCTGGTGGGTCCTGGCAGCTGAGACAAACAGAAGCTCTTCACTTCTTKATTAAAGCACCTTTGTGCCTCCTTTCAGGGGTTTGATGCTCATGCTTTTTTCAGTCACTTTTGGAATTTGTTTGCTGATTTTTTAATAATTTTTCTACCTGGAATTTGTGTCCAAGGGGGCTCTCAAAGTTTTTCATTGCATTTATCTTGTCTAGGATTTACTGGGCTTGATTTTAATGCTGCCTCTGGATTTGTCCTTTGCTGAGGTGAAGTATTTGCCCTTGTTTCAGTAGAAAACATTTTTAGTAAATCTACTAATGGATAAATCTACTAAGAGAGGCTGTCAGCCATAGGATAGAGTATTTATATAGAAAGTGTGGTGGAAAACTGTGTATTAAAAGAAGGAAGGAGCTGGAGCAARAGTCCTAAATCAAACTGCTGGCAATACACTGTCTTGGTGTGTATTTCTTGCTAGGCTGTGATTCCTTCTTCTTGGAAATTATCCAGGATTTCCTGGCTCAGTGATCTGGGATACATTTCAATATACTGGATATATGGAGCAGTGGGCAGACTTCAAACAGGTCTGGGATTTTTTTTAAATTTTTTTTTTTTTTTGAGGTATGGAGAGACATCCAAAATAGTGGCTGCCTTTCTCAGCTGATTTGCATAAATCCTCCTTGCTGCTTCCAAGCCTTTCTGGAGTTCCTGAGCAAGCAGGAGGCACCAGATCCCTCCTTCCCTCCCATTCACACACAAACCAGATTGGCTTTGGGATCAGCCAGCCAAGGGCAGAGCCCAGACTGGAATTTTTGCACCTTGGCTCTGCTCACTCCTTCCTTAGTGAATGAACGAAGGCATGGCCATGCAGTGACACCTCTTGGGAGCTCTTGGGGTCATTCYTGCACGCCCACACCCCAAAACCACACCCAAACTTCTCAGTTTGAGGTTTGGAATGATGATGGTGAATTTGGGTTGGGTTCTTCCCAGCATAAAGTCATCCTGAGATTTGATTGTCCATGCCCAGGTACCACTCTTTGCTGGGCTTTCTAGAGTGGGGCAATTAAAAATAGATCTATTTTAATACATATATAATAATTTTACAATATCTAGCTTTGGGAATAGCTGCTCTAGCACTCATTCCCTCCATGGTTGTTCCAGCCCTGGCTGTGCCTCCTCCTGCAGCTCCCAGCACACTTTGCCCATGGTGAATTGGGATTGGGTTCTTCCCAGCACAAAGCCATCCTGGGATTTGATTTTCTGTGCCCAGGTAACCCTTGAGTGTGAATTTGGTTTGGGTTTTTCCCAGCACAAAGCCATCCTGGGATTTGGTTGTCCATGCCCAGGTGCCGCTCTTTGCTGGGGTTTCTAGAGTGGGGGAATTTAAAATAGATCTACTTATATATATAAATATATATAATAGTTTAAAAACAAATAGCTTTGGGAATGGCTGCTCTATCCCTCATTCCTTCCATGGCTGCCCCAGCCCTGGCTCTGCCCCCTCCTGCAGCTCCCAGCACACTTTGCCCATGGTGAATTGGGTTGGGTTCTTCTGAGCAYRGAATCATCCTGGGATGTGATTGYCCATGTCCAGGTAACCCCTGGGTGTGAATTTGGGTTGGGTTCTTCCCAGCACAAAGCCATCCTGGGATTTGGTTGTCCATGCCCAGGTGCCGCTCTTTGCTGGGCTTTCTAGAGTGGTGGAATTTAAAAAAGATCTATTTCCATATATAAATATATATAATTATTTAACAATAAATAGCTTTGGGAATGGCTGTTCTGTCCCTCCAGCTGTCCCAGCCCTGGCTGTGCCTCCTCCTGCATCCCCCAGCACATTTTGCCCATGGTGAATTGGGTTGGGTTCTTCCCAGCACAAAATCTTCCTGGGATGTGATTCCCATGTCCAGGTAACTCCTGCACTGCTCTTTGCTGGGCTTTCTAGACTGGTGGAATTTAAAATAGATCTATTTTAACATATATATAATAATATAAAAATATATAACTCTGGGAATGGCTGCTCTGTCCCTCCAGCTGTCCCACCCCGGCCGTGCCCCCAGCACACTTTGCCCATAGAAGGTTTGGAGATGCCTCCTTGTGCTTCTCTCCCGCCTCCCACCCTCCCCAGCCACCAAGGCTGGGCTCTGGGAAGGTGGCCAAATGCCACTGAGGACACTGGAGCAATAAATCATCCTCCTTCCAACATCTGCAAGGCCCCAAAGGCGAGCCCCTGGCCGATGATGATCTCGCCTCCCACCCCCTGCTTTTTATCCTGTCCCTGGCTGACAAAACACCTATTGTCACAGCCTGAGTGAAGAAGAGTCCTTTTTTCCTCACAAAGGCCCTCTGAAGCCAAGTTGTGAGCTGCCAGGGAAGATGCTGAGGGCTCGGCAGGGAGTCTATATCTCACTCTTTTGCTCTGTGGTTCATACTTTCTCTCTCTCTCACAGGGGTCACCCAAAGCCTTTCACTGCGGCTTCATATTCACATAAAGACATCAAGAAAAAAGAAAAAAACCACACCAGAAAGAATTATTAGGCATGGCTGTCAAATGCTTTATGGGGGGGTGGGGGGTGCAAGGGGGGGAAAAGAACAGTAACTCTTTATGTGCTGGCATTGTTACAGGAGCTAATGTACCACTGGAGTGCCGTGCAGGAAGACATTACATGCCTCAGGAATTGCAGGGGCATTAGGCTAAAATATTGGATTTCAGCAAAAAGGGAGCTTGTTTTCACTTCTAGCTTCTTATCTGGGTTTTCTGGATTCCAGGAGGCTCTTTTCCTGATCCTGCTCTCTTGAAGGATTTTTGGAGTTTTTGCACATGAAGAATTTTTCCTGGCTGTTATTTGCATGCRGGGGTTTAGGATGCTATAGATCAAGCTGCTCCCAGTCCATTTTTTTCTTTTTTTTTTTGCATGTGAAAGTTAAAAAATCACCACATTGTYRCCACCAAACCCTGTTAAAAAATCACCACACTGTCACCACCAAACCCTGTTAAAAATCACCACACCCTCACCACCAAACCCTGCCCAAAATATTGATACTTCCTGATGGAATGGGCAAAGCTGAATCAGTGCAAAGCTGAAGGGACAGAGGGTCAGACACTCCCTGCTCTGAGCCCAGCACATCCCTAAAACAAACTCACAATTCCAGAATTGCCCGTTCCTGGCAGATTTAGAGCTGGAAAGCCTCCCTGGATCTGCTGCCCGTCTCTCTGCACCACTCTCGGAGGGAACTTTGGGAGCTGCGAGCTGAAGGCTCAGCAAACAAATCTCCTGCCCGAGGTTCATCCAGATGCCACATCCCCGTGCAGGGTTTAACCCTTTGAAGTTGTGTCCCCTTTTCTCTGCTCATTTTGAAGTGGGTGAGCACTGCTGGGCAYGGCTTTAAGAAGACCCTGCTGCCTTAGAGAGGAAGATAAATTAAAAACTTTATTTAATCCTTTGGAAGGCTGAGACTGTAAAGTTAACAGTCAAGCAAGCTATTAAAATTTACAGTGCAAGGCATCAAAACAGAAGGAAAAGTGCACATGGATAAAGTTTAAAGCATCCTTATAAAAAGCCGGAAACCTAACACTGCATTCCTCCAAATTATTCCCTTAGCAAACATTTTTATTTCCAATTAGTAAAAGAAAAATTGCTAATTTGCTGCAGTTGGACAGGCCTGACGTCTCAATCTGCAAAGTGTCAGTGCTGTGAAAGGAAACGTTTCACACTGTGCTGGAGAGAGAGAGCAGCTCTAAAGAGGGTCAGGGCATCGGGCCCAGAAAGCAGATTGACTGGCCATAGTGCTAAATTACTCACACAAGACAGACATTGTCTGCGGTGCCAGCCCTGCGCTCCTCACTCGCTCATTCTTTCCCTTTTTTAGTTTTTAGCTGGGGCTTGTGGAGGAGCTGAGGGGGTGGCAGGAGGGGGCACGGGAGAGGAAGGGGAGGAAGGCAGAGCTGGGGGGGAGCATGGGATCATCCTCGGCTTCCCCTGGACAACACCGAGCCCTGAGAGGGGCACGGGGGGGTGGAACAGCCCTGATCCCCCTGGGGTCATCTGGGGAACCCAGTGAGACCCTCAATCCCTCTGAGACCATCCAGGGAACCCACTGAGACCTCCAGAGATCATCTGGGGAACCACTGAGACCCCCAATCCCTCTGAGACCATCTGGGGAACCACTGAGACCCCCAGAGATCATCTGGGGAACCACTGAGACCCCCAGAGATCATCTGGGGAACCCCTGAGACCCCCAATCCCTCTGAGACCATCCAGGGAACCCACTGAGACTCCCAGAGATCATCTGGGGAACCACTGAGACCCCCAATCCCTCTGAGACCATCCAGGGAACCCACTGAGACCCCCAGAGATCATCTGGGGAGCCCACGGACACCTCAAATTCCTCTGAGACAATCTGGGGAACCACTGAGACTCCCAGAGACCATCTGGGGAGCCCACTGAGTCCCCAAATCCTTCTGAGATCATCTGGGGAACCACTGAGACCCCCAATCCCTCTGAGACCATCCAGGGAACCCACTGAGACTCCCAGAGATCATCTGGGGAGCCCACAGAGACCCCAAATTCCTCTGAGACAATCTGGGGAACCACTGAGACCCCCAATTCCTCTGAGACCATCCAGGGAACCCACTGAGACTCCCAGAGATCATCTGGGGAGCCCACAGAGACCCCAAATTCCTCTGAGACCATCCGGGGAACCACTGAGACCCCCAATCCCTCTGAGACCATCCAGGGAACCCACTGAGACCCCAAATCCCTTCTGACACCCCCAATCCCTCTGAGATCATCCAGGGAACCCACTGAGACCCCAAATCCCTCTTTGACCGTCTGGGGAACCCACTGAAACCCCAAATCCTTCTGAGATCATTCAGGGAACTCACTGAGACCCCCAGCAAAGGAAAAATCGGTGGTTTTGTTGCTGCTCCCTGTTTGTGACACCTGGGTTATGTTTATTTCATGGCCTCATCAAGAGCCCTTGAACCCAAGCACTGCTTTGAGAGGATTGAAATCCCTTGACCAGGATGTCTGCATTAACAGACACGCTGGTATTTGAATTGTATTTGAATTTAACTATTATATTTATAAAATCATACTATTATAATATTTAACTATAATATTTATAATATTAACTATTATAATTTATAATATTAACCATTTATAGTTATTAAGTATAATAACTTTATAACATTAACTATTATAATTGTTAATATTATAAAGTTATTATAGTAAATAACTATAATATTTATATTATACTATTCTATATGTAATATTATATCTAACATTAATATTAAAGCTATATTAAAGTTATAATTATTAATATTAAAGTTATAATAATATAGCTTTATAATATTAACTATTATAATTGTTAATTACATATATAGTTATATATAACTATATATATAATATACATAATATATATAATATATATAGTTATGCATATATATAACTATATATTAACTATTACAATTGTTAATTTTATATATATTATATATAATATATATTATAATATTATAAATTTGTAATATTAACCATTATAATTGTTAATATTATAAAGTAATTATAGTTAGTAACTATAACATTTAAATTATACTATTATATATATTAAAACTTTATAATATTGACTATTATAATTGTTAATTATATATATAATATATATAACTATATATAAAATATATACTATATATTATATATATAGTTATATATATAACTATAAATATTAAACTTTATAATTGTTAATTATATATAACATATATTATAATATTATAACTTTATAATATTAACTATTATAATTGTTAATATTATAAAGTTATTAACTATTAAAATTGTTCTATTAATCAGGTATTTAAAAAAACCCCAAACCAACAAGATAAGGATCAAGCTCACAAACAATTCCTGCTTTCTCAATTCCAACCTTTTATCAGCCTGTGACAAAGCTTCTGACACTTTGAGCTCCCCCTGCTCCTTGTGTGKGTTGTGAGGAGTGAGGAGGGGGTGGAGCAGGGATGTTGCAGGTGGGAAGGGAAAGCTCTGGGTGCTGTTTGATCCCTTGGGATGGGCAGCACTCGGATGGACTTGGGACTTCTGCTGCTCGCAGTGACCCCAAGATGTGTCAGAAAGTCTCTTTTTCCTGCCGGGCGCTTGAAGATGGAGTCAGAACTCTTCAGTTCTTGGTCTCAAGGTTATTTATTGTTTCTTATCTGCGAAATTCTTTCTCCTGTCCAGCTGAGGTCCGCTCAGCAGGTCTGACAGAGGCACTCTGGTGTTATCTTTTTATTCTAAAAACTACGTGTACAACATTTACAATTAATTCCCAATACCCATCACCTGTGTTAGACAGGGTTCTGTCTATGTTCTGTGTTCTACTCTAAACCARTCCRAAAGTGCCACCATCACAGCAGAAGATGGAGGCCAAGAAGAAGAAGGAGAAAGGCTGGACAMRCCCWGATTCCTCCATCTTRCCCCCTGARCCCCCATKSTAAAAMCYCCAAAAATCTATTTTTCACCCTGTGATAAATTCACTATCACTCTACTTAAACTTTYGTGGCTTGTAATTCTTCGTATAAGGTTGGTGATTGTTTTTTCCAAGGGCTAAATCAAAGGCACRGGGGTCTTGTGCTCTATGCCAGGGTCTCTGAGMCCCCTGGCAGGGGTTTGGGTGACCCAGGGCAGCCAGAGGAATTTCCTGGGTTCTGACAGGATGGGGAACAGGGTTGAGTTTTGCTGGTTTCTTAACGAGCCTCTTGAAAATAAAATTGAATTTTTGCTGCCTCTTCTTGCATTTGAATGTGCTTGGGACTTGTCTTTCCTTTCCCCAGGGAGTCAGCATCAGGGAAACACTTCCCTGTGCTGCAAAYCCCACCTGATTTGTCRGAGGAGCCCAGCACTGCTGGGTTTGCTGGGAGGAAGMACCTTGGCACAAACCCCCTCCCAAACCAGACAGCTCCTGGCTTTCTTTCTGCTGATAATCCCAYCAGGACCTTTGTTTCCTGATAAAACTGGATTCCACTGGAGAAACCCAAACACATTAGAGGCTCCATTACATCCTCTGCATCCTTCTTAAAACCTGCCCTGTGTTTCCTGAGCATTAACCAGAGCAGATCCCTGCTGGGCTCCTGCGTGGCACAGCCACTGCTGATAGCTGATAACACAGTGACATTTCCAACCTGGCCCTGTTAAAAAGGGGGAAAAGGGAGCTTGTCTTGAGTCAGATAACTCTGAGGCATGAGTGGCATGGTTTGTTTTTGTCAAGAGTGGCGATGCTGTTCTGAGGAAATCAGCTCCTGGCTTCTTCATTGGTGTGAAAGCCTCATCAGGCAGGGATTCATGGTATGGAAACTGTGCTGCTTGGTGGGTGTGAAGGAAAGGAGAGAAAAAAAAAATCAGTATATTTTGGGTTCCAGGTTCGAATGGCACAGGCTGGGAAGCCAAATGTGTGTTTCCTTTTTGAGATGGGCCTGTCAGGGTGCTGCTGCCAGGGCAGGGAGCTCCAGGCTGCCAGTGATTCCAGGAGTGAGCTTCCTGCAAGGAGGCACATTTGGGTCTCTAGTACAGGAAGAAAAGGAAGGGAGAGAGTGATTCAAACTCTGGGGATGATTTAGGAAGTTTTTGTTGGGGCTGGGAGGGATGATCTGTGAGCCATCACGCTTGGATGAGTAAGTGACCACAGCTGCCTCCAGCTCAATTTCCCTTTTCTTTGCCTGTTCCGGGGCAGAACTTTGCCCTGMGCATTTTGAAAAGGAGTTTTATGCAGAAAATCGGGTGGGAAGCAGAAAAAAATACTTTTCCCTTTTAAATTTTTTTTTAAATGTTATTTTTGATCATTGTGCTGCTGTCCAAGGAATGAGGAGCAGGCAGAGCTCAGGGCTTTGCTGGAGAGAGTTTGTGCCGAAGGGAGGGTGACTCGTGGCTCAGGAGTTGTTCAGGATGGAGGAATTTGGGTTTCATTTCAGTGGCTTCTTTCTCAAGAAATCAAACCCAAGCTGCCTTGAGTCACTTGGTCTTTTTTTCATTTCATGGTCAGGCACYAGGTGGGAGCTGGGGGTGATGTGGGGATGCAGACGTGGCCACAGCTCATGGCAGGAGCCTGAGCGCCGAGTTCCTCCTGCCTCCCTGAGCCCCCCCGGGCACCTGGGGGGCTGGAAACTGGCCAGGCCCTTTGCAGAAGCAAAYACCTCCACCTGGAGCTGCTGCTCCCTCCACAACAGGCACATTCTGGCAGCTGCTCACCACAGAGGGTCACTGGGAATTTGCTTCCTGCATTTGGGATGTGGGCTAGGGAGGGAAGTCAGTGCCTGCCATCCTATGGG
>JACDOX010000365.1:333318-362506 GCA_014549065.1 Cardinalis cardinalis
CTCATCCTTCAGGCCATGCTGCTTCTCCACTCTTGAAACTAAAAGGAATCCCTTGCTTCCCTCTGCCAGAGTGAAATAAAATCCTTGCCAGGCTCCAGAGCCAGGCTGGGGAAAGAGATTTAGACACATGTCCAGTATGGCCTGTTCTATTCTTAAAAAATAAAAAATCAGGTTTTATTTCCAAGGCTCCCAAGAGGAAACATCCTCTGAGTGCCCCATGACCTCGCCAGGGACCAGTGGCTGAACTTTTTACCTTGGGCACCTCCATAACTCATGGGGTGTCTGTCCCTGCCTCTGTGGGATCCCTTTGTCTGGACAGACGTGGTGACAAGGTGGCAGGTCCTCATTATGCCCACGCAGCTCCCACAAGGATGGAGGGGATTCTCCAAGGCTCAGCTAATTCTTATTCGGTCTTTAATTACAATATCACAAATGAACTCTCTCCATCCCCACCTCCAGGATCTGCAGCACCCCAAAAAGAGCAGGAGTTGTGTGAAGCGAGGGAAAAACGAGTCTGGCAGTTTTTTAGGTTCAATCCATGGGTTTGTATTTAAACTTTGTGCTTTTATTTCAAGGGGGATTGTTACAAAAACCGCAGGTCTTTGAAAAATGCCGTGTCCTTAAATATTTCCCTGTGCAGCAGGTATAAAACTGGACAATTGTGATATTTGACAAGGGGGGAAGGCCTGGCCTTCCACTTGTGTCTTTTAAATGCATTGTAGAGAAGCACTAGTGGGAGTTTATGAGGTGATAAATTTATTGAAGGATGGGCAGTAGGGTTTTACAGCTGGGGTAAAGGAGGTCAGAGCAGTAAGGTAAAGAGTTCAAGTCTAAACTTTATGGCTTGTGAAAAGACTACTGTGAGACAGCTTTTCAGTCAGGAGAAAATGAAAACTAAAGAATGAGAAATCACTCTGGACAATTTTTGTAGGATCTCTCAATTGTTTGGAAGTAGCACTCTGGCATTTGGCTCCAGTGGCACAAAACCCTCTCGGGAGCAGATTTCCTTTTCCAGCCTCTCTAAATCATTCAGTTGTCATATCCCTGAAGACACAATGGTTGAGATTTGACTCCAATTTATTCCTATTCCCTCAGAGATGAGTTGGTGGCGAGAAGGTGACTGAAGACAAATGTAACTGGAGTGGGTGGCCTGATTTAAACTGGGAGGGGAGGAAAGAGACCATAATTTCAGTGGCTCTTTTGACTGCTGCATCCCAGGTTCAGAATTGGGCACTAACAAGGACTAGAAAGAGCAAAAAAAAAATCCCAAAATGCAGAGAAAAACCTGTAAAACCAGGAAAAAGCAGGGAAGGGACGATGATGGCAGTGAGAGGTGCAGGGAGATGTGCATGAAGCAACCTCTGCTTAAAACTGACCCCAGAACTATCTCTGCTCTTAAGCTCCCAGGGCAAAAACCTACTCTTTTACACAACTTTAATGAACTGAAAGGCAGGGGAAAGTCTGCTGTACAGCAGAGCCTGTTTTGTAGTAGAATAAACCAGGGATTTTTTTGGCTTGGAGCACAAAGAATAAGTATTTCTCACCGTATCCAGTATTTTTYGGTTCATGTTACTGTTATTTCTGCTGGGACCACTAACACCACAAAGCTGATTTCTTTGTTAGTGGTTGTCTGAGAGGACTAATTCAATGTCATTGAAGAACCCATATCCAGGATTATTTTTTATATCTATGCTGCTCCATGGATTGAAATGTGGTGTATACCTAACGAGCTTTCCTTGTATCACCTTTGCTGGCTGATATTTAGTTTAACTTAGACAAATACACACGAGCTCCTCATCTTGTTTGTTTAATTTTAAATCATCAGTGCTGGAAGCGACATTAAAACAGGAAAGCCACTTATTTTAGTTCTTTTAGTGACCTGAATGAGGACACTCAGAGATAAAAACAGGAGTAATACCTGGGGGTTTATTGTCCCCTGCTCCYAAATGTCTTTTTCCCAGCCCATATCCCTGCACTCTGTTTATTTTGCTTAGAAAGCASCTCAGTGTCCTCTCCCTCTGAATTTTCCAAGCATTTAATAAACTGAGCAAACACCTTGTTGTCATTGTCCCCGTCCCCGTTGTCATTTTGCTTTAACTTCCAGCTGAAAGATTTCCACTTCCTCCAGCAAGGCCTGCGCCCATTACACACCACATTTTTTTTATTTTTTTCCCCCCAAGTTGATGCATTTCTCTCCCCTCCAAGGGTCACTTTGGATGAGGGTTCCAGAATGCTGGGGAAGGATTCTGTGTGTGTGCAGAGCTCCCAGCCAAGCTCCCCGGGCTGGGCTGTTTTTCTGACCGTGGTGACAAGGGACYTCAGGGACTTCTCTCTTCAGCAGACTCTCTATTTAGTTTCTGTTTACTTAGAGGGAATGGCCTGAGGGGCTACTGGAGAGAAAACATCTGTGGGAGATAATCTATAGAGTTATCTATCTATCACTCTTGTCGACCCTGTCTCCCCTGAGAGCAAGCTGAGAGACTTGTAATAAAAAGGCATCGCTGAAGAGGCTTTAGGGACAAATAAAGAGACATGTTAAGGGCCAGCTGAAAAAGGATAGAAGACATTATTAAAGCTCAATAGCCGTCTTATCAAAATCCAATAGGATAGGCATTTGGCAAAAGGCTTTAAATTTATTCTTTGACTTTCTGGAGAGCTTGAATTTATCCATTAACAAGAATGTGCTGCACGGGGAGCGGGAGATGCTATCGGCTTCAAAAGGGTTGGATTCAATCTGGCATTGTGCAAAACACAACAAAAACTGAAGACAAAACCAATTTTTCCCCCCTCCTCTGCCTGGCCTCATTCCTACATTGCCAAATATTAGAAGCTGTAAATACAATGCTGATGAGGCTGTGGGGTAAAAGCAATTTAAGCACCGCGGTTATTCTGCGCTCGCAAATCACACAGATTTCTTTTCAAAAAATAAAGTGAATTTTAGAAAATTGGGTGTGACCAGGAATTTTGGCCTTTTAGAAAAGCATCATGTAGCAAAAAAGAAAYCCAGGTATGAGGAAATCTTTCAGCTCCAAAGCAAAAGCAAAACCCCAACGAGCGTTTTGCCGCTGCAGATGCGGAGAGCGGGACTGGGGCCATAAATCTCCCCGGGTTTATTATTATATCCAAAATGCTACAGGTCACAGGAACCATCTGATACTTCAGGAGCACATTGTTCACACGGGGATGATTGATTGATAATTATGATAATTTGCCAAATGATTATTTGGGTATTATGGCCGCAGCCCGTCCCGCCGGGTCGCTGTGAAGACATTTTCCATTTCACGGGGCCGTCAGGAATGGCCCCTGGCAAGGAGGGATGTGGAGAGGTCTGGCCGGGCTCTCCCGGTGGGATCTGGGGGCTGATGAATGATGACCCAGAGGAGTAAGAAATCAGACTTCAATAAGCACTCAGGAAGGTAGTTAGGGAAGAGCAAGGGGGCTGCTCACTGTCTTTTGTGCAGCAATTACTGGGCAGGACAAACTCCCCCCCCAGGCCTGAGCCTTGTGAGAGCCAATAGCAGGCTTGAAACGTTGCAAATTATAGATTTGAACCCGAATTTACAAGTTTTCAAATTGAAGATTTGAACTTGCATTTGAAATGTTTCAAATTGCAGGTTTGAACTTGGATCGGCAATTTTTCAAAGTGCAGATTTGGACCCAGATTTGCAAGTTTTCAAATTGCAGATTTGAACTTGCATTTGAAATGTTTCAAATTGCAGATTTGAACCTGGATCTGCAATTTCTCAAAGTGCAGATTTGAACCCAAATTTGCAAGTTTTCAACTTGCAGATTTGAACTCGGATTTGAAATGTTTCAAATTGCGGATTTGAAGTCAGATTTGTAATTTTTCAAAGTGCAGATTTGAACCTGGATTGCTCAAATCTGCGATTTGAACCCAGATTTGCAATTTCTTAAATTGCAGATTTGAACTTGGATTTGAAATGCTTCAAACTGTAGATTTGAACCTGGATTTGCAATTTCTYAAATTGCAGATTTGAACCCAGCCTGCTGTGAGTTGCTGCCTTTGCAGCACAAATTGCATTTCTGCACTTAACAGGGAAATATTATCATATTATTCCCAGCTTGTGGAAGATGTTCTCAAACTCTCAGTGAGGATTTCCCACAGATTTTGCTGAGTTTTCTTCACTTTTCTGTGTATTGAAGAATCTCCCCCCTCCAGTTTGTGCACAATCCTCATCCTGGCTGAGAATTGACACAGAATTGGGGTTAAAGATGCTCCACAACCCCATGGGAGGGGGCAACAATCCCAGATTTGGGAGCTAAAGCCCCATTTCTCCAGGGCTGCTGCTTCACAGTTACTACTTTTAAAAAAAGAGCTTTAATTTGCTTGTTTTATAGGTTGTATCTTTATGAAATAAAGGTATATTTAGCAGCCACAAACACAGGCAGCTTTGAGTTGATTTTTATAATCTTTTCCTGAATAGGCTTGCGTCATTCCAATAAGCCCTGGACAAAAGAGTGGACAGTTGTCTGAGAGTCTTTTTTATAACATTTCTCTCTTTCTATTGTTAGAGAGCTGCTAATAAAAGAACCAGGAGTCCATTAATTCAGTGAATGAACATATAGTAAAGTCAGTTCCCTCTTGAGAACAATAATGTTGCGGTCAGCTTAGGTTTCCATGGAAACTAAGTACTTCTAAGAAGTTTGCATCCTTGATTTTGCTGAAATGAAGCATGTAAAAAAAAAAAAAAAAAAAAAAAAAAGGTGTAAGGCTGGCACAGAAAAGTCAGCAAGGAAAGTGATGGTTAAATTATTTTGCAGGAATAACGTTGTGTGTTGAATTTCTGTGATACAGATGTTTGGGCTGGGTTGTTCAGTGAGTGTGGGTATGAGAAATGGCTCCATGAAGGGGTCTCAGGGGGTTTTGAGCCCATAAATCAGGCCAAGTTAAGAGGAGTGGTTAAGGTTGCTCTCTCCATATCTGCAGAACACTGAGGCAGAGCAGGGGCTGTCCCAGGGCTCCCACACCTGCAGGCTATGAAGTGGTTAATGCCAAATTCCCRTTTCTCCCTGGAAAATAATGCTGGGTTTGGGTAGGGCATGAGCACCTCACACAATTCTAAATAAGATCTTTCTGTGAGTTAAGCTGGTTCTTCTCCTCCTCCATCCTCCAAACCCCAGGGCTGTGATGCTGAGCTGCTCCCCAGCGCTGATTTATAACCTGTGTCTGATTCCCCTGCATTGCTGGGGCTCAGGAGGTGCCCAGACCGCGCTGCTGAGCCGCTCCCACGCATGGCTCAGGTGCCACAGCAGCATCCCCTCAGATGAAAGTGCTCCTGATCTCCAGGCACGTTTAGGAGAGGCCACCTTGTCATTTTGATGCATCCCAAGCACAGACACACAGASTTTGGGCTGGGTTTGAGTCAGACACTGCGTTTCTGTGGGGGTGAGGAGGCAGCTGGCTGCTGCCTTGGCAGAATAAATGATTTAAAATCCTTCCCTGGGAGGGTGAGGCTCTGGCAGAGGATGCCCAGAGCAGCTGTGGATGCCCCTGGATCCCTGGCAGTGCCCAAGGCCAGCTTGGACAGGGCTGGGAGCAGCCTGGGACAGTGGGAGGSGTCCCTGCCATGGAATGGGATGAGCTTTAAGGCCCAACCCAAACCAATCCACGRTTCTGYGATCAGGACACAAAGGAGACCCATTAAGACATTCTGGCTGAGTCAGTCATGCTAATAGCACACACAAATTCAAAATTCCTAAACTTTTTTATGACCAAGAGTTTCCTAAATAATCTGAAACCCTGACATGCTTGTCCCTGCTCCCTTTGCTTGGGGTTTGTGGGAACGATCACACATTTAATAGTTTTAACACAAATTAACAGCTTCAACACAAATTAAGAGTTTGAACACAAATTAAGATTTTGAACACAGGAGTTTAATCACAAATTAACAGTTTCAACCCAAGTTAAGAGTTTCAACACAAATTAAGAGTTTGAACACAAATTAAGAGTGTGAACACAACAGTTTCAACACAAATTAAGAGTTTGAACATAAGAGTTTGATCACAAATTAACAGTTTCAATTCAAATTAAGAGTTTGAACACAAATTAAGAGTTTGAACACAAATTAAGAGTTTGAACACAGGAGTTTGATCACAAATTAACATTTTTAACACAAATGAAGAGTTTGAACACAAGAATTTGAACACAAATTAAGAGTTTGAACGCAAATTAACATTTTTAACACTTCTCTCCCAATCCTCCTTTTCTCTCTGTGTATACAAAACTCATTTCAGTGCTTCCCTGCTAAAAGCCACRTGCACTATCACACGTGAAATACCAACTCAAGGTTGCTGTTTACCCTCTCCCATTTTTTAATTGTTTGCACCAGGAGCCCAGGCTCCTTTTCCCGGCTCACCAAAGTGAGGAGCTGGCATTTCCACCCCTTGTTGAACACAAATTAACAGTTTCAACATAAGAGTTTGAACAGAAATTAAGAATTTGATCACAAATTAACAGTTTCAACCCAAGTTAAGAGTTTCAACGCAAATGAAGAGTTTGAACACAAATTAAGAGTTTRAACACAACAGTTTCAACACAAATTAGGAGTTTGAACACAAATTAGGAGTTTGAACACAAGTTAAGAGTTTGATCACAAATTAACAGTTTCAATTCAAATTAAGAGTTTGAACACAAATTAACAGTTTCAATTCAAATTAAGAGTTTGAACACAAATTAAGAGCTTGAACACAACAGTTTCAACCCAAATTAAGAGTTTGAACACAAGTGAAGAGTCTGATCACAAATTAACAGTTTCAATTCAAATTAAGAGTTTGAACACAAATTAAGAGTTTCAATTCAAATTAAGAGTTTGAACACAAGAGTTTGATCACAAATTCATATTTTTAACACTTCTCTCCCAATCCTCCTTTTCTCTCTCTGTATATAAAACTCATTTCAGTGCTCCCCTGCTAAAAGCCATGTGCGCTATCACGCATGGAATGCCAACACTCAACGTTGCTGTTTTTAATTGTTTGCACCAGGCTCCTTTTCCCTGCTCACCAAAGTGAGGAGCTGGCATTTCCAGCCCTCCAGTGAAACAATATTCTGGATGATTAGGAGGCATTACAGCCCCAGCTCAGCCTGAAAATGCCAGAATGCCCCAGAGATCCCCATGAATCTGCTGCCAGCCGGCCCCTGTCAGAGCTGAAGGCAGCACTGTCTGGAGCCCAAAATCAACTTCAGGAAGGTCATGTGAAAGAAAATCCTCCGTCATCAGGAAGCCCTTGGCCCCGTGGCCTTTCTGACATTTTCTGACAAACCTTAAATCACCAGAGTAGACAAAACATCACAAATTTTGGAATGATAGCCTGTGGGATTTGGGGGCCGTGTGGTAACTTGGAAGGTAACACACACACACACACACACAGAGCCCCCTCCCCTCCTCTGCTCTGCAGCTCCTCCTGGGATGCTGGGCTGAGTGTGCCACGGGGGTTTGGCTGGAATCAGCTCCTGGAACCAGCTCTGGATGCAGAACCAGCCCTGAGGTGGTGCAGCAGCAGAGGAGGGGGCTGCCCTGGGCCAGCTCCAGGATTTGCTGTGGAACAGGGAAAAATCCTCAGGGTGGGAGGTGGGATCTCACCCAGGACAGGGAAAAATACTCAGGGTGGGAGGAGGGATCACTCCCAGGATAGGTTCCTGTTCCAGTGGGGTGTCTGGAATTGGGTTTTATTGTGTGTTTCTATACCTTTATTGTGTGGTTCCCAGGACAGGTTCCTGTTCCAGTTGGGATTCTGGAATTGGGGCACAGGCTCCTGTTCCAGTGGGGAATTTGGAATTGGGTTTTTTTTCTGTGGTTCCATGCCTTACTGTGTGATTCCCAGGCCAGGTTCCTGTTCCAGTTGGGATTCTGGAATTGGGGCACAGGCTCCTGTTCCAGTGGGGAATTTGGAATTGGGTTTTGTTGTGTGGTTCTATACCTTATTGTGTGGTTCCCAGGACAGGTTCCTGTTCCACTGGGGATTGTGGAATTGGGGCACAGGCTCCTGTTCCAGTGGGGAATCTGGAACTGGATTTTGTTGTGTGGTTCCGTGCCTTACTGTGTGATTCCCAGGACAGGCTTCTGTTCCAGTGAGGAATCTGGAATTGAGTTTTATTTTGTGGTTCCATACCTTATTGTGTGATTCCCAGGCCAGGTTCCTGTTCCACTGGGGAATTTGGAATTGGCTTTTATTGTGTGGTTCCCAGGCCAGGTTCCTGTTCCCGTGGGGATTCTGGAATTGGGTTTTGTTGTGTGGTTCCATACCTTAGAGAAGGCAGCTGGTTCCATGAAGGTCCCCTGGGATGCTGGGGGGTGTTCAAGATGGGGTTAATCCCATTAGAAGGAGAATTTGGGTCAGACAGGAGCCTCTTGGAGCTCCCTGGATAAGCAGGAAAACCTGGGCAGCAGCTGGGGAGGGAGGAAAGGGGAGGATGGGGATGAGGAACACCAGAGGGACTTGGAGTTGGGTCCAGCCCCAATGGTGCTGCTGTAAAAATGAAAGCCAGAACACAGAAAACTGGGTGCCAGTAAACAAAAATTAAATATAAATATRCATGATGTAACAAAACCAAAAAATACTTTTTATTGTGGGATTTTTTTTTCATATTTTGTCCTAGAAATAAATCAAGGTTCTGTAGAACAGTGAAGGTGGGACTTTGTCCCACAGGGACAACAATACATACTGATACATTTTGATTTTATATTCTACAAGATTTCTATGAGATGTTAAAATATATGTTCTGGAAAAAATAAAAAAACCCAACCAAGTTTATTTTTCACAGGAAAGTTTGGGGGAAAAATAAAGAGAAGTAATCACCAGAAGTCAGCTCCTTTGTGATGTTCAGTTTCCCTCTGGAAATTTCAGCTCTGTAAACATGTATATAAATATATATATAAATATATATATTATAATAATAATAGTAGCAGCAGGAAGAGTCTAAATTAAGTGCTTAAATCCTTTCTTGGCTAACCCAAGCAATTCTCTTTTTTTTTATTACTTTTTTCCCCTCCTCATTTCTGACTGTAGCACAGAATATAGACCAGAAATACCAAAAGCTGTGGAATCCATTAGAAACTAATTTATAAACTTCAGAGGAAATTTTCCTCCTGCTTAATGTGACCTTATAAGTAAACTGAAATTAAGAAATCTTCTGTCATCTGGAGGCATCCCCTCTCCTAATCTTCTGGAGTTAGCTGATTATTTTAGGGATTTGTTGCCATGAATTCTGGCCTTGGGGAGGGGAGGTGAATTTGCTACCCAGCATTTTTCCAGCTCATTAATAACTGCTGCACAGATAGTTCTGCACTGCTGCTGTCAGGACATCTCAGCCCTTGCTTGGTGCAATAATTCCTTCTGTTCCGGAAGAATAAATTGCAGCTCCTGAAGGAATTGCTTCTCTGAGTTTCCACTGGAAATCAGTCTTCAGCTCCTCTGCCCTAAAATGTTGGTTCTTTCTCACAGAAAGGCTGGGAAAACTCTGGAAATTTGTATAAGTTCTGCTCCCTCAAGGTAGTTTTTAGGACAGTGTTGAATCCTTCTTTCCTGAAATACACAATTTAAAAATGAGTCAAGAGGAATTTTAATTTTTTTCAGTGTTTGCCCTTCCAATCACTAATATTTACATGTAAAACCAGGAAAGTCTTGACTTTCATTGTTCATCTCTTCCCTTAATACCTGCTTCAGTTTTTTCCCTCTTTCGGCAGTGCTGCCCAGAAATAAGCTGGACTTTTCTCCTGGTAATCTTGGCCAATCCAAGCAGTCTCTTGCTCAGTTCCTGCTGCCATGAAATGGAGATTAATCATTTCCTGGTCATGGGAATCTTAAAATAGGTGAATCCTGGAAAATATCTGTGCTGGGGCTGGGTTTCCCTTGTAAATCCACCCCAGGGAAACACCCTCAGCTGGACACTCAGCTCTGTCTGGGTTTGGGATGCTCCTTACTCTGATCTCATCCCTTTTTCCTGCCTGGCTGGCCCTTCTTCCCCTCAGTTCCTGTTGAGAGCAGAGGAATCCTGGAGGGTTATTATTGGATTTGCAGGGATCCTCGTGGCAGGGAGGAATGATGAATCTGACTCCATGTTCTCAGAAGGCTGATTTATTATTTTATGATACTATGTTATATTAATGAATACTAAACTAACTATACTAGAGAATACAGAAAGGATACTTACTCAATGCTAAAAAGATGATAATGAAAACTCGTGACTCTTTCCGGAGTCCCAACACAGCTTGGCCCCAATTGGCCAAAGAGTGAAAACAACTCCCAGCAGAATCCAATGGAACAATCACCTGTGGGTAAACAATCTCCAAACGCATTCCAAAGCAGCACAACACAGGAGAAGCAAATGAGATAAGAATTGTTTTCCTTTTCTCTGAGGCTTCTCAGCTTCCCAGGAGAAAAATCCTGGGCAAAGGGWTTTTTCAGAGAATGTGAATGAGACAGGTTATTTTCCTGCAATGCCAAGCAGGGAGGATGTGCAATTTTTCCTAAGGAGGTTGTGCTGCCCCTGAGTGAGATCCTTCCTCTCAGGCTCTGTGTCTGCTGATGACTCCAACATGTCCTCGAGCTCCAGCAACAATTTATTCCTGGCAGTTTGGATTTGCCAGCCCTTTTGCCAAGAAAAACTTGGGGTTGGGAGAGTGTCCCACCCTCCATTCCAGCTCTGCTTCTCACCATGTGCTCCTTTGCTCTTTCCTGCAAAGCCCAGAGCATCCCCTGCTAAACCTGAGTAAAAACTGGGCACTCCTGGAGTAGGAAATGTGGGATTTAAATCAGGTTTATTTTTCCAAGGCATTGCTATATCAGAGATATAGACATAGATATAGGTATAGATGCCAATAATATAGATATAAAGATATAGATATAGATAGATATATAGATATAGATAAATAGATGATATAGAAGAAGAAAAGAGGAAGAAGAAGAAGCTGCTGAGCATCTCATTTCACAGGTCTGCTGCTGTAARACAGCAAAGTGTGACAGCACAGAAGTCCTTTAAATAAATGAATTTGATCTGATTTTGTGCTTGTAGAGGAAAAATTCTTGAAGATAAGCAGATGTCCTTTAAATAAATGAATTTGATCTGATTTTGTGCTTTTAGAGGAAAAATTCTTGAAGATAAGCATTTGTCCTTTAAATAAATGATAATTTCTTGAAGATAACGTCATACTGTAAAAGAAGCAGTTGAAATTCCTATTCTGCATTTAGGGTCACTCACCTGTGGCATGCGCAGAACGGGACCAGCCCAGGAGCAAGGTTTGGGTTGGATGCTGAGAAAAACGAGCCCCTGGAAKAGCTGAGAGCTGAGCAGGCTCTCAGGGGAGGAGATAAAATACCTGTCCCTGCAGAGAGGTTCACACAAATACCTGCCAGGCCGGCCTGGATCTCCACAATCCTGCATGAGAATGAGRGGCAGCGGCATCACTCGGGTTTTCACGGAGCTCCTGGGTTTATCTTGTTCATCAGTGACAAAGGGAGGCAGCAGCCCCAGTGTCCTTTCATTCCGCACGTGTGCGGCCCCAGCACAGGGGGAAAACGCGARCTGGGGGCGCTGAAAGCTTTTCTTCTCCTTTTAGGCTCTTTTTGCCTCCCTTTAATGGTGCCTGGGAAGTGTCGTGCCCTTTGTGTTCGGTTTTCCTTATCAGCCGAACATTTTTCTCCGTTTTCAAGTGGATTTGGTGCTCAGGAGAGCTGGCAGGTGGGGAGCAAGGTGATCTGAGGGGCTGGAAGCAGCTGAGTTCTCCAGCATGGAAACCAGTTGGTCCAGATTCTAAAATGTGTGGTTGTACATACCTGGATAGCAGAAAAGCAGAGGAAAAGGAAGGAAAGGGAGGAAGAGAGAGAGAAAGAAAGAAGGAGAGAGAGAAAGAGAGGAGTGAAGGAGAGAGAAAGAAAGAGAGAAGGAGAGAGAAAGAGAGAAAGAGAGAAAGAAGAGGAGAAGGAAAGACGGAAAGAAGGAACGAGAAAAAGAAAGAAAGAGAGAGAAAAGGCGAAGGAAAGAGGGAAAGAAGGAATGAAAGAAGGAAAGAGAGAAAGAGAGAGAAAAAAAGAAAGAAAGAAAGAAAGAAAGAGAAGAAAGAAAAACTAGAAGTTCTAATAGTTGCAGCTGTAAGCCAGGGTTCTGAATAATCTATTAAGTTAAAACAGGGATGACAGAACATGAAATAGCAGCTGCAACTGAATGCTGGAATGCTCAGTGCTTTTACAAAGAAGATCGAAGGTGTCGAAGCATTTTTCTGTTTCAACATGGCAGCTCTTTGTCCTTGCGGCTGACATTGCTGAGTTTCTATGTATCGTTGCACTGGGTGGAAACATCCTTTAACTGCCAGACAGCACTTACCGATAAGCCACCAATTAATAATGYTGATTTGAAAAGCCCGAGAATAGGTGAGAAAGCAAAGTCCTTTGGTAAGTCATATTTGCACAGTATTAAGAGTCCCCTTTTACCTGGCCCAGCAAACACGGCGTGGGGAGCTCCGTGCCATTGAAAAGCTGAGAGACTCCAATGATATGTGCAACTGATAATTGCCACTCCTCGCTGCTCGGCACCCACTTATCGTGCCTTTTGTACATACATACCTTTGCAACAGGCAGCTCCCGGCAGATGCGGGTCCGTTTCCTAAATAGCCAGAGGGGTGGATTATTAATTTTTTATTTTTGGTGTTTTGGGGTTTGGTTTGGTTTGGTTTTTTGGGGTGTTTTGGGGGGGAATTTTTGGGTTTTTTTGGCTTTTTGGTTTGCTTCTTTTTTGCTTTTTGGAGATTTTTTAGGGTTTTTTTTTGCTTTTTTCATTTTTTTGAGGGTTTTTTTAACACTTTTTGGGGGGTTTGGGTGGGTTTTTTTAATTTTGTTTTTTTGGAGTATTTTTGGTTTTTTGTTTGTTTTTCCTGCTACATCGACCTGTTTTATCAAAGAAGTAACTGTCGGGGAGGAATGAGCGTTTCCTTCCAAGCTCAAATTGAAAGCTTTGCACTGGGACTGGGTGTGCAAACATCCCCCTCTGTTTGCTCAGCTGATGCCACAGTCGTCCCTCAGGGCAAGGCCAGCGCTGGTTCTGATGGAACAAAAAGTGACTAAACCCAGAGGAAAACGCCAAAGTAACTGAGGGAATCACAAATGATTCCACTCATGGGCTTTGGTGGAGGTGGTTGTGTGGCTAGAAAAGATCTCAGGGTGTGCACAGGAWTCTGGGCTCTGGAATCAGGATGTGAAGCATCCCCTAAACTCTCATTTATTCAAAGAACAAACTGCAGAAAAGTAAAAACCCCAATCCAGGCGGGCCCAGGCAATTGGGGCACAGTGTCGCCACATTTCTCTTCACATAGAAAAGCCAGGCACAATTCTTCCCAAGAATATTTCTGGGTTTCACATTCTCTGAACATCAGAGAAAGGAAAAACAATTCTTATCATTTGCTGTGCCTGTGTTGTGCAAAAGTTGAATCCAATGTGGAGATTTTTTTATCCACGGTGATGGGGTTTTGTTCCCTTGGCCTATCAGGGCCAAGTGTGCAGCCCCACATTTCTCTTCACAGAGAAAAGCAAGGCACAATTCCTTCCAAGAATATTCTTATCTCATTTGCTGTGCCTGTGTTCGTGTTCGTGCCAAAGTAGAATGCAATGTGGAGATTGTTCACCCAAAGTGATGGAGTTTTGTTTCCTTGGCCTGTCAGAGCCAGGTGTGTCTGTGTCGGGACTGAGGGTGACAATCACGAGATTCTGTGCAGTTGAGTGCTTGGCAGATTCAGTTTAGATGTAAAGTAATATAATGTAATATAACATAGAATAATATAGTATAATAAAGTAATTAATTASCCKYCTGATGCATCATTTCTCCCTGCCATGGGGGCTGTCCTGTTTCGATAGCACGGGAGGTGTGAGGYGGGGACACATCCTGAGCAGAGCACAGAGCATGCTCCATCATCTCTAGCTTTGTATGTTCCTGTGCTCTTAAAAAGGCATAGAAATGGAATTAATTAGAAGTAGATGAAGCTGTTTGATTAAAGGGCTCACTTGTTGCCCGGCCGTATGTGGAGGTATAGAAACGCAATTAGTCAGAGAGCGCCATTAGCAGTGTCAGGGACCAGAAGTAATAGAGCTTAACCCTCCCGGGAGGCTGGGATCCCGGCCTGCAGGGCCGGGGTTACACCACCACAACTGTTTTTCCCTCTTAACTCTTTCCGTGGCGAGTTTCCCAGCAAGAGCCAGCCTGTTCAAACACACCCAGAGCCCTCCCTGCAACCAGCAGCCTGCAAAACGAGAACTTCCACAAGGACTCGCTGCTAAAATATGTAAAATGCATCAATTTGTCAGCTTTCAGAAATCCCTGGAGAGCGTGGCTGGGAGCGTGATGCTGCTGCAGCATCTGTTGGTGTGGCTGTGACCTGCAGGGTTTTGGGGTGAGAGTGGTGAGAAAACTCAGGGGGTTGAGCAGGAGTGACACGAGTGACACATTTGGGAGCTGCACGGGGCTGCTGCAGCTTCAGTTTATCAGGTGCTGCCTAAGTTCACCCGGACGGCATCAGGATTTATCTGCCTGCTGCTCAGGGTGCACTTTGGACACCTCTGGGATCTCTTTCAAGGAGTTTTGTGTGGTTTGCTGCTGCGGCTCCTCGAGTTCTGCTGGGTGTGAGGAGGGAAGTGTTGGCTCCGTCCTGGCTTTTGAGGTTTCAGCCTTCCTGCCCAGCACTTTTTCTGCTCTTTCATGGAAGCTGGATGGACTGAAGTGCTGGAGGGTGAGTGCTCAGCCCTGCTGCCAGCTCAGCAACCTGCCCACAAACATGGTATCCAAACACTTTTTGGGGAAAAACATCCATTTATGGGATGGCCATGAGTGAGAAAATGCTCCCCAGCATCAGCCAAGGTTGGGGCAAACCCACTCTGAAGCACCCAAAATGTGTCTGAGGTATCTGTCCTTTCCCTTGAGAAAGTGCTGCTCTCCAGATGAAAAGAAATGCACTTCATATTTCAGCTGATAATGAGAAGTTAATAAAATCGGGATTTTGTGCAATGCAGGACCTCTGACATCTTAATCTTTATTAAAGAGACTTAAACTACCAGGAACTGCTGGTGCTGACTGGCACAGCCAGACTCGAGAAACACCAGGAGAGACTGGTCAAATGAACTGTTAAACAACTCTTCCTAATCCATCAGGAAGAAACAATAAGTGCTGGAAACATCTATTTACCATGCATCAATCACGCTTACCTAAGCAATTTCTAAGTAATTATACTTCTGTTATATAGTTCCTGAGATGACTGGTCTGAATGAGATGCTGAGTTTATTAAAACAAAAAAAAAAATCACTTTACTTGACATATCAAGTGTTGTTTCACATTCTGTCACAGTAGTAATTTTTCTGGACATGATTTCTGCTAATAGTTGTGTTAAAATCCTATCTGGAATTCAAATAGCTGTTTTTCCCTTTTCAATATTTGACAAAAGGAAGGGTTTAAAATTTTTTAAGCGGTAGAGATTTTGTCTGTTGAGTTCTGCAAAGTCAGTAAAAAAGGTATTGGGACCAGCTYGCTGAGATGTGACCCGCGGGAAGGGAATATTGGGAACAGGGAGAATAAACTTGATCTTTGCTGCAGTGAAAGCTGAGTGCTTTTTTCCTTATTTATTTCTCTTTCTGCCTGCTTTTATGCAAAGGCATCCCTGCAGGAGCAGGCAGAGRTAGGAGGCTCTGGTGGTCTCCAGGACACACCAAGCTGTGAACAACCACCTCCTTCCTATTCTGAAGATTTTTTCCCTATATTTTTCCTGACCAACAGAACATTCCAGGCTAATGGATCAATTAATGGAGGGCAGTTTGTCTCTGCATTTTATACAGCCATGCAAATGCAGCACCTTGTGGCTCGTTGACCTTTGATGTTTGAACATCACAGAGTTATAAAAACAGATATAAATATATGTGTGTTTTACAGACCCATCATTGTGTGGGGCTTTGAAATGTCGTTTTCTAATCCACTCAGAGGAAGGGGAGGGATGGAGTCTTTGTCAGTATCCAAGCAATTAGGATAATTAAAAAAGAAAGCTTATTGGGTAAACATGCTCTTAGATTGTGACCTCTTAATTAATGGACTACAGGGAGAAATTACAGCGGTGGCAAGATAATTAACACATGCATTTAAAAAGAACTGTTAGACAAGGGTATTATAGGATAGTAAGACACAGATTTGAATCAGGGAAGGACTCTGGGGGTGGACAAACACGGTGGAACAAGACAAGATTTGCATGTGTGAGTGCCCCAGCACACAAGAGGGACAGATTAGGATAACTTTGTTATCACACCCTTCAGTGCCACATTCCCCCAGCCAAGGGCTTTAAGTCCAGGCTGGGTTTTGTGGAGTCTCCCAGGAGCAGAATTCCACCACAGGATGTGGTGCCATTCCTGGTAATTCTGAATTTTGCCACGGGAGGGTTGGAAACTTTGCTCCCCTTGATAGGGACGTTGGCACCCATCAGGGAGCTCTTGGTTTTGAGGGTGCCCTCCTGGTTTTGTGGTTCTCACCAATCCTGACAGATCCAGTCACTRTTTTGTAAACTGGAGCAGTCATTAATAAATTAAAAAAAAAATAAATTTAGGAACCAGATTGTTTCCCTTCTGAGGGCAGAGTTTGAGTGCTGTGTGCTCTTGGGTTACAGAGTCAATCATCACTCCCAGTGTGGAGAGAGCTCCAAACAAGCCAGAACACCCAAAGCAGACATTTTTTGATTGATTTGCCACTTTCTGTCACCAAAACTGTCTCATCCTTGGCAGGTACAAAGCAGAGCAGGTTGTGAGGGGAGTTTCTCAGGCTCTGCCTTTGTACACGAGCACCCAAATCAGTGTGAGCACAGAGATGAGTGATGGTTATCAGCAGTGTTATCAATAATTCACCAATGCAGGGGTTTGGTGCYTGGCATCTGAGGGGCTGGGCAGAGCAGCAGCATCCAGGCATCTTCCTCACCTGGGATCATTTCCCCAGCACCACCTTTGGGGTTTTTTTTCCCATTTTTGAAAGGAGAATCAAAGAGAAYCAAAGTAGGTCTGTGATGCCCAGACCTACTTCTGCAATAGGGTTTTTATCTCTGCAGAGTGAGTGATCCTGGGCTGGCTGTCAGGATTGCCCTGCTCAGTGCAGGGAAGCAAAGCTCAGAGCATCAGAGTCTCTGATGGAGCATGGTGGGCTGCTCAGGAAAGGGTACAAACACCTAACAGGGACCTCCATGCTCATGGGGAAGGGTACAAACACCTAACAGGGATCTCCATGCTCATGAGGAAGGGTACAAACACCTAACAGGGACCTCCATGCTCATGGGGAAGGGTACAAACACCTAACAGAGATCTCCATGCTCATGGGGAAGGGTACAAACACCTAACAGGGATCTCCATGCTCATGGGGAAGGGTACAAACACCTAACAGGGATCTCCATGCCCATGGGAAGGGTACAAACACCTAACAGAGGTCTCCATGCCCATGGGAAGGGTACAAACACCTAACAGGGACCTCCATGATCATGGGAAGGATACAAACACCTAACAGGGACCTCCATGCTCATGGGGAAGGGTACAAACACCTAACAGAGATCTCCATGCCCACAGGAAGGATAGAAACACCTAACAGAGATCTCCATGCCCATGGGGAAGGGTACAAACACCTAACAGAGATCTCCATGCCCATGGGAAGGGTACAAACACATAACAGGGATCTCCATGACCATGGGAAGGATAGAAACACCTAACAGGGATCTCCATGCCCATGGGAAGGGTACAAACACCTAACAGAGATCTCCATGCCCATGGAATTGCCCTTGGAAAGGCTACAAACACCTAACAGGTGTTTGCTCATGGAATTGCCCGTGGATCAGGCAAATTCTTGCCCAAAATGGGAAGGAACTTTGKATGGGCTATGGAGGGGCTTTGTGTGGGTAGAAAAGATGTCAGGGTGCACACAGGGCCGGGGTTCTGGGCTCTGGAATCATAAAATCCCCTAAACTCTCATTTATTGAAAGAACAAACTGCGGACAGGTTGAAAACCGAAATGATTTGTGCATAAGGCATCAAACCTCGCGCTCCAAACGTGCACACAAGCCAAAGCTGGATGATTAGGTACAGTTTGAGGAACATGTGATTTGCATAAGTCCCCACTCCCCACAGCATCCCAGGGAACAAAGAGATGCTCTGCCAAGCCAACATTTCAGGGATCCCACCGAGCACTTACCCAAATCCCACCCACTTCTTGGTGAGTCTCAGCACTGCTGCTTTTGTCTGAATATAAATGTCCCTGTTCAGTGCAGTGTTCATCCTACCTGGGACATTAAGAGATGCATGTGGACTAAAAAAAATATCTTAAAAAAGCATTATGAATGTTTGATTAGTGACTTGGGCCCCAAATTTTTAACTAATTGAGCACATTAAATGGTATGTCTGTGAAAGACTAATACAAGACACTTTTCAAAGCTTCTTTAATAAAAATTCTATTTGGGATTTGACCATAATGGCTATCCTTGCTTGCCAAAACATGACTTCTTAGCAGGTGACTTTCATCAAGTACATCTGAAATAGTACCTAAATGAATTAGCAATAAAATGGACTTAGGCCGAGCAGTAGGAGCCTCCATTAATCTTGGGTTAATCACTAAAGAGATGCCATTCACTTTTCTTAAGAAGTCACATTTTTCTCCCCTTGCTGGCGACCAGATTTCATAAAGTAACATATTTCTAATGAAAGGGCTCTGCTTGAATTAAAACCCTGAAGGTTTATGCAGATTTTAGTTTTGATTACTGCTGGCATGGGCTCTTAGCAGACTCCGGAAGGTAGGGCCGCAGTGAAAGAGTCCCAGCATGCAGTTCATAATATTCTTTGAAATAAAATAGTGCACTTGTACTTAGTGGCTTTAATCAGCTCTGACTTTTGATAGTCAAACAATAGCTAATTACAGTAACACCTGCCTTCTAAGTCATGTCATGTAGGTTATTGCCAACAAGAGACCTTGTATCTTAGCTGCGTGATTATTATAGAGTCTAAAACCTATCTGTTCAAAAAAGAGGGGGGAGAAGAGTGGAGTTTGGTGGCCATTATCCCTCTTTTTATTGTCTGATGCATTTCTGGCTTTTCTCGTGGCAGTTTGCAGCGTTTGAAAGGCACAGAGTTGGTGTTTATGGCCGGGTTAGAGATGGGAGTCTCGGGGAGAAGGATACGATTTGCAGCTCTCACTTTTCCGTGCACTAACAGGAGATAATGCTGGATGTGTGCAGCCCCAAAGCTATCTGAGTGCTTCTCAATTTTCAGTGTAGCACAAAATTTGAAATATGTTGTGAGTTGCTTGTATCATCGGATCTCTGGCGGGCAGCCACGGAGCAGAATTTTATTTCGCCGTCATTAAATGCACTGGTACGGGAAGGGGAACAAAGGGCCATTTATTCCAACCTTCATCCATTCTGGAAGGGTTTCATAACATAAAAAATACCCAGCTAAGAACCCGATTTTGAAGTGACAGGCCATGTTTCTGGAAAGAAATCCACACTTTTCCCCCCAAAATATCTATCTGCCTTTCCTGTGAGGAACTGYGTCGGACGAGTTTCCCTGTCAGGCAGAGGCCATAAATTATTGTCTCATTGAAGACTCTTTTCTCATTAATTTTGCCAGCAAATAAGGCTTCGTTTTCACAGACTCAGTCAAGTGAATAATATCAGATGTTTGCCAGAGGGTCTCCAAGAGCTGCAGCTCCATGTGCTGATCTGGATGCTCCCTGCTCCRGACCAAAAGGATAACGGGACAGATTTGGCCCCCAGTTCTCCCAGATTTGGACTCAGAACTGTGTGAGCAGGGAAATTGAGGTCTTTAATGCTCAGAGCATTCAGAGAAATCCTAGGAGTGTAAAAGGGATCAAATGGAGGTGTCCTTGGAYCTTGTTTTGCAGGGTGTCTTTTATGTGTTGATGTTTTAGGAAATTGTCACAGGTRGGTTATGCATGCCCAGGGTTCCACTGCTCTTCCTTTGTGATTTTGAAGGCAAATAGATTAAATTCTGGGAAGAGCACCATTTTCAGATAGCTCTGCTCTGGCTGGCAATAGAATCTCTTCAAAATATTTAGGGATTTTGGCAAGATGTGGTGTATGTCTGCCCTGGGTTTTTCACCTGGAATCTTGCATTTCCTGCACTGCAACCCATCACATCTGAGTACYGGGTGTAGGGGGGTTAAATTTCCCTTTACAATCAGACTGCACGTTAAAAAAAATCATTCCTCCTGGATTATACAAGGAATTTGCGAGGGAATGTATTCAGGGTTACCTCAACGAGCAGGGAATTCATGTCACAAGGCCACGTTGTTAACTCTGCTTCCCAAAACCACTTCTAAGTTCAGCCTTTAATGGGTTGGCTTTTCCCTCTGAGTTATTCTTTCTCACTCCATCATTTGTCACGTTAACCTCGAGCCGTGTAGCGAGAAATCTTCTTTATATCAGTTACCATGTTTGCCATATCTGATCAGCGTGATTGATCATGGCCCCAGCCACAGGTTGGTAATAAGCTGTTTTGAGAGAGACACACATTTCCCCCAGGACAAAGCTGGCATGACAGCATTATAAACTGGCCATTTATCAAGCTGCTCCCAGGTGGTCACTGCTGGAGCGCGGCTCGGCTGCCTGGGCTTCCAGGGAGCTACGGGGGGWTGGACCAGGGGCTGGTGGGCACCGTGCTGCAGCTGATGCAGGAGACAGTAACAAATGACACCGTGCTGCAGGAGCCAGCCCCAGCGCAAATGTCACGCCTGGARTCGGCCAAGTCCTTCCTGGAGAGTGGCAGAGGGGTGAAACACCATGGGAATGCCCCACAGGGATGCTGTGTCAGGACTCAGGACATTCCTCTGGCTGCCCTGGGTGATTCCAGGCCCTGGCAAGGGCTTCAGAGACCTTGGCACAGAGTTAAAAACACCTGAGCCTTTGATTTTAGCCTGTGGAAAAAATTACCAACTTTGTGTGAGGATTTACTAGCCACAAGAGTTTGAGCAGAATGATAGTTAATTTATCACAGGGTGAAAAATAGATTTTTGGGGGTTTTAGAATGCGGATTCAGGAGGCAAGATGGAGGAATCTGGGCGTGTCCTCTCCTCCTCCGCCTCCTTCTCCTCCTCCTCCTCCTCCTCCTCCTCCTTCTTCTTCTTCTTCTTCTTCTTCCTCTTCTTCTTCTTCTTCTTCTTCTTCTTCTTCTTTCTTCTTCTTCTTCTTCTTCTTCTTTTTTCTTCTTCTTCTTCTTCTTCTTCTTCTTGTCCTCCACCTTCTGCTGTGATGGTGACACTTTTGGATTGGTTTAGAATAGAGACAAACTGTCTAACATAGGTGATAGGCACTGGAAAATTATTGTCAATAAAGTACAGGTAGTTTTTAGTATAAAAAGCCAACACCACCCCAAGGGTAATCAGTGTGCCACAACCCGACCTGCTGGACAGATCTCAGCAGGTCAGAGAAAGAATGGAATAGATAAAATAAAATAAAATAAACAGCCTTGAAAAATAGAACCAACGAACCTCGACTTCTTCTTCAGTCGTGGGGCTGGGAGAAAAAATACTTTTTAATACCTCAGGAGCCATTTCAACCACAGAAACCCAGGAGCTGTGGGGCTTGCTGTGCCCCAAGGGCATGGGGCTAACAGGCTGTTTGCCTTTATTTGGATCTTTCATTAGTTGGGATGTTGCCCAACCTTTTTTTGGGGTGTGAAGGTGTGGTTGTGGGCAGAGAGCCACCAAAGTGTGAGGGCATCTGTGGAGTCTAWAACAGAAGGAATTTAGGAAAACTCCTGTGCTTTCATGAACTTGCTCACTGAACTGCATTCACTATGTTCTACTTAAGATCCTCACAAAACTGAAATRCAATCTTGTGTAAACTGCAATTGAGAAGAGTTATAAAATTTCCATTTATCCAACACAATTTGTAGGTTGTGTTATTTTTTTTTTTAATTGCATGTTTTTAGAGTATAGAGCCAGACACTGAGATGGAAGCCTTGCAATTGCATGTATGGTTTGTGATTTACGTATCAGAAAATAATCTATCATAAGTATGAAAATTTAACTGGCATCCAGCTGCARGTTTTGTTGGAGCATCCTTTGGTTGGRGTTTATATTCTCCTTTAGGGGATGGTGCTGTCCAAAACACGGATGGAGCAGAATCATTTTCATCACAGCTTTGCTGCCCAGGACTTTCCTTTGTGGGAAGGCTGGAGAGCATCTCCACCAGTTGGGAATGCTCAGCATGGACAAGAGAAGGTTCAGGGTGACCTAAATGTGGCCTTGCAGGTCCTGGAGGAGCCRAGAAGAAAGATGGAGATGGAGTTTTTCCAAGGGTCTGGAGTGACAGGACAAGGGGGAATGGCTTCACACTCACAGAGGGGAAGTTCAGGGTGGATATGTGGAAACATCCTTCCATGTGAGGGTGGGGAGGCCCTGGCACAGGGTGCCCAGACAAGCTGAGGCTGTCTCCATCCCTGGAAGTGTCCAAGGCCAGGCTGGATGGAGCTTGGAGCAACCTGGGGTAGTGGAAGTTGTCCCTGGCCATAGCAGGGACAAAATTGCCCAGATTTATCTGTAAGGTCCTTTCCAACCCAAACCACTCTGAGATTCCATGAAATTCATCTTGTGAAGAACTGAAGAAGGTGTTACAAAACTGTTTTTCTTTTAAGCTGCTCTGTGTTGTGTTCCCCCCCCACCCTCCTCCCCCTTTCCCCTGAATTTTGGTAAAGTGACTTTTATTTTCCAGCTTAAATGTGTAGTTATTCCCAGACTGCACAAACTGCAATTTTTAATCTTAATGATAGATTTAGTGACCACTGAAGTGTAAAATAAACTACTGTGGCCTAATCAATCAAATCTGCATAGTTGAGAGAAAGCACCTGTATGAGGCTTTTATATCAGAACGTCTGTAATGGTAATAGATGTTTATTAGCAACCATAAAGCTGTTTGAATTTAATATCTCTCTAAATAACACCAACAGCATTAAAACAAATCTCTAAAGCAAATGCAACTGTGCCATAAACAGCCCACAATGCAGGGTTTAAAAGCCATTACAAGAATCCTGTGAGATTCATGGGTTGTTCTGTGGCTTAGGACACTCAGCTGGGAGGCAGCAAAAGCTGCACGTGTGGGGAGGAGCTCAGGAATAAAACATTGCCCRGGTATTCGTGGAGGGATAAATTTTGTATTTTGGCACAAAACGTTTTGCTGAATGCAACAGGCAGCGGAGGCTTCCACCAGGGCAGTGTTTACAGCTGAAATGTCCTGAAAAAGAAATCAAACCCCATCAGGTCTCAGGCCAGGAACCTCCTCCCATGCAGTGCTGAGGACCCCGAGGTGGTTTTGAAACTCTGAAGAGGCTGCAAACACTCCAGACTTGCTCAAGTGCTGGTCCCTCGTAGTCAGAAGTGAACACCAAGTACCTCCTGAGCAGATTTTAGGTTTCCTTGGCACTTTGATACCTGTGGAAAACAAACGTGTGGTCCTAAGAAAGTGGCATAAAAATAAAATCATTAACAGACCACTAAGCCTATTAATGCACTTTCAAGGATTAAAAAAAAATTATTCAGGTTTTGTGGATTTAAAACTTTGTTTAATCAAGAGTTCTTCTTTAGTCCCTTATTTACTGGAATGTTAAAAACATGCTTGGAGTGGTTATAAGCTGGAAAACTCTCAGAGAAGCTGCTTTTAAATCCTGAAAATGCAATTTTCACTGAATGTGGCTGCCGATGGACTGGGAAGTATTTTAAAAACATATTTTAAAAACTCTGGGAACTTTTGCTGGGCAGCTTTGTGAGAGGATTGGGGTGAGAGGGAATGGATCCCATGGATCCCCAGGCAGGGATTGGCTGCACTGGGTGGTGCTGGTCCTGCTGAGGTGCCTGAAGCTCTTCTCCTGGAGTATGGACACTGAAATCCCCACTTTTATGCGGTATGGAAGCAGATAAACCACAGTTCTGGGATCCTGACTCAGCCTGAGGCTGGGGCCCCCAAGAAGTGATGGGTTTTGGGAGACAGTGGTCAGATCAAAGTGGTTGGGAAGAACAGGAATGTTCAGCTGGGGCATGTGGGGAGGAACAGGGACAGCATTCCCCAGGTTTGGGACTCCCATGGGTGACATTGGGGCGCTCTGTGCTCTGACACAGCCAGATCAGCCCCTCCTGGGGGATGCCAGATCCCATAAAAGTGAGGCCTGAGCAGGGATTTTTCCCAGTAAAGGAGGAGAAAAGCAGAGTGAAACATCAGCCTGTTCCTGGGAGGGAGCAGGGAGAGGGCACCCAGTGCTGGAGGAGTGTGCCTGAAATCTCATCTKTTTCTGGGAGGGCCTGGAGTGGCAAAGGGAATCCTCTGCAAGCCTGGAAGTGAAATTTCAGGAGGAATTCTTGAGGTGTTTAAAGCCAAAGTGCTGGCACGGAGGGTGCTCCCAACGCCTGGTGACCTGCCTGCTCTGTCTGTGGCTTCCAGACTGAGCWGGATGTCCAAGGAGCCGGGCAGGGGACAGTCTGTGATCCCTGGGGGCCGGGACTGTGCTGGGGAGGGCTTGGAGCAGCCCAGCTTTGTGTTTGTGCTGTGCCCTGAGCAGGAAACCCCCCGGGTTCCGCTGGCAGGGCTGGCACGGCGGAGCCGCAGACAGTTTGGGCAGGAGGTGACAGACTGAGAGAGGAGCCTATCACCTTCCAGCCCCCAAAACAACCGTGAATGATCAAAACGAGTGCTGCTTATCATTCGTAGGAAGTGCAGGGTTGATATGTGGCCTGTGGGAGGTGTTAGGAAGAAGAAGCTGCGTGGTTCGATGGCGAGCCACGGAACGGCTTTTCCTCAGCTAAATAAGGACTCTGCAACAACAGAATGGCTCCTGCTATAAAGAATCATTTCTTATTTTGCTATAAATTACAAAACACCACCACCACCTTTAAAAAAAAAAAAAAAGAAAAGAAAAGAAAGTGGCTTGAGCAGGAACAATTGCAGGAGACAGCGCCRGGGCTGCCCGGGCGCGATAACGAGCCCTGAGCTCAGCCGGGGAAGCAGAGGGACAGCAGCCCCCCAGCACCAGGGATTTTCCTTTCCAAAGGAGAGAAAATAATGTAACAGAAGGCCAGAGAGGATGGGATTGGATTGAAGAGGCCACAGACCAGAGAGGGCACCAGGAATTATTTCAGGGGATTAATTTCAGGATTCATTCTGGGCTGGGTTTGACTCRATGAACTTGAAGGTCTCTTCCAACCTGGTAATTCTGTGAATGCTGTGAATCCTTCAGAAACTGTTTTGTACCTATTTCATGTAGCTATTAAACTGCTCCTACAGTTTAAGTTTGAAGGTTTAAGCTTTGCCCATTGTTTCCCACTGCTGTTCCTTTTTGTGCCAGCGTTGTCCTTGCAGCCACTGGAATTTTCTGTGCTCTCTGTTTGGACTGTGAGTTCATCTCGATGCCTGGGAATCCCCCAGGTGTGATTCCCAACCATGGAACTGCTCGTGAGGAGCTTGGGAAGCAAACAGCAAACCTGGCTCAGCTGTTTCYTCCTCATGCTCTCCCATTTCTTTTATATCTTGCTTCACTCCTGATTTATKAATTCCTTGAAACAAGCCCTGTTGTCTTTGCCCCTTGGCTGCTGGCACTTCCTCCAAGGTGCCAATCCTTGCTGGATTTTCCTGGGTGCTCTGACAGTGTACCCAGGGATGCTGGAGGAGCTTCTCCCTGTTTTCTGTGAGGCAGGTGTGATGTGCTGAGGACAGAAACGAGGTGTTCTGGGGTTCTGAAGGGGTTCCAGTGGTTTTTTTTKGGGGGAAGCCTTTTGGAGTGTGAGCAGCTGGGTGCAAAGCTGCCGTATCATGGCTGCTGGTTTTCACATTCTTCACAGGATGAGAAATGGGTGAGCTGAGCTCAGCAAGTGTTGCAGAATTGTCTTGCACTGAATGCAGCAGGATGAGGGAAATTGGGACAGAAAGAAATGGAGAAACTCCTATCCAGCCTTGCCCTAAGTGTGGAAAGATAACCCAGCTCTGGTGCATTGATCCCTGCCTTCTGAACACAGCTTTTAAAAATATTTCCTGCTTTGTACATTGTGTCCAGAAACAAGACACCAAAACCTGGCCATTTTCAAAGCTCCAATATTAAATCATGGTGCAGGCTCACAGCTCAGACACAGCTCTCTCATCTTGAGTGCATGACTCAATGAGAACAATCATCTTAACTAATTATTTGTGGGAAATGGATTTGTAGAGAGTTTTTAGGGTTTGCTAGAAGGCTTATATAGTATGCATTTGTATGTAAACTTTGAGATAAGAAATGTTGATTTAGAAAAAATTGTAGAAAAAAAATTTAGAAAAGAAATTTTCTCTTCTCCCAGCAATTAGTGACAGGGCGAGAGGAAACAGCCTCAAGCTCTGCCAGGAGAGGTTCAGGTTGGACATCAGCAGGAATTTCTCCATGGAAAGGGTGCTCAGGCTTTGGAAGGGGAGATTTGGAGTCCCCACCCCTGGAGGTGTCCAAGGAACTCCTGGATGTGGCACTCAGAGCTCTGGGCTGGTGACAAGGCGGGGATTGGTCACAGGTTGGACTTGGAGGTGTTCTCCAGCCTCAGTGAYTCTGTAATCAAAAAGTTACTACTGTGCTTCAGGAAGGGGAGAGCTTCCCAAATCTGGGTAGAWATCTGAGAGAGGCAGCCTGTGCTCTCATGGATTTGTGTCCCAGCRCAAACCTGTGAGGATCTTTGAGCACCTTCATCATCTCAGTTCATCAGATCCAGCTTCCAAACAGGGGAAACTCGGTTCTGTCYCTGAATGGGGTGGACTGGGAGCTCCTCAGCAGTGTGCTGGTGCAGCACCTTGTGTAAACAGCCTGTGCTCCTCAGAGGACCAGGAATTATCCCTAAAATTCCCAAGTTTYACATTTGGGAGCAGGACTGTGATGCAGATCCACATTGGAGGGCARTGTCCCCTTGAAACAGTGGAACTCTCAATCTAAAGAACTTCTTCTGTGAGTTTTGCAATAAAATAAATGTCCTGTCCAACCACAGCACTCATTGGTCCAAATGAAATAATTTGTCTTTAAAATGCATTATTTCTCCTTTTCCAAGCAGAGCCAAAGGCCTGAGTCTGCCTTCAGGATTAGCAGCCAGTACAATTTCAATTTATAAATGAAGCCCTTTCTGATTTGCAAATAAAAAGCATCTGAAACCACTAACCAACTTGGCTTGAGTTTTTCTGCCTATAAAAATGTCTGAAYCGTTTGTTATTAGAATTTTCTAACTGGAAAATGTGCTCCTATGAGCAAATATGTCCAAGTTTCAACTGGAAGATGAGAAGGGTTTGATTTTTGGATGAGAGGAGTTAAAAAATCTTCATGTTTGCAAGGAAGCTCAGAGCACTTGGTCCTTTAGAAACAGCTACAGTTTAATTTTAAATAACCACCAAGCCATGTTACTGCACYTGAGTTAGGGACACGGAGCTGAAGGACTTCTTGTTCTTGGATCCAAAAATTCAGGTGCTAAAATTGTGGCCCAAGCAGAGGAAGGAGGAGTTTTCCTACGGATTTCAGAGAGATTGGGATTGTTAATCCAGCACCTGTCTCAAGGGGAAGTGTTAGCACAAGCACACACAGYGCTGGGACAGGGGTGTTCTTCCCACATTTCTTGGGCTGTTTGCACGTGGAGCCACCGGAAACTACAAAAAATACTAATTGAGAGCAGAGTAATTGCAGTTTGGTTGTAAACGACTCAGCAAAGTGCTGTAAATTCAGCAAGTTCAGGTGAGCTCAGGGATGGCCATGGCTGGGTGAGAGGCTGGGCTGGCTCAGGGATGATTCTCCTGCTTCCCAATTTTTCCCTCCCCTGATCTGTGCACGTATTTCAGTAATATTTTAGTGCCCTCGATTTCATAGCAAAACAAGGAAATAAAAGGTGCAGAACTCAAAACTCGAGGTCACTTTTTAAATAAATTAAGTTGGTTTGGGGCTGTGGTAGGAGTTCAGGGCGGCTCCTCTGAGTTTTGGGTTTCTTTAAAAGAGAAAGATTTAAGTCGTCACCCCTTTGCCCAGGTCTGATTTCCTGATTTCTTAACCCCCAGTTTAATGCTGGTTTCTGCTGCTGAGAGATGAACATTGCTGTGCCAGGCAAAACAGTTGGAATGGTTGGAAAACCATTCCCAGCTGGGAACGTGCACTCCTGGGGCAGAAGATCATGGCATCATTTATTTTGGAAAASACCTCCAAGCTGATCCAGCCCATTGAGATACACCAGGCTGGAGGAGGGWCTGGGCTGCATTTGCTTTTCCCTGTAACTTTACAATTTGAAAAGGAGGGGAAAAAAAAGATTGTAAACAAACAACAAGTCTCCACTCTCAGTTTGTTTGTATTTTCCTGGTTCCAGACTGTTCCTGCCACTCTTTCCTCAGCTGGTGCCTCACTTTGGCTGCTGTTTGTGTGCAGGGTCGTGCTGGAACCATGGGCTGGGAGGGGGCACCTCATTTCTTCAGGAATACTTAGGAGTTTGTTGTCCTTTGACACCTGAAATTGAAATTGAATTTCACTTGCTTGAAATTGGTTTCGTTGAGTCTGAGCTGCCCTTGTGGRGGATTCCTGCTGGAGGAGGTTTCTTGTTTGAGGGGAGATCAGTGGAAGGGCAGAGTGAGGTGTCCTGGGGGCCTGGGGCATTTTGGTGCCACCTCTTGGCCCTATCCCCACCTGCCCCGGCCCCTCAGGAAGGAAAACCCTTGGAAGAACATCCCTGGGAGTGTCCCATTATCTCCCGCTATTCCCATTATCCCCTGTTATCCCTGTTATCCCCRTTATTCCCATTAACCCCCTYTATTCTCCTTATCCCCCTTTATTCCTGTTATTCCCCGTTATCTCCCCATTATCCCTCGGTATCACCGTTATTCCTGTTATCCCTCCATTATTCCCGTTACCCCTGTTACTCCTGTTATCCCCGTTATCCCCATTATTCCCCCATTATTCCCCCATTATCCCTCATTATCCCCCTATTATTCCCGTTATTCCCCATTATCACCGTTATCCCCGTTATTCTCCCTTATCCCCATTATTCCCCCGTWATTCCCGTTACCCCCATTATTCCCATTATCCCCGTTATCCCTATTTTCCCCCCATTATTCCCGTTATCCCTGTTATTCCCGTTATTCCTGTTATCCCCATCATCCCCGTTATCCCCCGTTATCCCCCGTTATCCCCATTATTCCCCCGTTAT
>JACDOX010000365.1:362821-381744 GCA_014549065.1 Cardinalis cardinalis
TCCCCGTTTTCCCCCCGTTTTCCCCCCGTTATCCCCGTTATCCTCATCATCCCCGTTATCCCCATTATCCCCGTTATTCCTCCGTTATTCCCCCGTTATTCCCCCGCTATCCCCGTTATTCCCCGTCCGCCCCCGGCGCTCGGCCTGGGCGAGGGTTCCCCCTCTCGGCGCTGCCGCGGAACTGCCTCAAGCCTCMATCCCCCCCTCGATCCCCTCCTGCCTCCGGAATGGGGAAAATCCCATTTTTTAACTCCTATTTTTCATTTCTCGTCAGAGGTGCTGCCCTTAAGCACTGCCCAGCCTGAATCCAGGCTTTCCTTCAGGCAAATCTTTTTTTTGGAAGAATCCTTCCCTTTCGCATCACCCTTGGAAGAATTTCCTTCCTTTCCCTTTTTCTTCCAAAGTCTCAGCTTCCAGGATGGTTTGATTTCAAAGGAGCCACGTAGGGGTTTGTGTCTCTATCGAGTCTTTAAGAGCTTTGGTTCTGTTCCCCATAGGGGTTCTACATTAAAAAAGACTTTTCTGGATATTATTATTCCAAAAAAAAAAAAGACTTTTCTGGATATTATTATTCCAGTGGAATAAACTGTGCCTGGATACACCGATTTCCAGGGCATTGTGAGTGTTGTGTGGGAGGATTTGGTAGGAATGAGCTCCAGCTTCGGAGCTCATTTGTTCAAAAACAAAACATGCAAATAAACCCCCCCTCCCCTCAAAAAAAGGCCTGAGATGCTTTTAGGACTCAAATAACTCCGTTTTGTGCCAGAATGAAGATTTTCAATTTTGCCCAAACAGCAGAAGATTTAAAGGGAAGATTTGCTTGGAAGTAGTGAAATGTTGCCTTGTGAGTCAGTTTATTCAATTACTCCAAGCTCTCTTGAAAAACATCCCTTTTCTCATGCCAATTTGAGGAATTTGGCAGAGTCRCTAACGGGGAGTTTTGCCCTGTGGGATGATCCCATATTCTTGGTTCTATCTGGGAGTGTCCCAGAGGAGGGGTGGCACCCTGGTGCTGGTGCCAGAGGATTTCAGCCCCTTCTCCATGTGCTCCAGTGGAATGGGAATGCTGAGGGAAGGGATTTCAGCTGYTTTGGGAGTAACAAAACTCCAAAATTCTGGATTAATTTCTCCAGAGACTCGAGCCTGCAGCATTTTGGGAGAAGTTCCAGGCTTGGAGAATGTGGAAATGCTGTCAGACGTGTTCTGAGTTCTGGGCTTATCCCCAACCTTGTTTTAATATTTGTGGGTCCCTTTAACCCCTGAACTGTGGCAGAGGAAGGCCCTGAGTTAACAAAATCCCTGTTCCAAACTGTTGGGATTTATGATGGCACTGGAAAYATTTCTGTGGCGTGTGTGTGACATCGGCTGGGGTTTTATTAGACCTGCACTTGAGAATCAATTCCCAAAAGGCAGAAGCAGGAAAATCTTGGTGAACCATTAATCAGCCCTTCTTACCAGCAAACCCAGAGCAGTGTTTATGTGACAAGTGGAATGGATTCCATGACAATTTTATCTGGAAGTTCTCTTTCTGCCTCAGAGCAGTGCTGAATGCAATTCCCTTGTTATTAGTACTTAGAAATATATGTTTATTTAGTCTTTTATTTCTGATAGCTCTGACTGTCTGGAAGTTCTCAGCTGGTTTTATCTTCTGTCATAAATGATGATACCTCTTTGTATGTGGGTGAACACACAGTATGTGCAGATATTTGTGATTTTACCTCAGCCRGGGAGTTCAGCCTCTCTCCCAGTGTTCATTATCCCCTGTTTCCCTGAGCCAAAAAGAATCCTCCTTAAAGTGAGAAACATTTCATGAGCTGTGGGAGTAGGAAAGGCTGTGGATCTCTTTGAACCCCACAGCAATAATAATTTTAATGGGTCATGATGAGCCAACATGATCAGAGGAATTAAAAATGTTGAGGTTTATCCAAGTTTGTTCACAACCAACAAATGATAATTTATTTGAGTTTGGCTTTATTTGATACTTCTAAACACCATTTCTATGTACCAGATATTGGAGATCAATCAGAGGTTGGACTTGAAAATCTTGGAGGTCTTTTCCAACAGAAATGATTTTATGAATCTGTGATTCTGTTCAGTTTGGAGCTGCACCCAAAATCTGCTGAGTAGGGACTGGCACCTGGAGATTTCTGTTGCATCCATTTACCCCCCTAAGCAGCACAACCAAAATCTCTCTTTTGTTGTGACATTCCAACTTCTTCAGGCCCGTGAAAGGGGCAGAAATGAATCTGGACCTSAGCAATGTTTGTTTTCTGATCCTGTTATGTGTTGTCTGAACCAGATTGAAAAWAAATTTTTGCAAAATTCTTTAAGGAAGTGAATTTAATTGGGAATAAGCAGGGAAAATGGGAGGTAGAGGATCTAAGCTGTCTCAGGGCAGATTTCGAGCAGCTTCTCTTTGTGAAATTAGCAGAGTTTGTAAAGACAGTTTCAGGTCACTTCATCATCAAAGGGTTAATTCTAATTTTGAACTTCCCAAATGTCAGTGCTCTTCTATCCAAAATTACAGCAACTGGCTTTATCAACATATGCTTTTCATTACCTACAAGACTTACAATATTTTTGGTGTCTGTATCAACTTGATTCAATTACTGGTACCACTGCAAGGGAACGTTCCCTCCAGGGAAAAGGGGGTGAATGCATCAGTGCCCATGGATACAGTGTAGGGAGCAGATTAATATAACAGATTTACATCGAGACTGCTGACTCCATTACTTTAAAACTCCTGTAATTGACTTTTTTAAAAATGACATTAGCATTTAAATGGTACTATCGTTACAAGGGTGAAGGTTCAGCAGAATATGATCAATTTATTGAGCTCTTCAAATGTTCTTTTGATATTTATTTTTTGTTGTCATGCTGGAGGGGTTTTTAGTGTTTTGTCAGAGSCAGGGAAAAGTCTATAGCACAGAGATCCTGGGCTGAGCAGCTGCTGGGGAGGCAGGCATGAGTTGCTCAGAGTTCCCTTCCTCATCTCCATCCCTCCCACCTGGAACTTTCCAGAGATGTAAAATTCCAGTAAGACAGAAGGGAGGATTTGCAGAAGCTGTTGTTACCCTGGGAGAAGAGCCTGGTGCTCGTGGCTTTCTATGGAGAACAGGCAGGGCCATTATCCACCATGAAGGGCCTTTCCAGCATCACACATCAAAATTATTTCAGTTGCCTTCAAAACAGCTTCCATCCCACCAGTGCAGCTTCCACTTCCAGAGATTTCACATGGGCCTGGRRMAATGATGCTCTCCAAACCCCACTGASTTTGGGCCAAGCTTTTCAGGAGAAATTTCTTCATGGAAAAGGTGGTCAGGCTTTGGAAGGGGCTGCCCAGGGAGGTGCTGGAKTCCCCATGCTTGGAGAAGTCCAAGGAATGACTGGATGCGGCACTTAGTGCTCTGGGCTGGGTGACAAGGTGCCCATGGGGCACAGGTTGGATTTTTAGAAATGGACTTTTGGGAACATCTTTTCCAGCCTCAGTGATTCCATGGGCTGGATGTCTGACGCACTTTTCTCTGGGAGGTTCCATGGAAGGTCCAGCACCCTTCCATCTGCAGGGAGGGTGTGGGAGATGCTTCTCTGCAGGTGAGAAGGTCCCTGAGAGTTCACTGAACACACCAAACTCTGAGTTTTGCTGCACTGACAGAAATCTGGAGAAGTTTCCTTAGACCTCAGCATGGTGGGAAATGCTCAGGAGAGATCCTACAAAACCAGCCTGTTGTGGCTGTAACCTATTAAAGATTGGATTATTCTAAATAATTTTGGGGTGCCAAAAAGTTGGGGTGTCAAAAAATTCGTGGGGCTGCAAAGTATTTTAGGAAATAGCCCTCTAACAGAAAATTAGCATGACAGAGCCTGTCCTTGTGGAAATCCTAATGCAGAAAACTGGGATGGCCAACAGCTGGTACCTGCAGTGTCACCCCTGCACAACTCTGTTCCCTGACACACGTGTGACAGACAGACAGACACACATGCACATCTCTAAAATCAGTAATTCTGGCCTAAATATTCAGATGGCATCTCTGAAGCAAAGTTCTGGAACTTTCTGAAGGCCAATCAAGGCCTCCTCAGGAGTGTCATCATTTTCAAGCATTCAGACTGAAAAAAATGGTGGAGATCTGGGGGTAAATTTGTGATGCCTSACTTGGACATTCCTATTTGTGGATAAATAAACTTTAAGGCTTTTCCTCCTGAGCCATTAAGTGGCACAAACCCCAGAACAGAAATGTAACAGCCCTCAGGGTTTTGATGGGCCCACTTTGTTTCTCCCAATTTTAAAATGCAAAATTTAAAAGGAGAAAAGAGCTACTGTGCTGATTTTTAACAGTKTTAATTCACAGCTCTTTGTCTGCTGCCGATAAAATCAATGGATCACACTCCTGGTCTGTGTGGAAAAGCAGGTCTGGGATGCAGGRGGAGTTCAGACAGCAGCAATAGGTAACTTGGGATCCCTCCTGCTTGCCTGGCTATAAAAATGCTTTGTAATGACCCAGTTCGACCCTGCCAGTTCTCCCTGACCTCCTCCTTCTCAAGATGCTGCTTAATTTGCACTAATTACATTCCGTTCTGACAGAAACTTGGACATTGTCTCAAGCTCTCAGGTATTTTCACTGCCACGTCCCAGCTCAGAGTGGGAAAATGGCAATAAGTAATTTATGAAAATGCACTTTGTTTAATATAATACATCAGTAGCTTGCATGTAGTGTCATCTGTGTGTATAAAAACCCCTTCAAGTATGGCTTGGTGTTTTAATCTTGAATTCTTCCTGGGATTCAGGAGGGCTGCTTAAACCCAGCAGTAGCACTTGGAATAATTAGTGCAGTCRTTGGCTTTGGGGTGGTTTTTCTTGGTTTGCCTCCAGAATCCCAGGTTAAATTCCTAATAATAATTCTGAGGTTGATGATCCCTACAGAGAATTCTGCTTCAAGGAGGTCAGTAAGGTAGGAAAGATCTTCCAAGAGGAAAATTTATGGGACAGGTTCAGCTTAGGTTCTCCTAAAATCAGGGTTGAGTGAAGGTGTCTGCACATGTGGGTTGAACAGAGATGAGAAAAAATGAATTCATTTTTTTGGCTTACAAYGGAGCGAGCAACAAACCTGTCCGACAAGTTGTTCACAAAATTGGATTGTGTCAAAATTGTGCCTGTTTTGGCCTAAAYTGAGCCTTTTTAGTGAGGAGGGAGYCTGGCATARGTGTGTGTGTGAAGGAACACGGACCTCTCTCTCCTGCTTTGCACTGACACASCCTCTGTTCCCTGTCTGGTCACTGTGTGTGGAGTTGTCACCCCACCTCCCTCTGCTTTTTGCAGAACAATTTCCCCAGCCAGAGCTGTTCTGCTCCTCGTTCAGGTGTATGGGTGATGCTGAGSACAGCCCAGGACCCCTCTATGCCATATCAGAGCCACCAGGCTGTTGTTATAGGACACGATATAACACAACGACGACACGCAGCTTTCTGATGGTAAAAAGAGTACTCTTAATTTCTGACTCTAACATTTATAGATTTCCAAAAGTGACAGTGGATTGGAGGGTGACAGTGCCACCTCTCCAATGACACTAAACAAACTAACCATCTATCAAATTCCTCTTCCTTCCATGGAATGGCCATAAGAAAATACAAAATGGCCAATAAAAAAATGGCCATAAAAAACCACAAGTGGCCATAAAAAAATACAAARCAAWAAGTTATTTAAATAAAGCGTGTAAAAAAATTCATTACAAGAATATAAACATAAAAAAGTTCAGAAAAAAAAATCAAAACAAACCARGCCATGGGCCCRTTGTGCAAAGAGTGGCAGAGAGGGCTTGTGTTGTCACAGTAWGACATGGGGACACAACCCAGCTGTGACAGCCACATGGCCACGATGGATCCCACTCTAGGAGCGTGGAGAATGTGTTTTTGGGAGAATGCAAGGCCCTGCTGTCCCAATGGAAGCAGATCCCCACCCCAAAGGCCCAAAATGACGGCCAAAAACCAGCGCAGGGAGCGCATGCCAGGGCTTTGTGTTACCTCCCAAAGCAGCAGAGCCCAGGCATTGTTGGACTGCGCCGAGGCTTTTAGGCACAGACGGTATCAGCAAAGCAGTTGCATGTTTCAAAATATTGTATCATTTTAAAGTGCAGTGCACATTAGGTCAGTGAAAGGGGATCCGCCAATTTGAAGCGCGGGCGGATAAAGCGGCTCTGTGTTCGCAGAGACAGAGGCACCCCGGGCCCGAAATCCCTGGAGCTGTCTTTCAGGGAGTGATAGTTACGGAAATTAGCAGTGCAGAAATCCATCCTAATCATTCATCAGGGGCCTTATTAACTGTCTTAGCCGTGTTATTAGCACAGGGCCCGGCCCCCGCGCGGGCACGGCCGCCGGGATGGCTCCGGCCCTCACGAACACCGGGAATCGCTGCACAAACATGAGGGAAAAAATGATCTCATCTCCACGTTAATGCCTTCTTGTGCCAGGCAATCGGAGAGAGAAACACCTCTGGAAGAAGCCCTGGTGTACTGGGAGAGCCAATGGCAGAGCCCTGTTCACCTGGAGGAGAGATCTGGGGTGATCTTAGAGCTCCTTCCAGGGCATGGAGGGGCTCCAGGAGAGCTGCAGAGGGACTGGGGACCAGGCCTGCAGGTACAGGACACAGGGAATGGCTTCCCACTGCCAGAGGGAAGGGTTGGATGGGAATTTGGGAAGGTTAGGAAGGTGGTTAGGCCTGGTTAGGCCGGGCACAGCCACAGGGATAGCTCCGGCCCTCACGAGCACCGGGAATCGCTGCATAAACACCAGGGAAAAAATTATCTCATCTCCACGTTAATGCCTTCTTGTGCCAGGCAATCGGAGAGAAAAACACCTCTGGAAGAAGCTCTGCTGGACTGGGAGAGCTGGGGGTGTTCATCTGGAGGAGAGAAGGCTCTCGGGTGAGCTTAGAGCTCCATCCAGTGTGTGAAGGGGCTCCAGGAGAGCTGGAGAGGGACTGGACAAGGGATGGAGGACAGGACACAGGGAATGGCTTCTGCTGCCAGAGGGAAGGTTTGGATGGGAATTTGGGRAGGAATTGCTGGTTAGGAAGGTGGTTAGGCCTGGCACAGGCTGCCCAGAGAAGCTGTGGCTGCCCCATCCCTGGAAGTGTCCAAGACCAGGTTGGATGGGGRCTGGAGCAACCTGGGATAGTCAAGGCGTSCCCATGGCAGGGGKYAGGMATGGATGRTTKTAASGTCCCTTCCAAACCAAACCATTCCATGATTCCCTGAAGGAGGTGAGCTGCGACTCTGAGCTCCAGCTGCTCCTCTGGGAGCACCACAGGGCTCTGCCCATCCCTCCACCCAGGCAGGGCTGGCATGGGAATAACAAAAGGGAGACACCAGGAGAGGGTCCTGGGGCACTGTGCCAGTGGCTGGAGCCATTGCAGGGCCTGGTTTARAACGGCCATGGCTGGAAGTGGGAAGTGCCTTGGAAGCACTTCCCACTAAATATTTATATTTAACACWCTGGGAGTTCTAACAACTCTTTCTTCTTGACAAACTTTACCTGAATAAGGAAAAACCCAATATTTGGTCCAGCTGGCCTTCCCAGAGAGAATTTTACAATAAACGTTGCCCCTAATTTAATTTTATTTTCTGAGTATCAATTTGAGACCCATTTCTTRGAAAAAAGAACACCGGAGTGTTTCAGAAGGGTGACCCTCAGGATCCCYATTTGATGTTAGCTCCAAATGAAAGAAAATTAAATTACACACTTGTGCTCAAGGATTTACATCTGTGAATCCCACTCTGGCTGGTATCTCCACCATTAGGGGWAACAAAGAACATAGAGGAGATAAATAATACTTGGGAAAGACARAATCTTTTTTGTCTGCTCCTTTATCTGTAGTTTGACTGTGTTCCTTAAGTGTTGAAAGGGGCACTTTCTTGGCAAGTATGACACAAATAACCTTCACCCTTGACTGCACTGTCRGAGACAGTTATAAATTTGAGGATAAAGGACACGAACAAGAGTTACTTTATATGACATTTTCTCATTATAGCAGGGATGGGGAAGTGAAGGAGTGTTCCCTCCTCACTTGTCCTGGGGTTKTTTGTCACACACTCAGGTTTATGGCCCAGCAGTTCTGGGGCACAGCCAGTGGGGGTGTTGGGTTTTGTGCTGTGGGGTCCTTTTCCCTGACTTTTGTCACCCAACCAAGCTATCCCTCCTCCCACAAGGATGGGGCACTGGGCAGCCCTGATCCTTCCCAAAGGGTCATTTGGCAATCCCAGTATTTAATAATCTGATCCCAGTATTTAATAATGATMTAAAGGCAGGAGAGAGTTGTCTTTTCAAGAGATAGCTCCAAATAATAATTTTTTTTTCAAAGAAAATGTTTGCAATTTTTCAAATGAAGTTTCCTCTTGAGGGTGAMTGTATCATGTAGAATTTCAGAGTAAGAAAGATTCTACACAGCAGTACATTGAAATAGCTTAACATAAGCAGCTGAAATATATTMATTAAATTTATTAGTTATGTATTCTCAGAAACAGTTTCATCGTTTTTCAGGCTGAAAAGTGGGGAATTTGCATTGCATATTGTGAAGAAATTMTTCCYTGGAGGGTGCTGAGGCCCTGGCACAGGTGCCCAGAGCAGCTGTGGATGCCCCTGGATCCTTGGAAGTGCCCAAGGCCAGGCTGGATGGGGCTGRGAGTGCCCTGGGATGGTGGAAGGTGTCCCTGCTATGGCAGAAGGTGGAATGAGATGAGYTTTAAGGTCCCTTCCTACCCAAYCYRTTCTGTATTCTATAATATTTTTAGACACATTCAAAAGATTTTCTAAGGTCTTTCCACTCCTTTAAATGTTTTTGGTTTAATTGCAGCAACCCCCAGCATGTGGCTGTGCTTGTGCACTGAACAAACTCAGGGTATTTTCTTCYTTCTCCTATCGCAGAGCTTTTGAGRGAATTTTTCTGACTTYCATAAATGCAYTTKAAGATTTCTYTTTTTAAGGYTCAGTAGAAAATTGCAAAAACCTGCATCAAAAAAAMCAGCAGTACCACCACGAGCTTGGCAGAATATTATCACAGAAGCCCTGATTTTTGTTCCTGGGGACATTTGGGGGGTTCATTCCTCCTCCAGGGTCAGGGCTGGAGTTGGGGCACATGGGGTTAGAATGAAACCTGCCCGTGGACACTGGGTTTGATAACAGTGTCTGCCTAAAGCCCGCTGCTATCTGTGCAGTGATTCATCAGCTCACAACCAGGACAAGGCTTTAATAAGAGGCAAATATTGCCCAGGGCAAAGTGAGAGCACAGACTTATCAAAGGCACTGAACTTTGATTCAAATCTAATTCCATTATAGCCTCGGAAATAGGTTAAGGTCTGTGGGCTGCTGATTGCTTGGGAATGCACTTTAGGTAAATGAACAGTGTTTGGTTTGGGGAAAATAGCTCTCAAGCCAGATCGTGGGCTTGTTTCCAGAGTTTGTTGCGCAGGTTTTTGAGGAATTCTCTGTGTATGGCAATGCAGAGTACCAATGGCTGTAGGTTGTCCATCCTTTTTCCTTATCTACTTCCTTTAAGAGCTGTGATTTTTTTTTTACTGTGAAACCTGAGCTCCAAACTAAAACCAAGGATATCTTCAACTGTGGTCTCATCCCTCAGCTGTGGAATTATTTTAATAACTTGCAATTTTCATAATGTTACAGCTACTCCTTAAGTTTTCTGTGCTGCTGGCAAAATTCAGAAATAACTGTGGTGACTGRAGCTCTGGTTCAAACCAGGGGGATGGACAGAACACCTCACCCTGTGTCTCTCACACACCTTGCAGTCTGCTGAGCCCTCCAAGCTGGGTGATGAAGGAGCTCCTCTGTCTGTTTCCCTGATGAGCTTCATTTTCTTGCAGGATTATCCATAATTAGCGAGGCTCAAAATTTCTGCAGCCCTGAGTTAGGCAGTGGGAGCAGAAGATTGTAGGGTGAGACTGTGTCCACCTTTCCCCTCAGTGTGGGCCCAGGAGCTCCTGCCTGGTTTTTGGCACAGAAATTGTGTTTTAATTTGTACCTCTGAGCATTTATTCCATTGAAACATTCACATTTCCCTCCTGGGATTTTTTCTGGTCCTGGCTAGCTGTTGTCCCATGGGTGGGACACTGATGTCCTCTCAGGGGAGCTCTGTCCCAGCTCCCGTGTCCTTGTCTTTCCTGGGCAGAATCCATCAGCTCTCATTCCTCCTTTTCTGCTGAAAAAGGTCCTTTGCACACCTGTTTCAGGGAGGCTGTGGCTGGATCTGCCCAAGATTTTTATCATCTTCCCCTAAGTGCAGAAACAAAAGGCCACTTTGTTGTTGATGGATATAATCCTTTTTTTATCATTCCACGCTTCCATACACACTTTTAAATCAAAGCAATATTGCCATGAGTTTGTTTTTCTAGAAAATCCCCTTTTTTTCCCTGTGGTTAAAGCTGTATTTTAAACTCTATATGGAATTGTCTATACAGAACTGTATTTTGAGAGAAAATAGATGCTGCAGTTGCAATTGCAATAAGGAAACAGAGAAACAACAGGCACTGCTGGGATCGAAGCGCTGATTAGGAGGGCAAATTAGATTTAGATTTCCTGAATATCTAACAGCAGCTAAACATTTTTTTTTTTGTCCTTTGTGTATGAGCATTTCCATTAAAATTTACAAAGGGCTTGAACTGGATTAGACTCCCACAGTCACTTTGAAATAACAAAATACAACTTGGCTGACAGGGGCTGTTTAGAAACCTTTCGCAAAAAAAAATTATCTTCAGAAACATTAGCACTTAGCAGTTACAAAATGTCTACTTTTGTCTTGCCCCCTCTGCCAAGTTCCCTTTTTTGTCTTGCCGTGAGGAGGATAAATTATCCGACTTGCAGAGATAAACCACAGAGAGGTGAGATTGCTGCAGCTCAGGCCTCCACCCCGSCTTCAATTTAACCCCCTGGCTCTGGCCGTGTCAATCAGGCCCTTAATGAATACATTCCTAAACGAGCTGCTGGGTTTTCTTTTCCCCTTGCTAGAAGATGCAATTAATGTTTTGGCTTAAGACGCCAAGTTTAGAATAAATGTATAGGGTGCASCGCGAGGTCTTTGGGGTGAAACGAGGAATTATCCGAACAGAAAAAGGAATTTTTGTGTTGGCACAGGGCAGAGCTGGGGAAATGCCACCTCAGGGGTGCCACCAGGAATTCTTTATGCCCTGCCATGTGTGGTTGTGCTCAACACGAGCTGGGCAAGGACACGAATAAAGTCCCTTTTGCTGCTGTGCTCTCGGTGCCTTTTTGTGGCAAATGTCTGCAAGAATGTGCCCCATAAAAAGGGGGGGAGTGTCTGAGAGGTTTCCCTCCAATAAAAGGAAGAGCAGGATTTTCTTTCCGAGATAATTCCCTCCAAAGAAGCAGTGACATGCAGACTGRCTGAAACAGGAGGTGGAAGACAATTTTAGCAATAGGTGGTGACAGTTTCTTTTAATCTCCTTTATATTCTGATGTCTCARTCTAGTGGCTGACTAACCATATCTGGGGCTTCATCTGAGCAGGAAGCCTTTGGACAGTGTCATTTTTCCATCTGTTTATTTGGCAAGATCTGTGCTCTGAGGATGTGCTGGTGGTGCCATCAGAGGGCTCGGGGGATTGGAGGGGTTTCCTCTGTTTTCCCTGGTCAGGAATAGATTTAAGGGCAATGCAATGGGGCAGATCTGCTCAGAGCAGGCTGGGGGTCAGGGAGGTGTTGAACTGGGTGAGGTTGTCTGTTTCTGTCTAAAACCTGCTTTGAGAGGGGTTTGCTCCATGATGCTCTCCCAGTTCAGGGTGTTGGGATTGGCAGAAGAGATGGGGAGAGGCCAGGAAATCCCATTTCAGGCAAACCTTTTATCCCAGTGCACTCTTGGAGGAGAATCAAACCTAACCACAGCCTGGGCAGGGTGTGCAGGTTGTGTCCAATTCTGGTACTTCAGGCCAGACACCAACAGCAGTTTTCTTTTGGGTCTCTCATGTTATGGGCCCCAAATCTGTGTGCCATCCCTTCAGTGATTGATAAGCTCACCTGCTTTCCTCATTTCATGGAATCACAGAACCCCAGAATGGTTTGGGTGGGAAGGGACCTTAAAGCTCATCCAGTCCCACCCCTGCCGTGGGCAGGGACACCTTCCGCTATCCCAGGTGGCTCCAAGTCCCATCCAAGCAGGCCTTGGACACTTCCAAGGCACCCTGTGCCACCCTCACAGGGAAGAATTTCTTCCCAACATCCAACCTRAACTTCCCCTCTTTCCGCTTGAATCCATTCCCCTGGCACTCCAGGCCCCTGTAAACAATCTCTCTCCCTATTTCTTGTTGGCTCCTTCAGGCACTGGAAGGAAGACCACAGTTAGGTCACCCTGGAGTTTGTCTTCTCCAGGCTGAGCAATCCCAAACCCCTCCCAGCAGAGCTGCTCCATCCCTCTCATCACCACCTTGGTGCCTCCTCTGGACGYGCTCCAGCAGCTCCATGTYRCCCATCCACAATTTCCCTCCCACTGCTGGCTTGGAGTAGGTGTCTCCCTGCCACGGAGTGTGTGAGGATTTCTGGGATGTGGAGGCAGCACAGGGCACATCTCCCATGTCCCCTCCTGGCAGTGCTGGCTGGGTCACCTCTGGCAGCCTCCCCAGGTGCTGAGCTCAGCTGGAGGGACACCTGGTCCTGCAGGTATTCATTTGCACATCGAGTTCTCAGCCAATTTATAGATATATAAACACAAGGGGTTTTTTGTAAGATAGCCCTAATAAACTATTTCTGAGTTCCTTCCAACTTGAAGACTGAAGGCAAAAGGTTCTGTCTGCACTCAGCTTGGCTGCCAGCAATACCTGCAGTAATTCCACAGTGCTGTGCCCAGCCTGAGGTGATCCCATTGTGCCTGGGGTGATCCCTTGTCCCTGGAGAGATCCCATTGTCCCTGGAGCAATCCCATTATTCCTGAAGTGACCCCGCTGTCCCTGGAGGGATCTCATTGTCCCTGGAGCAATCCCACTGTCCCTGAAGAGATCCCATTATCCCTGAAGGGATCCCATAATCCATGGAGCAATCCCACTGTCCCTGAAGTGACCCCCCTGCCCCTGGAGGGATCCCATCATCCCTGGAGCAATCCCACTGTCCCTGAAGTGACCCCCCTGCCCCTGGAGGGATCCCATTGTCCCTGGAGCAATCCAACTGTCCCTGAAGAGATCCCATTGTCCCTGAAGGGATCCCATCATCCCTGGAGCAATCCCATTGTTCCTGAAGGGATCCCATTATTTCTGGATGGATCCCATTATCCCTGGAGCAATGCCATTGTCCCTGGAGTGATCCCACTGCCCCTGAAGGGATCTCATTGTGTCTGGAATGATCCCACTGCCCCTGAAGTGATTCCATTATCCCTGAAGGGATCCCACAGTCTCTGAAGGGATCCCACTGYCCTTGAAGGGATCCCACTGTCCCTGGAGCAATCCCACTGCTCCTGGAGTGATCCCATTGTGTCTGGAATGATCCCATTGTCCCTGGAGGGATCCCACTGCCCCTGAAGTGATCCCATTATCCTTGAAGGGATCCCACTGTCCSTGAAGGGATMTCATTGTGTCTGGAATRATCCCACTGCCCCTGAAGTGATTCCATTATCCCTGGAGGGATCCCAGTGTCCCTGAAAGGATCCCACTGCCCCTGAAGGGGTCCTATTATCCTTGAAGGGATCCCACTGTCCCTGAAGGGATCTCATTGTGTCTGGAATGATCCCATTATCCTTGAAGGGATCCCACTGTCCCTGGAGCAATCCCACTGCTCCTGGGGTGATCCCATTGTGTCTGGAATGATCCCACTGTCCCYGGMRCAATCCCAYGGCCCCCGGAGCGCTGCCCCTGTCCCTGCCTGTGCCAGGTGGGTGGGATCAGCGGGGCAGGCTGGGCTCCCAGCAGGAAAGGGTTAACTGCCAAGGCCGAGCACAAACAGAGATGCGAGCAAACAGTCCCGGGCAGAAACCGGAGCCATCACTTCCCTCTAATGAAAACCAGATTCACTCCTCCAACAATCATCCCACTGTTCCCTCCCTGCCCAGGAACGGGACTGTTGTTTCTCCTTAAAATAAAAAAAAAATAATAAAATAAAAATCCCYGAACCCCTACGTTCTATTTCTAGGGATAATCTATTTTATCATCTGGGTAAGGAAAAAAAAAAATAAAGTTAATTTTGTTTTCCAGGTCTATATGCTGAGCCTGTCCAACAAAAGGGAGTTTGCAGCGCTGTCAGTCTGGATCTGTGTGGGAATTAATTTAGACAAAATAACTGAAATTGCACTAGTTAAGGTCTTAAATGTTTGTTATATCCCTCTTTTTTATTATCTTAGAGGGGGGGGCAGGTATAAAAGTTATTTGGAGAGAGAATTAATTCAATTTTGTTAAGCAGATCTTGTTTTCTTCTATCAGCTCCATCCAGCCCTGCCTGGGAGCTCTCCTTTCAYACCAAAAGGGAGACTCGACTTGAGAAATATTTATTATTATTTATTAAKATTTATTATTTATTGATATTTATTATTATTTATGATGCACAATTGGGCTCTCAGATTTGGGATGAAATKAGGATTTTTCTGGGGTGGATCTCAGTGGCCCTTCACAGACCAGAACCCTGTTTTGGATCACTCTAGCCAGACTCAAAGTGACCAAAAGTGACAGATTTTTTTTTGGAAACTCAGTCTATTTTCAGCAGAACCTTGTAAAATATGGTTCTTTCAGACACTTTAGCTTGCAGTGTGAATATTTTTGCACGTCCCTGTTGGGTGTCACATCTCTGTGTTTCTGGGGTGCCACTGAGAGCTTTCAGTGCCTGCCCTCGTGAGCAGCACTGGCTCAGCCTTTAACAACCTGATCAAAACAAGCAGTGCTGAGCCTTTTCTTCAGCTGTTGGTTTGGATTTCATGCTTTGGGTGAGGAGAGAACAGGATTCTGATTTAACTGTGAAAAAATCAGAATTCAGACTTTTATCTGCCCGAGCATTTCCCTTGAACAGACAAATCAACTGGGAGCTCTTTATGAATTTACCCTGGCCCTTGATATCTCCCAACAACTKAGCTGTTCTCTGGGAAGGCAAGCACTTCACCTCACACAAATACCCCTGTGCTTTTTAAACAGGCTCCAAAGAGACATTTATTTTGGCTACAACAATATTTTCCTTTTATTGCTGCTCWGAGATTCAACATTTCCAGAAATAACTTCTGAAAGATGCTGAGGGTCTGGGGTGTAGGTGCTGTCAGACGGAGCAGGGAAGGCTTTTACAATGCACAGTGTGTGCTAAGTCTGATTTGGAGAAGCAAGGAGTTGGGTTGGGGGACTGGAGTAGCTTTTCCAAGTAACTGGTTGTGAGTCATTAGGAAATAACAGAAATTGCTACAGAGCTGTTACCCCATAAATTCASTGTGAAGAGATTACTGGGTGCATCYGATGATCKCTCACTGATGGTTTGGGTTTGAAGTTCCTTCTGAATGGGCTCATCAGCCCACAYGGGATGATTTCTGAAGCTTTATTTTGCAGGATATTGAAGCTATTGAGTGATATTTAATTGACYAAAAGTAGGAATCAACAGATTATTTGCTGTCCTCAACCTAAGGGCCTGTTTGTCTCTTTCCATTTTCAGGCTAACTCCCAAACTACCCTTCAGCAAACCCCAAGTGTCAGCATCCCTTGCTCTGACTGGCTTTGCCTGGAACCAGGTGGTTTGGGCTCAGGAAAATGCAATTCCAGCCTGTGCCCATTTCTCATTCCCACCTGTGCCTGTTGCAGGCATTTCCTGGATGATGGGCAGCTGTGATTTTTAGGATCATAAAGTCACAGAATCCTGGAGTGGTTTGGCTTGGAAGGGATCTAAAAGCTCATCCTGTTCCACCCCTGCCATGGCAGGGACACCTTCCACTATCCCAGGCTGCTCCCAGCCCTGTCCATCCTGGCCTTGGGCACTKCCAGGGATCCAGGGGCAGCCACAGCTGCTCTGGGAAATCCATTCCAGGGCCTCCCCACCCTCCCAGGGAATGATTTCTTCTCCATACAAAATTTATTGGACTCCAATGATTGGTAGCAGCTCTCAGGGCTGCTCTGCTGGGAACACCTCAGTGTTTTGCATTTCCATAGGGCTGCAAGAAAACCTGCAGTGCTGCATGCCTGTGCATCAATTTTTGGGGTTTTCTGGGGGCATTCCATGCCTGCCTGCCCTCCTTTGCAGGCACAAATTGGCATTTCCATGGGGCTGCAAGAAAACCTGCAGTGCTGCATGTCTGTGTATAAATTTGGGGGTTTTTTGGGGGGTATTCCATGCTTTGGGGGCTTCCCTGCAGGGCTTTTCTGCTGGGAACACCTCAGGGCTTTGCATTTCCATAGGGCTGCAAGAAAACCTGCAGCGCTGCATGCCTGTGCATCAATTTTGGGGGTTTTGGGGGGCTTCCCTGCAGGATTTTTCTGCTGGGAGCACCTCAAGGCTTTGCATTTCCATAGGGCTGCAAGAAAACCTGCAGCGCTGCAAACTTGTGCATCAATTTTGGGTTTTTTTGGGGGCTTCCCTGCAGGATTTTTCTGCTGGGAACACCTCAGGGCTTTGCATTTCCATAGGGCTGCAAGAAAACCTGCAGTGCTGCATGGCTGTGCATCAATTTGGGGGTTTTTTGGGGGGCCATTCCACAGGGGTGCAGATGTGTGGGTCTGTCTGGCTGAGGGGGGAAGGTGCCGAACACACATTCATGAAGAGCCCGGTGTTCAAAGAGAGCTGCATCACTTCCCATTCATTGCTGCAACACTCCCAAATGTGCTGACCCAAGCCAAAAGCTCTCCTCTSCCTTCTGCTGCTGGGGAGGGGCCGGGGATTTGTGAATGTGTGAAAGTATTAGCTGCCAGTTATAACTGGAATGGAGCCTAGAGGAACCCAAATCCTTCAGCAGGAAAGTTTGTAATACATTATCTCTGGAATTGGCCCAGCTTTCAAAACCAGGAAGCATTAATAGGAATAAATGTGAGCACCATTAGCACTTCCAAAGGCCGTGATTTATTGGCCATTTTGGTTGCAAAATATTGTTTAGCTGCATAATCTTGTTCATTTAAATAGGAAATGTCATCAATGGATTAGTTTATTAAATACACAGACTGCAAGTGAGGGAATTCCTTCAGCTCCCAGCCAGAGCAGGCAGGCACTGTGCACTGTCTCTGCAGTCCCTGCTGGGCTTGCTTTGGGACATTTTCTGCTTTGAAGGGATTTCTGAGCTTTTTAAGAGGAATTAAAGCAGAAGAGCTTGGCCTGAGGGATGATGGGCATGGGCATCACCAGAGCAGCAGTGGAGGGGCTGGCAGTGCCTGGGGGGGAGCAGGGAGGGCTGGGACAGAGCGCCAGGCTTTGGGGCTTTCTGCTCCTGTCAGAGTCTGGATTGTTCTGCTGGGCATGAAACTGGATCCCTGCCCTGGCTCAGGAGAGAGCAAGGCTGCTGGGGTGGGAGGGACAGGCAGGGCTGGGATCAGACAGTGGGCATGAAACTGGATCCCTGCCCTGGCTCAGGAGAGAGCAAGGCTGCTGGGGTGGGAGGGACAGGCAGGGCTGGGATCAGACAGGGCTGGGATCAGACAGGGATGGGATCAGGCAGGGATGGGATCAGACAGGGATGGGATCAGACGGGGATGGGATCAGGCAGGGATGAGATCAGGCAGGGATGGGATGGGATCAGACAGGGATGGGATCAGGCAGGGATGGGATCGGGCAGGGATGGGATCAGGCAGGGATGGGATCAGACAGGGCTGGGATCAGGCAGGGCTGGGATCAGACAGGGATGGGATGGGATCAGACAGGGATGCGATCAGGCAGGGATGGGATCAGGCAGGGATGGGATCAGACAGGGATGAGATCAGGCAGGGATGGGATCGGGCAGGGATGGGATCAGGCAGGGATGAGATCAGGCAGGGATGGGATCAGGCAGGGATGGGATCAGGCAGGGATGGGATCAGGCAGGGATGGGATCAGAAAGGGATGGGATCACACACTATTAGGATCAGGCAGAGCTGGGCTCAGGCAGAGCTGGGCTCAGGGAGGGCCAGGACCACACAAGACTGGGATCAGGCAGAGCTGGGATCACTGAGGGCTGGTTTAGGGTCAGTGCTGCCACAATCTCCCAGAGTGTCCCAACACAATGCTGTTCTCTCAATATTTGTGCCCAAAATACTCCGAGGACCCTGAAGATCCTGATCTTGCTGCAGTTCTTTTTCTCCCAGCAAATCAAGCTCCGCTTTCCCAGCACTTATCCCTTACAACTCAGAGGAAACGTTTACCTCAATAAAACATGGCCATGTTCTAGTTCAGGGGAGCCAGCAGCTGCCCAGTGCCCATTTCTCTCTCGTTATCTGCTGAGTTTTACCCTCCAGCTGCCTGATTCATGGAGGCAATGCTAATTACACTGCCTTTTTYTCCTAGTACAAGATATTTCTTTCCCCCTAATGTCTTGCCCCCGTAGTCAGTCTGTTCCCTGTAAAACCCTCTCCTTCCCTCTCCTCCTTTGATCTCCTGGTTAGGGTTCACCTCCTTCATTTTTTGCAATTACCAGTCTGCAGTGAGGATGCCCCTGACCTTTCTGCAGCAGTCTGGCAGACACATGGGGCAGGAAGCTTGGCTTTTATTTCAGCCTTTTCCACGATCCATCTTGGATGGATTACAACAGTAGCAGCTCTGACTGTCTTGGAGCCCTTTTTGTGATAAACAGAGGTAACCTCAGAGACACAGGGAAATGTGCAGCAGGCTGGGGCTGGGCTGAATGGGCACATTTTTGGTGGCTAATCAGATGCAAAAGCCCCTCATGGTCTCTATGTTGCTGTACGGGGAGGAATTTCTTTTATATCAAGTTCAGCAGCTCCTCCAGAGCACAATCTGTTCTGGGGAAGAATCCACAGGGATGTCAATACAGCAAATGAGT
>JACDOX010000365.1:419525-436061 GCA_014549065.1 Cardinalis cardinalis
GATTGCTGGGTTGTTGTTACCCATGCTGATGGGGAAAGTAAGGATAATCATCATCTCTTAACCTCTTAAAATTAGTGCTAGAAGAGAGTGATACCTGTGTGTCTTGGGGCTTGCCTTGCCACTCTGGACCACACCTCTGGCAGGTTTTTGATGGTGATTCCTCTCTTTCCATGGTTGTGTAGTGGTAGCAGTCAGTCCTTGTTTGAGCCGCACCTTAAGCAGGGTGCAGAAGCTCTGGGAGAAGACAGAAGTGAGRCCAACACAGTGGTTGTCATTGCATGGGTGCAACTGGCACCAGGCACACATGGAATAAAAGTCCACATCCTTTCCAGCCCCTCCAGACATTCAACAYCTTGAAGTTCCCTCACTTCTGATTCCCTGTAGTTTTCAACCCTAGCAGAAAATTTGATTTGTGCTGTGCTGAGGTGTCCAAACATGGCCCAACCACCAGAARCAGGCTGCAGGGTAACTCCAAGCATCAAGCTTTAAGAATAACACCCTTAGAAGTTTTYAGGAGTGAAACACTCAGATATGTCCATCAAATACACCCAGGGCATGGCCTTCCTTATTTGTGTCCCCTCTTACTTGAACTTGGACCATACATCTGTTAATTAATTGAAAATGGGTGTTATTTCAAGCCCCTCAGCTCTTTAATTCATACATCTTCAACAATAAGAGTTGTTGGAGTTTGTTTCATGTGTTATTAACAATCCTGCGTAATCCCAGAGGGGGAGGCAGTGGATCTGCCAGGGCTCTTGGGTGACAGTCTGGATTCTTCCCAAGGAAGGGGCTTAGAAGGGACCATAAGACAATGYCACTTCATAGAGGTCCTCTCCTGCTGGCACTTCCAGTGGCCTTTGCCAGGCTGATGCTTTGGAGCTGATACCAGCACCAGGAATGGGCAGTTGAAGGCTCTGCTACTTTTTTGGCCAGAGTGTGAAATGCAGCAGATGGGTTTGGCACTGAGYGCTGCCCATAAATCACCCTGGAGAGGCCTCCACACTCATGGTGTTCCACAGCACCGTTCCCAAAACGTTACTAAAACCAAGCTGGAGTAACAAAAAATTGTTTAAAGCAAGCAGCAGCTCCCTCTGTCAGTCCTGATCCAGTGGATCACCTCAAGAAGCTGATCAGAATTTATTTGTAAGGTTGGCTGTGTTTTCCTTACAGCAGAAGAACCTTTTGGGTCTGGATAAGGGAAGCAGCTGTGCCTCAGTGCTAAGAGGACTCTTGGACAAATTACCATGAGAAAATGTTCCCATCTTCATACAATAAAGTTCTGTTCAGCTTCTGTGCCCGCTCCCTTCTGCCAGGAGAGCTGCCCTGCTCTTCCTCCCCCCRGGCTAATTGGCACCCGGTCATTAGGGAGCCATTTTAGCCCACATCTTCCTTTGGAAACAGCAGCAGAGGAATCAGACCCTAAAGCCTTTTGGATSACCACAAAAGCTCTGGGATACAAGTGATTTTTGTCTAGTTTAACCCCTTGGAACAGCCCTGGGAGCTCAGCACTGCTGCACCTCCTGCTGCTGCTCCCTCTCCCCAAAGCAGTGMAATGTCCTGAGACTCCAAATCCTCCCCTGCCTGTGGTAGCCTCTGTCTTTTTTTTAATCAAGGAATATTTCTCCCAAGTTCCCATTTTTTTCTCATCTATTTAGAACTTTACAATTACAATTCTTTTGGAACGAGCCAAAATGCTATAGGACACAAAAATGGGATGTCCTGAACTCTTTCGGCGTGGAGGAAAACTTCAAAGTTTTTGTGTGTGTATATTACAAAGAACTGGAAATCCCTTCCTTGCCTCGAGTGTACAATATCTGAGGCAGCCCTGGGATCTGATTCGAGCACAGTTTTTTATGGTTTACTGTTTAATTTAAATCRGTGTGGTATGAATTACGTTAGTGCTGAAAAATGAGCTTTTGTTGAGATAAATGCCTGCCATCAGCTTGGAAGTTGTCTTCTGTTTTGACATCTTTACTCGGTGTTTTTCTGCGTGGTGATGAGACCTTGCTGTGCAAGGGGAGCTGATTTTCCTCCTCAGAGAGGAGGAAAAGTGGGGAGAGAAACGAGGSGGTGGGATTGGGTTCCTGCATCAACAGCAATCAGCGTTGGCAGCACCTTCTGTGGCCCCCTGGCTCATTCAGGGTGTCTTCTGGGCAGCAAAACTGCATTTCCAAGATGGGAATAGAAGGAATTATAGGTACAGGGGAGGGAAAGCAGAGCCAGGGTGGATTTTYCTCAAGATTTCTTGATTTCTCCTCTTCGCACCATTGCTCTGTCATGTATCCATGGTATCTCTTTGCTGTGGAGAGCAGGAGATGCCTTCCTGGAGATTGTATTTAATGGGTGTAAATATAAATTGTAAATGGTGTCCTTGTATGATTCATTGTGCTGTTGGCTCTTCCTGAGGCTTTGTGTGTAGGGTCAGGGCTGATGTTCCTTCAGCTGGAGCAAATCTACAGTGCCTGAAGGACACAGCAGTGCCACTGCAGCTTTTTCCAGCCCTTTTATCCTGATGCAGAGCAGACACTTGGGAAGTACTCACTGTGCTGGTGTGCAAGAGAAGAGCAGTTAATAGTGGGCAGCCCTTCAAAAGGCTCTGCTGGATTCAAACATTCTCCAGAAACCCAGCCTTGCTTCCCAAGCTCGTGTGAGCCATCCAGGCTCCTCTGCTTGGAAGCTGGACAGGGACTTTTGGGAGAAAACAGCCTTTTTTCATGTGATTCCTCATGTGCTTTAGATGTGGTGGGGAAAAAAGAATGAGAAGGTTATTTCTTGTGACAGAAACACGTCCCAGGACCAGCCTTCCCTGGGATGGTTTTGCTCCAGAGCCTTTGTGAAGCCAGAGGATGCAGCAGCCCAGCAGCAGCTCAGAAATGCACACACCAGTGGAAAATTCCCACTCCAGATGTGTGGCTTGGGTGGGAGTGGAAGCTCAAAACCATCCAGCCTTTTAAAAACCTGAATTGGTCTCTGTCTCATCTGCTAGAGCAGCACTCTGCTCCCCACGAGGGCCCTTGGGGCTCTGCAGGGTCAGCAAACACAACCCTGTCACCAAAGTCAGCAATGTCACCAGGCTTGGCAGTGTCACCAAACTCAACCTTGTCAGCAAAGTCAGCAATGTCACCAGGCTTGGCAGTGTCACCAGGCTTGGCAGTGTCACAAAACACAACCTTGTCACCAAAGTCAGCAATGTCACCAGGCTTGGCAGTGTCACCAAACTCAACCTTGTCACCAAAGTCAGCAATGTCACCAGGCTTGGCAGTGTCACCAGGCTTGGCAGTGTCACCAAACTCAACCCTGTCAGCAAAGTCAGCAATGTCACCAGGTTTGGCAGTGCCACCTGGCTCCATAGTGTCACCAAACTCAACCCTGTCACCAAAGTCAGCAATGTCACCAGGTTTGGCAGTGTCACCTGGCTCCACAGTGTCACTGGGCTCAGCTGCCTCTGCCTGGCATCACCAATCCCACTGGCCCCATGCAATCCAGCTGGGTTTCCTCACATTCCTGGTTCTCCCAGCTCTTGGCTGAGTTTGGAAGAAGCAGAAACGTGCTTGTTTAAGGAGGAGAACCATAAAGATTTGTTTTGCTCCCCTCTGGGCATTCAGAGTGTTTGGGTAYGCTGGGGTTTTGTCACAGAGCTGGTGGGTCCTGTGCTGGGCTGCTGGAAACCCACTGGGAGGTTTGTGGGCTGCTGGTTCCTCAAACCACTACAAGCACTGCCCAAACTCTTCAGTGGCTTCAGACCAGCTGAGCACCAATGATTTGTTTCATTTGGTTGTCCAAGGGTCTGCAGAGGGGATGGGATGGGGGTGGTGAGGAGAATTCCTGAGGACAGAATCCTGCTCATAGAGCCAGGAGGTGAACTGGCTCTGTGATCCTGCAGCCTTTAGATCTTGCACTGCCCGTGTCCCAGGGTGTCACACTGAGCATAGAGGTGTGACCATCAACAGAGGGTGGTGGTGGTGAGAGCTCTGCAGCCTCTTCCCTCTTCATCTGGTGGGTTTGGAGCTGGGAGCTCCTGTCAGGACCTTCCATTTGCACAAGAGGTTTACTGTACATCACTCAAAGTAGCTCTCCKCAAGAACACTCTGAGCTTTTCCTGTGGCCCTGAGCAGACAAGTTGGGTTTGGCTCAGCTGCTCTTCCCAGTGCTTTGCAGTGCTGTGACCTGTTTTTGTCTGACACGTTTCTCATTAACTCTTTGTCAAATCACCAGGAAGCCTGCTTAATTGCAGGCAGAGTGCTGAATTTATGAGTTCATCTAGGCTTCGTGTCTACACATTGACAGAGGTGTTTCTCTGGATGAAGTCTTTTTCTCTTCATTTTGTGGCAAGAATGGACTTTCTGTTTCAGTTACTTCTGAAAGTCATAAATTGCAGCAGTCCCTCCCTTCCCTTTATTTAAAAGAAACACAACAAAACTTCATGGCAACAGTTTATTGCTCTAAATCAGCTCGTGGGTCATTAAAGCAAAAAAAGGGAGGGGAAAAAAAAAAGAAAAAAATCTCCAACTCCTGCCAAATAAAATGTGCACATCAGCCAAGCTGTCAGAGGCAGATTCTGCGACCATGGGATGAGAAGGTTTATTACACTCTGGGCTTCTGGGGAGGGATGTTATAGCAACAGGACGCTGGGTCAGTGATGGCAAACTCCTGGTTGCTCCGTTTCTCCATGCACACTAGGAATCCATTAAGCCAACTGACGACAGATCCGCAGGCATTCCAGCCCCCCGGCACACCTCTGCCGGGGCCAAACCCTGGACTCTGCCCATTAAAATGTGAAAGAAACAACCCAACAGAGAGCCCACAAATTAGAGGGGCAGGAAACCTCAAATGATGTGCAAAAAAAATTGTAAACCTTCGAGAGGATTTTTCCATAACTTCTGCCCCATAACTCAGCATTTCTGATGTTAATAAATTACGGAGCGGAGCCTCTGCGAGATCAAGGAGCTTTTTGGATCCAAACCCCGAGCACTGCTCGGCAGACAGCAGATGAAGCTGCAGAGTGAGCCCTGGAACATGACAACAATTTCCTTTTGGCTGGCTGGGGATGGATGTGAAGCACAGGCCCAGCCRGAGCGCTGGCTCTGCGTCCCAAATCCGTGTCTCTGCAGAGGGCCAGTCGAAGCCCTGTAATCCCAGGGAACGTGAAGGTGCATTTGTTTGGAGGGGATAGACTGGAGAGAAGGAGGCTGGGGGACTTCAGAGCAAGGAGAGCTCTGTGAAAACTCCACGAGACAAAATCATGGCACTGTTACTGGCAGGGAAGGGAAGGGGAATTGGGAATTCTTAGATGAGCTGTTGGATTTGAAGACAAAAGTGCTGGGAGGTGCCGTGGGTTAATAAATAAAGACTGAATTCACCATCTGCAGCAGAAGGAGAAAAGATGAACTGAAGTTTTGGCATGTCCAGTGATGAAAAAAGGAGTGGGGAGAAATCCATGATGGGGTGGGAGGGATGAAATGGAAGAGCGGCCAGAGGAAGTGCTCTCACAATAATTAACTTTCTGAGCGTGTCTGCAGGCTGCAGGCCAGATGAAAGTCTGCTTTTCCAGCACATCTCCAGGGAAGGGGCTGTCCCAGACTGCTGGGGTTTAACATGGGGACAAAGAAAAAGGGACAAATCTTGTTCCTGCAGGGAGCCCAGCTCCGTGGGGCAGGGATGCTCAGAGCCAAAGGGATTAAAGAGGTGAAATGCATTTCCCAAAATTGACTGGAMTAGCAGCACATGATGGTTATAGACTTGCAAAACCAGCATCAATTACTAATAATAAATTGATTTTATTTTGTTTTTCTCCTCTCCAGTCTCCTCCCACCCTTTTTTCACCTCTCCTTTCCCTCTGACAACTTCTTTTAATGTCTAAGCCAAATTACTCTCAGKAGAGACGTCTCCACTGATACAGCGCCAGCCTGAGCAGAGAGCACAGGCAGAAATTCCATGTCAGCTCCACCAAGTCAGAGTCCTGCTAATAATTACACTGCATTTTCTGATGGTTTTTTTCTTCCTGTGGCATCTCTGGGGTTTTTTGCTGTTGGTGCTAAATATCTGATGTCAGCCTTTACCTGCGMAGGAAAACAGGTGTGGGTGGTTTTGGGATTAAAGCTGCTGCTGAGTCCTGGATAGGGAGGGACTTAGTTCTGGTTTTAACTGTGAATAAAGAGATTTATTAGAGCTGGGGATGCCTGTKGGGGTAAGAGCATCCCCAGGTGGGTGGCTGTGGGGAGCTAAGCCTTCAAAGAGTGGGGTGAATCTGGGATCTTTAATTTGCCCAATCCCAAAACTTTTTGCCTCCATTTTCCTTCTCCACCTGTCCTAGAGCACGGGGTATCCCTTGATTCTTCAAAAGARCAGAGAAAAGCCAATGTTCCATGAGCATCCCAGGAGCATTTTCAAACTGGAATTTTTTTTTTTAATTTTTTTTTTTTTTTTTTTACTTACTGACTAAGACTTGTAAACAGTTGGTTTGCAGAATTTCGCCAGAGGAAATTTCTGATTTCCTTCTGGTCTGAACTGGAAGAAGATGTGGTAAAAGGTTTCAGTTTGTTTTTTCCGGAGTTTTCTCAGGTTAGGGGTGGCGGAGGGGRGAAGAGATGCTTAAAATATTATTCTGTGTGTGAACATTTGACAGAAGAAAGAACAGATACTGCAGATAGTGCTGGGTGACTGCTGCAGTGTTGTTAAGCTGTGAAATAACTTTGATAGCGACCATCGGCGAGCGTGTGAACCCGATCTTTAATTAGAGGTGTTGGCCACAGAGGGCTGAGCTGGCCCAGGGGCTGCCCTGCCTCTGGAACTGGTCCTGCAGCACTCTAAACCAGCTGATCWCTCCGTTTATTCCATTTTCAGAGGGTCCTGCTGGGTGCCAGCACAGGGATTCACCCCACTCCTGGAAGGCTCAGCTCCCCACAGCCACCCACACGGGGATGCTCTKACCCCAACAGGCATCTCCAGCTCTATTAAATCTGTTTATTYACAGTTAAAACCAGAACTAAGTCCCTCCCTATCCAGGACTTAACAGCAGCTTTAATCCCAAAACCATCCACACCTGTTTTCCTGGGCAGGTAAAGGTTGACATCAGATGAGGGGTGGCTGGGTGCTGTCCCCATTTTGGGCCGTGGTGCCAGGAGCTGCCCTGCCTCTGGAACTGGTCCTGCAGCACTCTAAACCAGCTGATCCCCCCATTTATTCCACTTTCAGAGGGTCCTGGTGGGTGCCAGCAGAGGGATGAGGGGTGGCTGGGTGCTGTCCCCGTTTTGGCCTTTGGGACGTGGTGCCAGGCTCTGTTTGTGGAGGGCAGTGAGGATGTGTGAGAACAGCAGCTCAGGTTCTCAGGCTCTCACAGCACCTCTTTCTCTCTCGTTTTGATCTGTCAGATTTCACACGCCCAGCTTGGGTTTAAATGCCCCCACGCAGATAAAACCACAGAGTTTCAGGTGACTTCGAGCCACGGCAGAACCTCCTCCAGAGGCACAGCTGGTGAGCAGGACCCTGCAAAATGAATTTGAGCTGAATTTTGGGCTTTCTCCTGTCATAGCTGAGATAGAGACAGYACAGAACAACACACTCCATTTTCTGAAAGCTTCAAAACCATTTTCATTATAGCATGCATGCTTTTTATACATTCTGTAAAAACTCCTAAGTTTACACTTTACTCATTGGTCATGAGAGRCAAAGTGCTGATTGGAATTTCTTACTTATSCTTCTTTCTTTCTGGAACCTAGAATAGACACTTGCAAGTTTCTCTTATTTATCCTTCTTTCTTTCTGGAACCTGGAATAGACACTTGCAGGCTTCTCTTATTTATCTTTCTTTCTCTCTTGGTTTTTATGTCAACGACCTTGGTAGAACATTCTTTCAGGGGTAAACATGGATCCTCTTATCAAACTTCTCTCTGGCTCATAGGAATCACTGTAAAACCTCTTTCACMTTCCCCGAGCTCTCTGCCCAGGGCARGGGGTTGGAACTAAACGATCCTTAAGGTCCCTTCCATCCTAAGCCTCTCAATGGCCCTAAACATCCTCTCAAGCAATTCTAGAAGATAAAAGGGACCATCTGTAAGATACAGCTGTGAAATTAAAGGTCTTATCTTGTTTGTGTGTCCTGGGTTTGCCACCTTGTGCTCCCAGGGCCACTGGATGTCACCAACTGCTGGCACTGGGAGGTTTGTGGGCTGCTGGTTCYTCAAACCACTACAAGCTCTGCCCAAACTCTTCAGTGCCTTCAGACCAGCTGAGCATCAATGGTTTGTTTCGTTTGGTTTTCCAAACTGTTTCCCTGGAAGCTGCTGTCACTTGGTGTCAGGGTGTGTCTCCCCTCGAGGGGATGACTTGGCTGGGCTGCTCAATTTGGGGTCAAAAAAGCCGAGAGAAACTTTTTCTTTCACCAGCATCAGGTGAAAGAAAGTGTCCCTGGAGCTCCCTGAGATAAAACAGAAGTTATTGATATTTTAGCTTGAGTAAACTCAGTAGTGCTTCAGCCACATGAAGAACGGGTTTTATTGATGTTTTTGGTTGGTTGATTGGGGTTTTTTGGGTTTTGTTGGGCTTGGTTTTTTTTTTTTTTTTCCTAATAAAACTTCCAAACAACACAGAACTGGCTTCCTGTGCCATCAACACCCACCTCAGATCTTTGGTGCTGCCAGGAGATGACCAAGGGTGTCTAGAAAGTTCCAAGGTCCAGCTAGGGATGAGTGAATGACCTGAGTGTTCCCAGGCAGGGGATGAAGAAACTGAGCACAGCCAGTTTTTCTCCCACCAGATCTGTCTCAGTGCAGCACTTCAGTGTCTCCCAGTGCCATGCTCTGATGAGGAAGGAAGAAGCCCAGCACTGATGGTGGGGTTTCCCCTCATCCCTTTTCGGCCAAGGAGCTGGAGAAGGAAGGGTTGGTGGTGGGGATGAGACCAGGAAATGTCACTGGGACCAGTGCAGGGAGCTGAGAGCCTGAACTGGACCTGTCCCCCTGAGGTTTCTCAGCCCAGCCTCAGCCTCAACTTGTTGCTGTCATTGCTGAGCTTTAATTTTTCCTCTCCTTTGATTTCCCACCTTTTTTCTTTTTTTTTTTCCCGTGTCTTGAAATAGATGAGAAAGTATAATCATATCCCACGAGATTCTGRGAGAATTAATTGCTAGTAAAAGCATGTTAAGAGCTTTTGATGACTGAAGTAATTTGCACTGACACAGGGGCTGGTTGGGGTAGAGGGAAATGTGAATCTCAGGAAAAAAAGGAGTTTCTGGAGCAGGGAGGCCCATTTAGGAGCAGAGCAGAGCCTTGCTATGCTGGGACCCAGAGGGCTTCTCCTTGTTTTCAGGGTGTGCTGTGTCATTTTTAAAATGTGCTTTTTTTTGAGTGGATTGCAAACTGGATCATGCCAAGGTTGTTCTGGAGTGCTGAGCATCTCCTCAGGTTCTCTCACCAAACTCCACTGCCTTAAGAGAGGAAAGGTCTCCTCCTGCCAAACCAGCAACTTTCCTTGGACTGCAACCCCTTAATTAACTCTTTTATTTTTTTTTTTCCCACCTGGATTTTAACATCTGGAGAAGTTTTATTTTGAAGGATTCCTCTTTTTCACAGCAGCCAAATTGAATCTCACCTTCAGCCACAAAGATGTGGCTGGTGAATTTCTCAGGCTGARCTCAGATACATGAAAGTAGCGCGCTGGGTAAAGGGATTTTTAAAATAGAACCTCGCAGCTCTGTGACCTGGTTTGAGAGTTTATTGGAAGGTTTGCAATTAAAAATTATCCTGCATGAAAGGGTGAAACAGATTATGTGAAGAATGAGCAGTTAAGGATCTTGTCATTAAAATTAGYGCAGTTTGGAGGAGTTTGATTACTTGAGCTGTGGTATCAGAGCTGTTTTCCAGAATATTTGTACTCCTGGACCTTTTACTCACAGACCACTCTGAGCAGTGTCCTTGGAGGTTCTGCCAGCCAGCACCTTCAGATAATGGCTGAGAGCTGGTTTTATTCTTGTCATAATTCACTTTATTGATCATATCCATCCCCTACCTTCCTCCTTTCTATTTCTTGTTTGGAGTTGTGCCCTGCAAGCCCTTTTCCTCCCCCTCTCCCCTCTGTGTGCCCAGCTGACCCCTGTCCTGTCATTATCCCGCAGATTCCTGATGCCCTGGGCACTGAGAAGTTCTGTGGTGATGCCAGCCAGGGCGGGGCTGGGAACTGGCTGAAGTACATCCGAGTGTGCTGCTCCTGCGACGAGCAGAACCTGGCTGTGTGCCACATCAACGAGCAGGTAACCATCCCCCGGGGCTGCTGCTGGGCTCCCCTGGCACCCAGCAYGGGCTGGGCGGCTCGGCCAGGGCTGCTGGGCAGGGCCAGCATCCAGGGCGGGTCACCGAGGGATGGATCAGCCCTGGGATGAGCGAAAACCTCCAGATGTATGGTCCTGTCCGTGACTCAGGATCCTGTCCTTCATTCAGGATCCAGACCCTGATTCGTGATCCAGTCCCTGACTCATGAAACAGACCCTGATTCAGGATCCTGTCCCTGACTCATGAGCCAGTCCCTGTCTCAGGATCCAGTCCCTGATTTGTGATCCAGTCCCTGGCCCAGGATCCAGACCCTGACTCATGATCCTGTCCCTCATTCAGGATCTGGACCCTGATTTGTGATCCAGTCCCTGACTCAGGATCCAGTCCCTGATTCAGGATCCTGTCCCTCACTCATGAGCCAGTCCCTGTCTCAGGATCCAGACCCTGACTCGTGAAACAGACCCTGGACTCAGGATCCGGTCCCTGATTTGTGATCCAGTCCCTGACTCAGGATCCTGTCCCTAATTCAGGATGCAGTCCCTGATTCGTGATCCAGACCCTGGCCCAGGATCCAGACCCTGACTCATGATCCTGTCCCTCATTCAGGATCCTGTCCCTGATTTGTGATCCAGTCCCTGACTCAGGATCCCGTCCCTGATTCAGGATCCAGACCCTGACTCGTGAAACAGACCCTGGACTCAGGATCCAGTCCCTGACTCAGGATCCTGTCCCTGACTCAGGATCCAGTCCCTCATTCAGGATCCAGTCCCTAATTCAGGATCCAGTCCCTGGCTCAGAATCATGTCCCTAATTCAGGATCCAGTCCCTGATTCAGGATCCAGTCCCTGATTCAGGATCCAGTCCCTGGCTCAGGATCCTGTCCCTGACTTGTGATCCAATCCCTCACTCAGGACCCAGTCCCTCGCTCAGGATGCAGACCCTGACTTGTAATCCAGTCCCTGACTCAGGATCCTGTCCCTAATTCAGGATCCAGACCCTGACTTGTGAGCCAGACCCTGACTCAGGATCCTGTCACTGAGATCTGTGTCCTTGACTTGTGATCCAGTCCCTGACTCAGAATCCTGTCCCTGACTCAGAATCCTGTCCCTGACTCGTGATCCTGTCCCTGACAGAATCCTGTCCCTGATTCAGGATCCTGTCCCTGACACATGATCCCATCCCTCACTCAGGATCCATTCCCTAATTTAGGATCCAGTCCCTGTCTCAGGATCCAGTCCCTGACTCAGGATCCAGTCCCTAATTCCAAATCCTGTCCCTGACTCATGATCCAGTCCCTGACTCAGGATCCAGTCCCTAATTCCAAATCCTGTCCCTGACTCGTGATCCAGTCCCTGCCTCAGGATCCAGTCCCTGCCTCAGGATCCTTCTGTTTTTCTTTAGTCCTGTAACTTGGGAACAGTCCCAGGAATGCACAGAGAATTTCCCTGCATTCTTACTGAAGTAATTGACAGCAAGATCTGGACCACTCAATTACATCCCCCCTCTCCCTCTCCATTAACAGATTGTAACATATTTAAAATGTATTTATTTCTCTATTTAGAAAGAGGTTAATTGAGATGTTTCATTCACAGTTTTTCAATTACAAAGCCAATTTTCACATGTAGAATAATATTAGCCAGTTTTCTTTATATTTATTCGTGCTGGAGAGGGAATTTGAAAAGAAGATCCTTGGTTGTTGGAGATAATTGTGATTCTGAAGGAGGACTGGAAAAATGATAGATAAATGATATCTTTTATTAAGAGGGAAATGTTTTATTTTTTTTGCTGTTGCTACTCCTGTCTCAAAAAGGAAAATACTTGAGCAGTTCAAGAGTCTGAAATACTAAACAGACTCTACATAATAATATATTTATAATACATAGTAGTTATATTCATGGCCAGCTCATGGCCATTGATATAATTACTATATATTGATAATAATCAAGGTGACAGCTGCTGCTTTTAGTTGAGGTGCAGATATTGGGGGGAAAAAGGAGTAACAGAAGATAGAAAAAAGATCAGGTCTGTGTTTAATGAGCCAGTGTGAGGTGTGTGTGCAATGCAGAGATTTTGGGTGTATTTTATGGAGGTTTGGTAACTCCAGCCAGGATTCCCAATACCTCACCAAGAGCCTTAAAAAGAGGAAATCMGCAGCAACGTGGCTGGGTAGAAACAAAGAAGAGGCAATTCCAAAGGAGGAAAACAGGGGAACAAAAGCAAAATGTGCAGCCCTGTCCTGGCTGGACATTCCCAAGGCCAAATTTTCCCTGTCCAGAGCTGGACAGACAGACAGATCTGAGGGAGAGGAGGGACAGAGCCTCACTGGGCTGCCCATGGAGTGAATTATTGTGAGACAAGGACACAAAGAACCCTTTTTCAGGCTGATTTTTTAGTTTTTGAGCCCCTCTGCTGCTCTGATGTGTCTGCGGGTGGGTTTTTGATTTTAGGGGAACACAGCAGCTGCTTTCTCMCCTTTTAATGCTCTTTTTCCCCCTGAAGTACAAACGTGTGGAAGCTCAGATAAATAAAAATCCCTGCAGCAGGGAAATGGGGCTGGTTCTTAGGAAGGGCCCTGATTCATGAGGYAATTCTGGGATGGACTTTTCCCTCTCACTGCGCTCCATCCCCATCCCTTGCCGTGACTCTGGGAATGGTTAAACCTCACTCCCAGGTTCCAGAACTTTCTCAGTGRAAAGGTGAGGTGGTGCTGGGCTCTGAGCAAGAAAAACCCCAGAGTGTGGTTGTTGTGGTTCTGCAGGGACGATATTTCAGTGATTGTACCAAATTATTCTGTTTTAGCAGCAAAATTAGACAGACAGAGCTGCCCCAAGTTCACATCCACAGCAGATCCCTGTATCAACCCAGGCTGGAACAGAATTCCTCTGGGTTATTTCTACTTTCCCTTTTTTTCTTGTTTGTTTATTTGGTTTTTTGTTTGTTTTGGTTGTTAGTTTATTTTTGGGGGTGTTGGGTTTCTTGAGGTTTTGGTTGTTGGTTTGTTTTCTTTCCTATTATTTTTCCTTTCCTTTTATTTTTTCTTTCTTCAACACRCCGTGCCCAGAATAATTTTGATAAAAATCAAGAAAAGGAATATTCTCAGTACCACCAAACCCTACTTATCCTGTTAACTATTTAGTGTCAAACAAAGCTGGTAATTTGGAGGGCTGCCCATGCTGTGGTGGGAAGCACGAAACGATCAAGTGTGGAACTTTTCTATAAACAAACAGAATTGATTTGTGAATGTAAATCTTCTGCTGGATTAGTAAATCTGAGCTTTTTCAGTGCACGACAAATAAAAAAGGCTTTGATGAGCGCAGACCATCAGTACCATGACTGAAAGATGAAGTTAATTACCATAATGAAATGTTCGATGAGATTAATGTGACTCCAGCAGAATCCAASTTTTGCCTGATCATTAAAGGAGCCTGTCCTATTTTCTGGAAGGGCTGCAGGAGATGTTTTGAAATACAAGGAGCTACTTTATTCTGAGAACAAACAGGAGAGGAAAAGGAGCTAAAGGGTGAGACCAGGGCAGCGTCAGCCCTTGGCAGGGCCACTCTGAAGGATTTTTCCCTCTAAAATTTGTGACTGTCTCTGAACTTGATGGACCTTTTAAACCACATCTGGTGTTTTAGTGCTGGTTTAGGTTGCCAGCTGCCCGTCTGTTAATAGCTATTTTATTTTATTTTATTTTATTTTATTTTATTTTATTTTATTTTATTTTATTTTATTTTATTTTATTTTATTTTATTTATTTTTATTTTATTTCCTTTTATTTTATTTTATTTATTTTTATTTTTATTTTATTTTTTATCTTATTTATTTTTGTTTTATTTCCTTTTATTTTCTTTTTATTTTATTTCTTTTTATTTTATTTATTTTTATTTCCTTTTATTTTCTTTTTATTTTATTTCTTTTTATTTTATTTATTTTTATTTTATTTCCTTTTATTTTCTTTTTATTTTATTTCTTTTTTAATTTATCTTATCTTTTAATTTATCTTATCTTTTAATTTATCTTATCTTTTAATTTATTTTATCTTATTTTTTCTCTTAGCTTGGCGCATCCCAAGTCCTGTTTTTCCAAGTCAGCCCTGAGCTCCGGGCTCACTCCTAGGCTGCTTTTTGGGTTTTTTCAGGCACTTTTCCCCTTCAGTTCACTGTGGTTTKGTCCTGGGAAAAGCCTTTTTTTTTTAGAACAAGCACTGAAGTGCAAATGAAAAAGATAGTGAGGAAAAGGGAAATTTTAGACAACTTTTATTTTGCAGTGGAATCCCCAGAAATGAMCTCCCCGGGCTGGGGGGAGCAGGGGTCTCAGCCCTGCTCTCACCTGGGCACAGGTGTGTGTCCTGGGTCAGCCCGGCGCTGCTCGGGGTTTCCACCTGGGATTTTGGAGCTGAACAGACCCAGGGAGATCCCAGATCCTGCCCACAGCACCAGCTCCCATTTTTGGACTCCCAGCTGGGTGAGGAGAGATGTGCCTGCGCTGGGAGAGCTGTTTGCAAAGCGATGGGARCCAGGGATGGGATGACAGCAGGATCCTGGCAGCACAGGGATGGCTGGCTGGGCAGTCCGGGGTAGTTTATCAGCAGCGGGATTTCATTTCCCATCCCAAATCTTTGTGTTTGTGACCATCCCTGCTTTGGAGCTCCCAGGGAGCGCTGCCCGRGCAGTGCTGGGGAGCTCGGGTGTGCTCAGAGCTCGGTGAGTTCGCACTGGGGCTGCGGGGAGCTGTCAGCCCGGCAGGGAGGGAGGCAGGGCCGGTGAGGACCGGGATGCACCGGAGCTCCCGAAAAGGGCTGGGCAGAGCGCTCGGTAAGGGATGTAACCCCGGTAAGGGCTGTACCGAGTGCTCTGTAAGGGATGTAACCCCGGTAAGGGCTGTACCGGGTGCTCTGTAAGGGATGTAACCCCGGTAAGGGCCGTGTCAGAGAACTCGGTTAGGGCTGTACCGAGTGCTCGGTTAGGGATGCACCGCAGCTCCCGAAAAGGGCTGGGCAGAGTGCTCGGTTAGGGATGCACTGGAGCTCCCGGTTAGGGCTGTACCGGGTGCTCAGTGAGGGCTGTACCCTCGGTAAGAGCCGTGTCACAGCACTCGGTACCGGAGCTCCCAGTAAAGGCTGTACCGGGTTTTAAAAACTCTTTTCCGTGAGCCCGGTTTTAAAAGCTCTCCTTTACCGGGAGCTTTTTCTTAGCCCGGTAAAGGCTGTGTCGCAGCCCTCGGTTAGGGCTGTACCGGGTGCTCGGTAAGGGCTGTATCAGAGCACTCGGTTAGAGCTCTACGGGATGCTCAGTGAGGGCTGTACTCCCGGTAAGAGTCGYGTCACAGCACTCGGTACCGGAGCTCCCGGTAAGGGCTGTACCCCGGTAATGACCGTGTCCCAGCACTCGGTACCGGAGCTCGCTGGGAGTGCCGCCCCGCAGCCCCTGTTCATGGGGGCGGCTGTGCCTCCGTCTGCCCCGGCCTTGGAGCTGCTGCACAGACACGGCCCCGCTGCCCTTCTTCCCTTCCCTCCCCTCCCCTCCCGTTCCCTCCTCTTCCCTTCCCTGCCCTCCCCCCGACCGGCACCGGAGGAGCGCAGCGGCCGCGGGACAGGAGCGAGCAGGTCAGGGGAGCCCGGCCCGGCACGGCCCGGCCCGGCCCGGCCCGCTCCGTTCGCATTGCCCGGCACCGGCTCCGAGGCACCGGCGGGGATCCCGCGGCGGCGGCGGGGCCGGTGGCGGGCGGCGTCTGCCACCTGCTGGGGCGGGCCGGGGCCGCGCTCCGGGCCCCGATCCCCATCAAAATCCCCATCCCAATCCCCATCCCAATCCCCATCCCCATCCCAATCCCCATCCCCATCCCAGTCCAAATCCCCATCCCGATCCCGGTCTCAGTCCTGGTCCTGGCCCCATTCCGGTCCCGGTCCCACCGGCAACTTTTCCCCGGTGTGTCCCGGGGAGAGTGGGGAGCCCCGGTACGGCTGCTGAGAGCCGGAACCCGCCGGAACGGGATCGGGAGGCGCCGGGCAGCGGCAGGGGCGGCGGAGCGAGTTAATTGTCCCGAGGGATGGCGATCCTAATTATCCCGAGGGATGGAGAACGGCTCCGTTCGTGGAGCTGCGGGCGGAACCGGGACCGGGAACCAGTGCAGGGACCGGGGCGGATCGCGGCCCGTCCTGGTGCTCGGTGAAACGCGGGCTAATCGGTCGGGAGCGTCCCGATCTCGGTGTGGAGGGGAAAGTTCTGAGCGGCAACGGCGCCCCGAGGTCCCCGCCGCACCGCGTGGTGGCT
>JACDOX010000365.1:452678-474247 GCA_014549065.1 Cardinalis cardinalis
CCTCACCTGTCCACCCTGCACTCCTCAAACCATGCGCAGCACCGCAAAAAACCCYAACAAAACCAGTTTTCCACACGCAGGCCCTTCTCCTGGTGCTTTTCCCCCACTCCTGAAGGCGTTTTTCCCCGCAGGTGTTTACGGACCCCAGCAACCTCCAGCGGCACATCCGCTCGCAGCACGTGGGCGCGCGGGCCCACGCCTGCCCCGACTGCGGCAAGACCTTCGCCACCTCCTCGGGCCTCAAGCAGCACAAGCACATCCACAGCACTGTCAAACCTTTCATATGTAAGTTGTCACGGCCATCACCAGCCTGTAATTGCAGGGATCCTGCAGGGGCCCCCCCAGCCCTCCCATCCCCGGCCGCTGTAATTTTATAGCTCAGAGCGCAAGATTAATTTTTTTTTTTTTGCGTGCTCCCCTGTTTTTTCAGTAAACATTCGTGGCAGTTTTTGACTTTCTTGACAAGTTAAAAGCTGAGTCTCTCAGCGGTCACAGCGATGCCATTTTCTCATATCTTTTCTTTCTCTCGTCTTTTTTTTTCTTTTTTTTTGCCTTAATCGCTTTCGAATGTTCCTGTTGGTGACATAAATAAATAGCTGGCACAGCCTGATCGAAATGTTTTACAGGGGTGCCTCAAATCCTGGAGCTGTTGTAAAGAGCTTGGAATAATCACAGAGATGAGAAGGTGTTTTTTTCCAGAAAGAAAGTTTTTTCTTCTTTATTTACTGCATGTTTCATCTAGATAATGCTGGGAGCCAAATAAGCAGCAGATGAACTGTGTCCTCAGTGCTCTCCTTGGTGGGATATTTCCAGAAGGGCATTTTCCCTGGAGAGCCACCCATCTCAGTCCTTGTCATTCCCAGGGCTGTATATTTTTTTAATTGACACAGCACCCACTGGGTTTGGATAACTGTGCAGGGAGGTGGATGGTGTCACAACAAAGCTCCAGGAACTTTAGGGATCACTTCCTGACACTTCAGAACGCGTTGCTCAGGCACGGGCYGGGATCTGGGTTTGATTCCAGGCTTTGATGTTACGGCAGGGAAGCCACTGAACCCACTCCTGCCTTTTTTCCCCTGTTGGAATAATGGGAACAGCATGGAGAAATATCCTGGGAGACTCATTTCATTAATGTCCCGAGGTAATCAGTGTCCTGAGATAATCAGCTGGGTGTCAGCAGAGGAAGAAGAAACATTCCTCTCGCTCGTTTTGCTGCAATCTTTCACTGGGCACATGAAAGGGATAATTTGACTCCCAGGATTGCTGCAGGGGGATGAGGGATTTCTCCTCATAATCTCCTCACTCTCACCTCATCAGAATTAGGGAGTTGTCAGAGCAAATCWGAGTGTGGAACAACTGCAGAGGGATCCTGCCTGGACAGATGTGTCAGGTTGTTTTGTCCTTCAATGTGGAATCCATTAACAGCTTCAAATCCACACTGCAAGATTCACCAGGAAGTTGGTTTTTGGTTTTTATCCTGTTCAGTGGAAAAAAAGTGGTCTATGTGTGTTTGTGTTTAATTTTTTACARTATTATATTTGGCTTTCMAAAGACCCCAAACCTGTAACTTTGCAACAGCAGAAATCAGGAGGGCAAGAGAGCCCGTTCCACATGGAATTACTGAATCATTGGATAACTGGAGATTTAACAGAATTTTTCCAGTTTTCCTCATTTTCAGAAGGAAGATGTGAGCTCTCAGAGCTCTAGCACTTCTCTTTAGGGGATTTTGTGCAGTATTTATATATCTAGCAAAAACTCCTGGGGCGAAAAATGGAAGAATTCTGGAATCATAGAATGGTTACAGTTGGAAAAGCCCTCTGAGATCATCAAGTCCAACCCTTARCCCAGCACTGCTGTGCTCATCACTAAACCACATTCCWAAGTGCCACATCCACAGGTTTTTTGAGCAATTCCAGGGATGGTGATTACTGATTCCCTTGGAAAAAAAAGGCAGAGATTGTTGTATTTAAGAGATTATCATGGAAATGAAATTCAGTAGTGCTGAATTTTCATGGAATATAAATTCAGTAGTTTTTCTTTTAAGAGGTCTGTTTGGATATTTTTTAAGAAAACCCTTTAAAATGGGGTAAAAAAGCCAAATAAACCTTTTCTTTGCAAGTCTAAGGTAGCTGAAATAATACAACAGCCATAAAACTCTGTGTATGCACTAAGAGCAGTTCAGGAGACCTGATCCGAGATTTTAAAATTATTAGCATTGGCTCAATMATAATCCAAATAATCCAAAAATTAGGATTGGCTCAAACATCCAAACTCTTGTGATGACTTTCTTGTCCTGTTTGTGTTTCCCTGCAGCTCTGGGCTGTGTCAGGGCCAAACAATTAAATACTCTGGGGACAAGACAGTGCAGCCTGAATTTACAGTGCAGTCAGAAAGCAGAGCCTTCAGTGACACTCCTTTGGATTTTGGGGTGCCCATCTGAACTGAAACATCAAATTCATTGAATTTTATCCACCTCTGTTTTAAAATTCAATTGGAATTTATTATATTATTGTATTTTCAGAGCTGCTAGTGAAATACTCTCCCACCAGTCATTCGATATTCAAGCACTGAAGTAAATCCTAAAGATTTAGGAGAAAATACAGGGAAAATCATGCTCACATGCACCTATCAGTAAAGCTGTGAGGAAGGAAGGAGCACTGAGCAGTCCCTGAGCTGGAGTGTCAGAACTTGGMTTCGTGTCCTTGCCTGTCCAAGCCCAAACAATGTCCTTCCCCTGCTTGGTCTCAGTTTCCCWGCTCACAAAAGGGTGATAACAGCAGTTCCCCGGGGGAAGGAGTGTGCTAACTCACCACCACATTTATTCCCATGTTGAAAGAGGCACCAGATAATAAAAAGTYACTGTGTTTTGATGTGTAGAAAAGTTTTGTGGTGGGATTTCTGTCTCGCTTTGCCCTGTTTCTTCCCCAGCAGCAAGTCTGGAGGTGAAAAAGGGGTCATAAAAATCCRTGTTTTGAAAGCTTGGTATTTACAGGTTGTTAGGGAAAAAGCTGATGTGGCTTCAGTTAGCGGGGCAGGGGTGTTRGACTGATTTAAAGGGTTAAAAAAAGAGATCCCAGTCCTGGCAGAAGCCAGGCCTGGCTGGCAGGGGGTTTATAGAGCATCCCCCTGCAGGGGTTGTGTACCACTGAGGGCATTAAGGAAGGGCAGGTTTGATTAAATGAGGCAAAGTTCTTCTCCCTCCAGCCCTCAGTGCTTCCTGCCATGCTAGGACTAATGGGAAGCAGATGAGCTGGGATAAATAGATGTTATCATTAAGAATGTATGATTAGGGCAAAGATGTTCTGAGAGGACTTGAGCATCATCCCTCTGGATCTGGGCTGAGAGATTTCTTTAGCCTGGAGAAGGTTGTGTGGAGATCTCACAGCACCTTCCAGGACCTGCAGGGGAGACAGGGAAGCTGGAGAGGGACTTTGGAGTGACAGGACAAGGGGAATGCATTCAAACTGAAATTTGAATTTAAGTTGGATATACAGAAGAATTCTTCCCTGTGAGGGTGGCAAGGCCCTGTCACAGGCTGTCCAGAGAAGCTGTGGATGATCCTCAGTCCCTGGAAGTCTCCAAGGCCAGGCTGCACAGTGCTTGGAGCAGCCTGGGACAGTGGAAGGTGTCCCTGCCTATGGCAGGGGGTGGGATGAGATGGGCTTTATGCCCCTCCCAACCAAACCATTCTGTGATTCCATGATAATCTTCCCTGAAAATTCCCCCAGACTTTGAGCAGAGCTAGCACATCCCCTCAGATTTCTGTGGGTTGAGAGATTCTCCAGGATGGGCTTCATCCAAAGGGAGAGGCGGTGATGTTCCACTGCTCTCTCTTTTGGGGTAGGGAGATCGCAGGGATGGAGCAGATGGGGTGATGTGGGGGMGGGCTGGTGAATCCCTGTCATATTTTCCTGTTAATTTCAGGCTTTTGTTGTTGGTTCCTGTTGACGCTTTAGGTGAGGTCTGTCACAAATCCTRCACGCAGTTCTCCAACCTGTGCCGCCACAAGCGGATGCATGTGGACTGCGGGCTTGAGATGGGCTTTATGCCCCTCCCAACCAAACCTTTCTGTGATTCCATGATAATTTCCCTGAAAATTCCCCCAAACTTTGAGCAGARGGAATCCACCCAGATTTCTGTGAATTTAGAGATTCTCCAGGATGGGCTTCATCCAAAGGGAAAGGCGGTGATGTTCCACTGCTCTTCAGGGTGGGGAGATCTCAGTGATGGGGTGGTGTGGGGGCGGGCTGGTGAATCCCACGGCGAATCCCTGCTGGTTTTTCCTGTTAATTTCATATGGCTTTTGTTGTTGGTTCCTGTTGACGCTTTAGGTGAGGTCTGTCACAAATCCTACACGCAGTTCTCCAACCTGTGCCGCCACAAGCGGATGCACGCGGACTGCCGCACCCAGATCAAGTGCAAGGACTGCGGGCAGATGTTCAGCACTACCTCCTCCCTCAACAAGCACCGGCGCTTCTGCGAGGGCAAGAACCATTACAGCCCCGCCGGCATCTTCGCCCCCGGCCTCCCCCTCACGCCCACCTCCATCATGGACAAATCCAAGCCCTCTCCCAACCTCAACCACGCCAGCCTGGGCTTTAATGAGTATTTCCCATCCCGCCCGCACCCCGGCGGGCTCCCGTTCTCGCCAGCACCTCCAGCATTCCCCACCCTCACCCCGGGATTTCCTGGGATTTTTCCACCTTCTCTGTACCCCAGGCCCCCTTTGTTACCGCCCACGCAGCTGCTCAAAAGTCCCCTCAACCACACTCCGGACGCGAAGCTCCCCAGCCCCCTCGGGAACCCGGCGTTGCCCCTGATCTCCGCAGTGAGCAACAGCAACCAGGCTCCTTCAGGGGAGGAGAAATGTGAAAGCAACCTGGAAAACTCCTACCTGGAGAAGCTAAAAGCCAGGAACAGTGACATGTCCGATGGCAGTGACTTTGAGGATGTCAATACGACCACGGGCACGGATCTGGACACCACGACCGGCACGGGCTCTGACCTGGACAGTGACGCCGAGAGTGACAGGGACAAAACGAAAGACAAGAGCAAACAAATGGAGACCAAGCCAGATTTTGTCAGCAGCTCGGTGTCTGCCAGCTCCACCAACACCACGAGCGAGATCCCTCTCTTCTATTCTCAGCATTCCTTCTTTCCTCCCCCCGAGGAGCACCTGCTGCCCACCACGGGCGCTGCCAATGACTCCATTAAAGCTATCGCCTCCATCGCAGAGAAGTATTTTGGGCCTGGCTTTATGGGCATGCAGGAGAAAAAGATGGGTTCGCTCCCGTATCATTCCATGTTCCCCTTCCAGTTCCTCCCCAATTTCCCCCACTCCCTCTATCCTTTCACGGAGCGGACCCTCAATCACAACTTGCTGGTCAAGGCAGAACCAAAGTCACCCAGGGACCTCCACAAAGTCGGTGGCACCAGCTCGGAGTCCCCCTTCGATCTCACCACAAAGCCAAAAGAGATTAAGCCAATCCTGCCGCCCCCCAAGGTCCTCCCAGCCCCGTCCTCAGGGGAGGAGCAGCCACTGGATCTGAGCATTGGCAACCGCATCCGAGCCAGCCAGAACGGAGGGAGAGAGCCACGGAAAAACCACATWTATGGGGAGAGGAAGCTGATGGCAAGCGAGGTCTTACCTAAGATTTCCCAGTCCCAGCTGCCTCAGCAGCCTTCCCTGCACTACGCTAAGCCATCGCCCTTTTTCATGGACCCCATCTACAGGTATTAACATACCCTGCCTTAAGCCCTTCCCTAACCAGCTCCTTTTCCAGCTGACACCACACCCTGAGGCAGGGGAGGATGCAGGTTGGTTGGGAAGAACAGTTGAGCATCTCCCGTTGTTGTTTGTGCTTCTCGACACGCTGAATTTCCTGAATGGAAAGGCCTGAGTAATCGCAAGGAGCCCTCATAATCAGTGTGTAAAGAACACATCCTTATTTTGATAAAGWGGAAACTTGACCTATTTAAGGACTCTCCCACGAGCCATCGCTAAGATGGCACTTCTGCTGGAGAAATTCCAGAGGTTTGATTCGATAAGAATGCAGAGTTCAGATTGCCTTGGAGCCCTGGGCTCTCATGGCTTGGGAATGAGTCAGGAGCCCTGGGAGTCTGGAAATGCAGCTCTCCCACTGACTGACTCGAGGGCCTTTTGTGAGCTAGTTCACCTTTCCTTCTCCCTCCCTCCCTTTTCCTTTCTAATGCCATTTCTTGGGGTTTTTTTCCGTTCGGAGGAGCTGCTGGTGCAGACCCAACCTGCCGAAACATGTTACTCGTGGAGTAACAAGTACTGTGTAAACACATGGTAGCGTGTTACTACCCAGATCTCTCCCAGATAGATTTCTCACAGATTTATCTTTCTTGGGAGATAACAAGGCCTTTCTGGTGTCACTTGAGCAGATGGTTCTGAGGAGGGCCTGATGCGTTACGTCAGAATGAGCTGAGCATGGAAGGCGTGTGTAGAGCAGGCTGGGTGAAGTTATCCAAATGTCAGCTCAACTTCCAGAAGGAATCAGTTCAGGAGGAAGCAAAAAGGGAAGACTTTGGCCTCTTGTTGCTTGAGAGATTTTTATAAAACCTGTCCCCAAAGGAAAACTATTATAATTTTGTGGTGAGGGTAACAGTAAATTTGTGTGTTACCCATCCAGGCATTGCCTTTGGATAAAGTGGACTTGGCATGTTTAATTTTAGCACAGCCCAGTGAAAAGGCATGTCCTGAACTAGTTTGATTTAGACCTTAACACACCTAAATTAGCCATTACCATGTCTAAATGCTCCACAGCATCCATCTGGATGCTTGTGCTTGTCCTGGAGCACTCCTGGATTCAGTTCGCGGAGGTGAATGCYTTGTCCTTGCATTCCTTGTGCTGAATGCCTGGTGATCCTTGCTGTGCCCAGCCTGCTGGGAGGTTGCTGGCTGTTCCCCTGCAGGATCTGCCTTGTCCCTGGCACTGGGAAGCCTCAGAGCCACCGTGGTGTGACGCTGGGATGGGCGCTCCGAGGGCTGCGAGCACCACAACAGCCCGGATGTCACCACCGGCCGCTGCCGCAGGGCTGATAACTGTGGGAAAAAGTGATGTCAGTGTCTGGCCAGGCCAAGGAGCTGTCGGCTGGGAGGAGGATTAGTGAGCCCTCACTGCTGGCTAAATGAGTGTCTCTGGCTCTGCCAGCTCACGGGGGTGACGTGCCCACACCGTGCCATCTGGGATGGGGACACCTCCCAGCTCAGGAGGTGCCGCGTCCTGCCTGGCACCCACCGTGGCCATCTCCTCCTGGAGAAATCAGGCATGGTGCGAACAGTGTTCATAAAAAGTACTCCTGAGGAGGGGGAAAGAAAAAAAATCAATAAATGGGATAGAAAGGCAAAAGGATCCTTGTAGGGTCCTGCCACCTCTGGGYATTCTCAGCAGGAATGCTGAAATAWCACGGCTTGGAAAAGCCGCTGCCAATTAAAACAGCGGCCTCGGGAAAACCGTAAAGGCCCAGAAGACAGATGGAAGTGAAGGATGGGGGCATCGTTTGTTGCATTCCATGGGATGCACATAGTTTTAGTCATGTGTTAAAATAGAAAGTCAGCGGTGGCGTTGCTTGCAAATCAGACTTCTGATGTAATGAGCGAAACAGCCCAGCTTCCAAGTCCCAGCTTGAAAAATATGGAAATATTTTGTTTCTAAACTTCCCTTTATCAGACTCTCTCACATCATTTGGCTCCCTCATTTTTTTTTCTCCCAAAGGCCACTTAAATCCTTGACATTTTCTCCTGGTGATATAATTTAATGCGGCCAGACAGTCTGAAATGGGGGCAGTTTTTAGCTCAGCCCGTGGGGGTGACGTTCTCAGGCACTGGGCTGAAACCATCGGCTTAATCCTCCAGGCGCTGTGGAATTCGGCTCTGACGGGGACGTTTGGACCTTGTGTTTCCATTCCTGGTGCTGGGACATGGCAGAGCTGGGGAAATGCTGTCAATTCTCCAGGTTTTACGCACACGGAGCAGGCAGRGCTCTGCTGGGATCAGGGATGTTCCTTTATGGAGAGCAAAGCTGGGCTGGTCAGAGGGGCTCAGGGAGCAACTTTTTACTTATTCTTTGGTTTTTCTGGCAACTCAGACCCATAAAAGCACGTACCTTCCAAAGCCCCCTAATTCTGGCTGTGTTTCCAATCCAGCTCTTCTCTTTTCCCTCTACCCAAGAAGAATTAAATGCAGATTAAGCACAGTTCGCTGACTGCACTCGGCAGGGCTCTTCTTTAAACTCTTTGGTAATTTGATCCACACACCAATCAGCTGAAATGCAGCAAAAATAATTTGCTCTCAGTTTATGCTAGACTAATGTAGTTAAAATCACTCTTACTTTTGGATTTCTGCTGGTTTAGCTGGATGGACTCAATTCCAACCCTTTAAAGATGCAGCTGTGTTTGTTGGAGTTACTTCCTCAACACTTTTTTTTTCCTTAGAGTACRTCTCAGTTTGTCTTTTTTTGTGATTCCACACCTCCATTTCCCTGTAAGTAGAATATTTTGTGGAAGCAAAGCCAATATTTTCAAAAATWGGAGGCTCACTTTAGGGTCATTTCTGCATCTCAGATGCTTAAACATGMAATATTTGAGTGGGCCAAGGTGATATCAGAAGAACTCGGGTTTCTGAGCCACTTCAGAATTCTCCCACCAGTCCCTCACTTTTTAAATCGTTGTTCACATGGGCTTGCCAAAGAAACTCAATGCAAATTATGTCTCAGCTGCGAGGGAGGAAACAAATATGAAACACCTAATGATTTCAGCACGCTTGGGGCTGCAGAGTCTGGCCCAGTGTTAACTCYTCAGATAAATGCAAACTCTCAAAGACAATTTTTTTTTTTCCATGTGGGGGCTGCCTGCTGTGGACCCTAGAGCTTCTCCTGCTCAGACAGTTTTGCTCTAAATGCAAGGTTTTCCATGACCTTTCACAACAGCAGAGGTTTACAAACCACTGCAGCAGAGCAGGAGCAAAATGTTTTCTTAGTCATCAGAAGGCTGAAAAAAATACTGCCCAAAGGAGGGGATTGGTGYTCATGTTGTTTCCAGTGCTTTCTGCGCTCTGCACACAATCGTGGGGCAATTGTGCATCAGAATCTGTAGTGTCCAGGAGAAGGGGRTGTAAGACATTTGTGTGAGTAAGAGAACAACCCTGTGTGCAATTTCAGCCCAGTGGGGCTGTGTGGGGCTGCCTGTGGGGTATGTAACCCTCTGTGTTGTTGTCCAGCAGGGTGGAGAAGCGGAAGGTGACAGACCCCGTGGGTGCCCTCAAGGAGAAGTACCTGCGACCCTCCCCGCTGCTTTTTCACCCCCAGGTAAAAGCAGTGACACTGTTGGTGGAATGCCGGGGTGGATCTGGTACACACTGGGATCACTGGGATCASTGGGATCAGGCTCCTCCTCATCCTAGGGCCTGACTGGAAACTCCGCTGTTCTCCACTAGTTCCTTCCAGACACATTTAATTCCCAGTTTGAGGATGATGGCAGCAGTACCAGAAAAACAGGGGTGAGGTCTGGGCAGCTCATAGGCTCTGCCAAACTCCCCTTCCACAGCCCACAATGCCTGCGTGGTTTTTTCCTTTGGGAACACCTGGAGGTGTCATTTGCAGTGGTACAAGGTGGAGAAGGACTGCCCAGCCCCAAGGCAGCAGCATTTTCCACCTTCCTGAGTTTCCCACATCATGAGGAGAGCGTGGAAGTGCAGGGCAGCGGGTTCAGCTGTGCGTGTGGCAGTCCCCAGCTCTCCCCATCCCTCCTGCTGTGCCCAGGCTGGGATCCCAGCTCCCTGCTCCTCATTGTGCTCTCCTTTATATTCACAAGCATTGTTCTCCCCTGATAATGTTTCCCACCTTAGATAAATAGCTCGCAGGTTTGTGAAGTCTGGGTCCTGGTTGCTTTCACAGCTAAACTTAGTTCCCGCATTGTTTTGCACCAGCCTCAGAGTTTGGTTAATAACTTCCCCCGATTTTTCCTTCATCCAGGCTGGATAATGGTGACAGGCTGGCCAGGAACATCCTGTGTTTGTGTGGCTTAGAATAGTGGGGATATCTGCCTGTAAAGAATCTGATAGCAGGGAGGAGCCAGCGTGGCAAAGCAACCCAAGGAGACGATGAGAAACATTCAGACCCCAAGCAGGAGCAAGCTCTGGGTGGAAGGTTGTTAACATTGTTCCTGAAACCCTGACCACGTCCTCTTCCCATGGCAGTGAAAAGATCTGCAAGGTCTGGTTATCTCCAGCAGCTTATCACACAGAATAGCCTCAAATTCACAATCACTCCAGCCCAAAGCTTCCTGATAACTGATTTTYAATGATGATTTTTAAAAAGGCGGGCGCTGTGCTCAGATCACTTGATCTGGAGAGGTGCCGTTCCCATGCTGCAGTCAGTCAGGTATTTCAGACACAGCAAAGGAACATGAGGCATTTGTTCCAGAATACGGGAGATTTGTACCAGCAGATTCTCTTCCAGTATTATCACAGAATCTCCAGTACCAATATCCTGAGCTGGAGGGATCATCCAGTCCAACCTGTGCCCTGCACAGGACACCCCAACAATCCCACCCCGTGTCTGAGAGCTCTGGCAGCCTTGAGGCCATGATCATTCCCTGGATCCAGCATTGCTAGGAATTCTGGATGCTGGATCTTTTCCTAAGAAATCACATTTTCAGGGTTCCTGCTTCTGCTTCCTTCATTAGGACCAACGTTCCTGTGCCTGGTCAGTCAGAGTCACGTTCTACCCAGGCTTTCCTCACTCCAAACATGAGTCTGGTCTCAGCCTTTTCCTCTGTGACTAATCCCAGCTCTCTCAGAGTGCCCTCACCGGGATGTGATGAAGCCAGAAGATGTGATAAAAGCATTCAGGAGATGTTTCCTCTCTCAAAATGAATTTCAGGCAGCTCTTATTTCTTAGCCAGTCGTTGGCAGAAGTTCCTTTGCTCCCTGGGAGATTTCYTACATTGTCTATTCCAAATGAAACTCTGGACAACATAAATAACCAGTGTAACTTTTTGATAACTTAATGGAAAGCCTTTCCTCACCTGTTAAGTTTCTTTTCTTCCCCCTTTCTGTTTTATTATAACCAGGCAGTTGTTCCCTAAATAGCAAAGTGCCTTTGCCACTGGAGAGGCCGTGGCCAGTGTTTAGAATTTTAAAACCAGCCTACGGCTCTCAAGCCAGCAAATATCTCTGACTAAGTGCCTAAAGAACAGGGCACAACAAAGGAGAGCTCCAGGTACCTGGGTGAAGGGCTGAGAGCTCGGCTCTGAAAGGTCCAGAGAGCTTTTTAACGTGATGGTTTTGTTGCATGACTGGCAGCTGGGGCAGAGCTGGTGCTGTAAATGATCAAGTAACCTTTTCAAGTGGCTGGTGCTAAGTATTACTTACTATTTATCATGGGCTGGGAGCCTCCAGCTAAGGGGCTGTGGATCTATTATCGAGAAATGGGGGTTACTACTCCTCTTTTTTTACAGCTTATGAATGCTTGTCAGCCCTCACAATGTCTTCGGGGGTGATTAGGACAACTTTTTTTTTCATAGCCATATATTTTTAAACAATATCTTGGCTCTCTTCCCCCTCTGCCCCCCCCTCCAATCCTTTTAAAGCCCGGTTTAATAAAGTGTAAACGTGCAAAAGGTCAGCCCTTCCTGTACAATCGAGCATCTCGGGGTGATGTATGGCTTCCTACTGCCTTCCGCTCCTCGCTGCCGCCCCGGCTGCCTCCGCCTGTCCCACTGATGTCAGCGCAGCCCCGAGGCAGCTTTATTGCTGCCTTGTTTGTTTTAGCCCTCTCTTCTGCCCCTGGTATCTCCCAAGTGCTCTCAGGAGTGCACGAAGCTGGACGTCGGAGGAGCCGGCGTCGTCCTCGGAGCCGCGCTGCTCTCTYGGACTCGGATTTCCTGTTGTGCTGTAATGAAAGTAAAAGTGCTGTTCTTCAGGCAGGATTTTTTTATGCAGATTCATTTTTTGCCTTTTTGCACATAGCTCAGCTTCATTCTTTCCTTTTCTGCTTTTCCCTTCTCCTGTATCTCCAGGGTTTTCCCTTTCTCCCTCTTTCTGGTGTGGTGTTTAATCTCGTGTCTGTGAGAACAAGGCCAAGCCACACAAACTAAATCTGATCAAGCATCCAGGGATATTCTGCTTGGTGTCCAAGCTCCAGGCCTGCATGCCAGCTGCTCCCACCCCAAAGGGATGTGTAGGTGGTGCCTCTCCTGCCTGACCCTCATCCWGCCACCGCTCACATCCAGGGGTTTGGCTGGAGCTCCCTTTCACTCCAGGAAACCCAGCCACCTCCCACCCATCCTTCCATCACCTTTAGGAGCTGCTGAACCTTTCCTAGCCATAATTAAAGTGTTGGCCTCTTCAACAGCAAGCTCCCTGTGGATCCACTCCATCCTGAGCCTGATCCCAACTCCTCCTCCTCCCCTCTTCACTCCTTCCACCTCTCCTCTCCTCTCTCAGCTCCCTGAGCAGCCATCACACATCCCTCCCACTCCACTCTGGCCAGGATTCTCCTGCTTTGGGCCCAAAGTTTGCCTGCTCCCCCTCTCCTGGGTTTGTGTCCCTGCCTGCCCACCCACCCCTCACTGCCCTGTCCTTCTGAGCCCCTGGGATGCTGTAGGAGATGTCAGACCTCCCAAGACTTTGGGTTGGACTTGGGTGCTGAGGCATCTGACCATGGTGTTTAGTTTCAGAGTTTTCCCAGTAAAAATTTCCGTGGAATTCCTGATAAAAAAAAATGGATGTCTTAGGTGTATTCTGAAATAATCTTTGAAAGTGAGCACATGCACACTGCAGAAAGTGAACAAGTGCTCATTTCCGGGACCTAAATGCCCGGCTTTGCCTTTCCTGCTTTCTCCACGACCAATACACTACTCCAGTCATTCCTGGCTGGATCCAGTGGCTCCATTTCCCACTGTGCCTCCAACTCCAAGAAGCCAACACCAGCAGGAGGCTTTGCCCAACCAAAACCGGYGTTTTGTGCGTCAGACCTTGCCCTTCCTGGGGATTCCTCTGACGGGAGCTGTCACCTTGTCCTTGCAGATGTCGGCCATCGAGACGATGACAGAGAAGCTGGAGAGCTTTGCAGCCATGAAGGCCGACTCTGGCTCGTCCCTGCAGCCCCTTCCCCACCACCCCTTCAACTTCCGATCGCCGCCGCCCACGCTCTCCGACCCCATCCTGCGCAAGGGCAAGGAGCGCTACACCTGCAGGTGAGCCGGGCATCCCGCAGCATCCACACTGACCCCCAGGGCATGGAGACACCCCCGGGGTGTGGGAATACCCCAGGATGTGCCAGCCCAGCTGGGCAGCTGCGCTGGGAGTGGAGCAGCTCCACGCCGACGAGGGAAAACAAGGAGCGGTGGAATAAGAGCAGAGCTGGGATGACTAATTCCCTCTGAAACAGCTTGTTTTGTCTGGTAGGAAATCAGCATCTTCTGTTTGCTTTGTAATTTTTAATAACCTTGGGAGCAGATCTGGAGATTCTCAAGCAAACCCGGCTCTCCAGGCCAAGTCTCTGGCGTGCGGCGGCGAGCGCTGCCGTTCCCAATGCCAGTCCCGGCTACAGCCAACCTCAGCTGTGGAAAAATGATTGAATTTTAAAAAATGGCACGCAGGAAACAAATTTTCAAACTGTTCTATCCACAGAACTCCTCACGTACCCATCCAGCTCCAAATTGGAGCAGATCAAGGGTTTTTAATAATAAACTGTCTGCTCTCACAGTTTTACCTCAAAGTTCTCATGGTGGCTCCTGCTGAGGGGACTTTTTTGGGTGCAGAAAGTGGGTACAAACTTTGGTTGATGTGTCTCTTATGTTCAACTTTGCCACAAGAGCTGTAGGCTCGGATTTCAGTTGAGTATTTAGAAATTTGAGGTTTCTACTTACAAAAGGGACTAAACTTAAATTTTAGATGCACAGTCACAAGTTAACATTTGAATTTTCATTGCTGGGGAACACTCTAACTGTTCATCTTCAGGACAGCTGAAGGTCTCTGAAATAAGGAAAGTCTGTCATGGCTTCCTCCTACAATAGGAGTTGTTATTTCCCAATTAGTGTTTTTATTTATACCTTTTTGATTTTACTGTGCACTGGATTTATGGSGGAACACAATTCCTTCCTTTAATAATTTCCTACGGCTGCATTTYCTTTCTCTAAGCAGCTGTCAGCCTCCTAACCCATAGTGCTGCAGCCTTTATCCAGAGAAAATTCTGTGAATTCCAAGGATGAAAGAGCAGATTCTGTTTGATGAGCACATCAACAGGGCTATAAAGGAGATGCAGAAACATCTCAAGTGCCAATCTGCCCAGGCAGTGATTAAACCCTCTGTTCCCTGATGCAGGAATGCTGTAGTTAAACCCTGTCTTCAAGTGCCTTGTCCACACTTCCTTTGAACACTTCCAGGGATTGTGATTCCACCACCTCCCTGGGTATCCCATTCCAACTGTCTGACAAGCCTTTCTGTGAATAAAAAAAATCCCAAGTGTCCAATCTAAACCTCCTCTGGTGCAGCTTGGGGCTGTTTCCTGTTGTCCTGTCCCCCATTCCGTGGGAGCAGACCCTGACCCCACCTGGCTGCACCCTCCTGTCAGAGAGTTGTAGGGGTCAGAATGTTCTTCCTGAGCTTCCTTTTCTCCAGACTGAGCCCTCCCAGCTCCCTCAGCTGCTCCTGGTGCTCTGTAATCCTGTGACCCTGGGGTGGGAGGTTTGTCCTCTCCATCAGGGATGAGCTCACAATGTGAGTGCACAAAGGGATGTTGGGAGGGGTGTCAGAATGAGGGGTGCAGGTGGTGCTGTGGCATCTTTCACAGTTCTGTTTCCCCAAAATACCCAGTCTTATTTGCAAAGGCATCCTTTGAAACTTGTCTCTAGCTCCATTTCTCTCTCAGCAATGTCTCTCCCATCCCATGGCATTTCTAAATCAGCATTTCTTATCTCCAGGTTTGCGCACAGCTGTGAGCCTTCTGTCAGGTCTGGAGAATTCACTACAAATCCATTTCCCACAGCATCCTTGGGCTCTCCTGATGGTTTCCTTTGGTTCTCCTGATGGTTTCCTTTGGTTCTCTGTGACGRTGTTCACAGRGGTTYTYAGATGAGGGAAGAGATGAGCATCTGMCTYCATGTTTCAGAAGGCTTGATTTATTATTTTATCAYATATATTACATTAAAACTATACKAAAAGAATAGAAGAAAAGGTTTCATCAGRAGGCTRGCTAAGAATAGAAAAAGAAAGAATCATAACAAAGGCTTGTGGCTTGGACAGAGAGCCTGAGCCAGCTGGGCTGTGATTGGCCATTAATTAGAAACAACCACATGAGACCAATCCCAGATGCACCTGTTGCATTCCACAGCAGCAGATAACCATTGKTTACATTTTGTTCCTGAGGCYTCTCAGCTTCTCRGGAGGAAAAATCCTAAGSAAAGGATTTTCCATAAAAAGACGTCTGCGACAGTGCTCCTGCTGGTTTCCTTTSGTTCTCCTGATGGTTTCCTTTGGTTCTCCTGMTGGTTTCCTTTGGTTCTCCTGATGGTTTCCTTTGGCTCTCCCTCTCCAGGTACTGTGGCAAGATCTTCCCACGCTCAGCCAACCTGACGAGGCACCTGCGGACACACACTGGGGAGCAGCCTTACAGGTGATGTTGTCCCCCATAAAAAAACCCCCTTTCCCAAACACTCCTCACTCACCACTCTGGTATTTCCCCCCCTCTCCTCTACAAAGCTGTGCCAGCAGAATACCACAGGCCTGGAGCATTACACAGAGTGATTCATAGGGTTGTATATTATGTGTACCAGCCAAAAATAATCAGGCTTGGCAGCTCGAAGATAGACACTTAACTTATATTTAGATGTATGCTGGCAAATGAGGGCTCTGATTTGCAGTGTTGTTTCACACTCACGTTAACCATTCATCTCAAGGACAGCTGAAGGTGCTGAATGGCTCTGAAATTCAGGCTGGTTTGAAGGGTTTGCCAGGACCTTCACTGCTGGGGCTAGCTGGGTTTTTGGTGKTTTTTTTTTTTCTTTTCTTAATGCACATCAGAGGTGCCTGGAGTAGGGGATCAAAAGAACAAAAGCTCGGGTTTGATTCCTGATGGTCACTGATCAAATTTTTTTGGATTTTTTTTTTTTTTAGAGGGCTATGAAGTCACTCAAACTTCTCCTTAAGAAGTCTAATTATGTATAAAGTAGGACTTAATAACACATGAGCAGTGTGTTATTGATTCCTACTTTATACATAATATACACGAGGCAAATTCTTTTTGTAAAGAGAAAATGCCACATGCAAAAACGTGTCGATTTACCTGCCTTAAAACTGAATTTTGGTCGTTTCTGAGCTTAAATCATGGAGTTTAAAGGGAGAGCTGGGAGGGAGGGGATTCACACGGGGTCTCACACGTTTGTGAGTGTTTAAGGTGGAAGGCTGAGCTATTTTCTGTTAGCTGGGGAGAAGGTGATGTGATTTTGATGCTTTAATGTGCACAAGGACAGTGTCCCAGCCCAGTGGGTTCTGTGGCTCCTGCCCAAGTCAGGGCTTTAAATCTGAATAAAACTCACAAGAAAGTAGATGTAATATGTGTGCCTAGGTATATAAATAACTATTTCCCATGGAAATCTTTCCCCCCAGCATTTTCTCCCAGCGAGTTGCAAGCAGTTTTAAAAAAATTGAGGAAAAAAAGCCTTTTTTGTTAGAATGAAGTCCAGAAATGAGCAAACCTGAAGGAATGATGAATCRGGAGCTTGCTGCAAATCAAGCCTTGTGTTTGCCATGATGTGAGGGAGTATTTGCAGGTTGTCAAACATTGGTAACAATTCCATTTCATTTTGGGTAGCTGATATTGCAGCGTTTCATACACAGCCATAAGTTCACAACAAAGCAAATGGAGCAGTTATTAAATAAAGAGAAACACAAATTTATGAGCAGCAAAAGGCCATGTGGTCAAATACATCACATTTTTATGCTCAGTTTAACCTAAGAATTGACCCTCCCACATTGTAATCCCCGCTACGCTGGGAATCACGTTTATTTTCCATCCAGCATTTTTAGTGTAGACATTAGGTAAATTAAAAATACACCACCACCACCCCCCAAAGCAGACATATATTTTGGATTATACCCCTGCTGTGATGTTTGGGGGTTGTGTTATTTGATATGCCTGTGTGTTCCCTGTCCACTGCAACTCTCGCTCCTGATTATTCCGAGATCCTTAGTTCAGTTTTCTTCCAAAAAAGGAGACTTGCAACTTAACAAAGGTTAGGAAAATAAAGATTTATTTGATCTGGTCTTCTCCCAGCAAATAGCCTGTGTGGGTTTTTTAGAGGTCTGACTCCTGGACAATGTTGCATTCTAACAGCACTCTGGGGCTGCGTTCRCAGACGAGCTTTAATTATCATTGATTTGCTTTTCCTCCCAGAGAACTGAGATTTGCAGCTTTGGCAGCCAGGCTTGTTTTGAGAGCTTGGTTTTAAGTGCTGACTTCAGGCAGGTACAAGGAGGCTGCTGATTTCTCAGTATTTTACTGTTGTCTCCTTTGCAACTTTGCTTTTGATTGTTTAATTTTTTTTTTTGCACTATATAAAAATATTTTTATATACAATAATTTAAGTATTAATCCAAATATTAATTATGATGTTCTTAAAGACAACAGGCTAGAAAATAAGGGGACTTGGGTTKGATTCCTGATGGTCACTGATTAAATTTTTTGGAGTTTTTTTGGGGGGGCTATGAAGTCAAACTTCTACTTAAGTGTAATTTTGTATAAAGTAGGAATTAATAGCACATGAGCAATAACGAGGCAAATTCTTTTTATAAAGAGAAAATGCAACATGTTTTCTGAAGAGTGAGAAATACCTGCTGATGCACTTCCTAAAAATCAAATTATTTGAAAACACTCCGAGCCCCTGTGTTCTACAGCAAAATTCAACATGTTTCTTTTCATTCTTTTTTTTTTTTCCTGCACCAGACCTGAAATTCTGGACTATGTATTTCAGAATTCAGAATAAAAAGGCCYTTGGAGGCTTTGTGTCCTGTTATCTGCATTAAGCTGGAGCTCAGAGCCACAGCTGACATCTACCATGTCATTTAAATTACACATATTTCAATAAATATTGAAGATATTTCTCATTTTCTGGTCTTCAAAACRCAGCCTGAGCTCACCCTGCTAAAAATGCACTTGAGGCTGAGGAGTCACTCAGAGGGAGAGTTGCTGTCCATGTGGGTTTTTCTGTTTTTTCCTGCCATTCTGCCTCTCCAGCTCACACTGATCAGTGCAAAACTTCGTGAGAGGGACTCGGGAAATGCTCCCCACGTTCCCAGGGTTTGCTTTGTCCCAGGTACCCGAGCTCCTGCGGCTCCCAGGATYTCCCGTCCGAGCTCCGCAGCTCCAGCCCTGTCCCTCCCTCCCACTCTGGATGTTTTCAGCCCTTTCAGCTGATAAGGGAGAGGCTTTGTGGGGCTGTTTGCAGAGCAAACACCGCTGCCTTGGAGTTTTATTCTTCTCCTCCCTCACTGYTCACCCCTTTCCCCGAATTTCAGCTGGTTCCTCTGCCTGGGCCATTTATTTAGATTAAAACCAGCAGAGCTCCCAGCACTGACCCCTCTGGGACCACAAATAACGCCGGACATCTCCCTCATCCCTTTGCATTCCCTGCTCCTTCCCAGTGCCCCTCTGGTTCCTATTTTTTTAACAAGCTCTTTATCCCTCCCCACTCCCGACCCTGCATCCACATAGCTCATGGTCAGGGCCAGGACCTGTCACAGGGAACTTTTCAAAGGCTTCCTGAACATCTAAATAAATGGGTGTGGAGGAGGCCAGGTCGTTCCTTGCCTTGATTTGCTTTTAAATGTCTGGAGCTGCTCCTGGCAGGGACAGCCAGGCTGGGAATATGGATTATCCTGGTGCCCACTGTGCCAGGTATTCCCTGTGCCAGGCACTGGGACCCACACAAAAAGGGTTTTTTAGGAGCTGGTGAGGACAGGCAGGGAGAGAAAACCCCTGGCATCATCAAGGATGAGAAGGGAGCTCCTGGTCTGAGCTGGACAAAACCACGCATGAAAATCTCATGGAAATATCAGGAATATTGGGATATTGGCAGGTTTGGCTGTTGCATTTTGCTGGAGTGCTGAACAGGAATCTGAGAGCAAATTCCTTGGTGCTGGAAATCCGTGTTTAACTCTCTGGACAGATTGTTCTTGATAAATCTCCTTGTGATTGTTCTTGCTGATGTTCAAATAACTTCTTGTTTTCTAGAGTTATTTGAGGGGGTTTAAAAAAAAAAAAAGGGAAAATGAAATACTTTAAGAGTCTGGAAATGCTGTGGTTTAAAAATTTTGCTCTCTGCCTTGCTTAATCCTAATAAAGGCCCATTATTTGAAATATCTTTATTCTTGTTGGAGATTTAGCAGTAGGAAATTCGGAGGTGGACATGGAATCCATAAACATTCAGCGAGAGAGAGTGTTTCATAAATGTATCCCCGCTTTTTCCAAAAATAATATCGATTTATTTTTAGAGACCGAATAAAAATCCCAGCTGGAGCACATCTGGAAATGGGGCGTGTGTGCTTCACAGCAGGGATCTTTTCCACTCCACTGTTGTGTCTGTAGGGAAGAACCCCATGTCCTGCAGGGACATCCAGCTCCATCCTTGAGTGAGGCAGGCATGGGGTGAGTCTGTGCTCATCAGGAGCTGCTGATACTCCCAAAATCTCCATCTCCGTGTCCTGGAGTGCTGGGGGGGCTCTGGCACAGGCTGCCCCATCCCTGGGAGTGTCCAAGGCCAGGTTGGAGCCACCTGGGATAGTGGAAGGTGTCCCTGGCACTGGATGGGGTTTAGAGTCCCAAAACCATTCTGGAATTCCAGGATCCCCATGGAAGAGTAGCCCAGCTCCGTGGGGCAGATGCTGCTGTGGGTCAGAGGAGCTCAGAGTGGGTTTATTCTGGAACAAACCCACAATCTGGAGCCTGCTGGAGTGGATTTATTCTGGGATTGCAAGGGTTCGGGAAGAGCTGGAATTTTGGGAGCGTCCAGGATTTGCGGCAGAGACAGATTCTGCTGCTCGTGGGTTTTGGGAGCAGAGCCGCGGGGCAGCAGCTTTGCTGGGGTACAGGTGACGTGTTCAAAGGGAGATGGAACGAGGGGTTCGGGCAGGAATGAGGTTTTCAGGAGTTTTAGACCCAAACTCTCCAGCGCAGCTCGGAGCTGCCACCTTCAGTCCATCCGCGGCTCCCGCTCCGCGCTGGCAGCTGGGAGCCCTCTCACCACCATCCCATTTCTTTGGAGGGAATCTAAACCCAAAAATTCCCAATTCCCATTTATTTGGAGGGAATCTAAACCCCCCCAAAAAAGGGGGGTGGTGGCTTTGAACAAGCCCCCAGCCCATCTGCCGTGGGTCCTGCAGAGATTGAGCTCAGAGAGGGAGCATCTCTTCACTCAGCTGCTCCCCTGAACATCCTGGCTTGGCTCCTTGCCTTCCAGCTTTTCATCACAAACCAGATACTCACTCCTAGGAGTAAATCTTACCCTGTTTGGGAAGGATGGTGGATTTCTTTGCTGTAAGAGCAGTTATAATTACCTTTAAAGCCATGCTGAAATCCCTGCATGTCCAGTACCAYGAGGAATTTCACAAATGAAGGCAGGATTTTCTGTGTGTCCAGCTAACTGTCACGCAGGGATTTGCCAGTTCATAACTATTTTATACATTTCACCTCCCTTCTTTCTTCTTCTGTCTTCCTTGTCCTCCCTCCTCAGCCATATTTCACCTGATTCCTCTCAAAAAAAGTGGAAGGAATAAATCCACCGCTCTCATTCCTACATCCATGCATGGAAAAGTAATTATGGTGTCTCAAACTCTTATTTGTTTGGACGACTCACTTCCTAATTAATCCTAATCCTTTCTTTGTTCTCCTTGAGTAACAATAATATCAGATTTGTCTGGGATGATTAATGCTTTGTGCTTCCTTCAGCACAATCTTTATTCCTGGGTAAAGATTTATAGACCAAGATTTCCTGGGGTTTTGATAGTCAGATTTTTCTCTCTTTTTTGGGGGGTTTTTTGTTTTTTTGGTGTTTTTTGTTTTTTTTCCTCATGTTGCACCCTTTGCTGTTGTTTTCCAGGTGTAAATACTGTGACAGGTCATTCAGCATTTCCTCCAACCTGCAGAGGCACGTCAGGAACATCCACAACAAGGAGAAGCCATTCAAGTGCCACCTGTGCAACAGGTGCTTCGGGCAGCAGACCAACCTCGACAGGCACCTGAAGAAGCACGAGCATGAAAATGTTCCAGGTAGGAAACACTCTGGAGAGAGGAGACTCCATGGTCCTGGCCCTTGGGAAGCCTCGCTGGAATGCAATGTCCCCCCAGGGATGAGTTTGTAGAGTTGTTTGCAGGGTTTTTTTGGAAGTTCGAGAAGATCAAGAGGTTTTGTTTTGCACAATTGTGTGTATTGTCCATAAATGCTAAATWTCACCTGTGTTTTGGTCTGGAAAACACAATCTTCCTTTGGGATCTTTGCTAGAACGTTCCAGGTAGGGGAACACTCTGGGGACCACTGGAGAGAGG
>JACDOX010000365.1:484105-499292 GCA_014549065.1 Cardinalis cardinalis
CCCCACAGGCTGCAGCACAGCCCTGCCCAGGCACTTGGCCTTTAAATTATTCCCACAGGGGCCAACTGAAAAGAATAAAAGAATTCTTTCTTTTCCTGATGGAATTGATTTTAATCTGTATAGAACTTGTCATTTTGGGCTAATTCCTTTCTTATTTTATTTCTTCCTTAACAGTATTTTTTTTTACATTAGCTATCATTCTTGTGAAGAAATCATGTTAATAGGAGTRTGTAGTGAAGGACCAAAATCGTGCTGGTGAGGTTGGATGTGGGAGAAGCAGGGAGCAGGAAGATTTTGTCCATGTGCCAAACGAGCCCATCAGTGCTGCCAGTGRTGCTGCTCACCTCCAGACAATCATCCCTCCCTCAGCTCCCYTTGCCTTGGAGCTCCTGGGCCATCAGACGAAGGTTCCCATGACTGGGAGCAGCACAGGAGGAGGAGGAGGCCAGTGGAGATGCTCTGCCTCCATGGCCCTGCTCCAGGAGAGCATGGGAACAGCCTTAACCATGGGGATGGATCCATCCTGTCCCATCCCAGCTGCAGCTCCAGGACTCCTGGCAGCTGCTCRGAGCAATCCACCTGTCTGAGCATCTCTCTGCCATGCTGGAACGGCATCTGTGGGCAGCAGTGAGTGTTTGTGTGCTCTGACCATGGTTTGTTCACCCTTGAAGAAACCTCAGGGCAGGTCAGCATCGCACTCCAAGGGCAGCTGAGGGAGTGGCACTGAGCTGGACACCASCATGTGAGCCAATACTAAGGAATGCAAGTGTTACTGTGGGGATTTATTTGGRGTATTTGTGGTTTCCCCGTCCCTCTCTCAGCCCTGCTGCCAGTTGTGTCATTTCTCCAGAAGCAGCTGGTCAGGTCCTTGCTCTGACTGAGCTCGCACTGTCACTGTCCCCCTCCCCAGGCTCATCCTGGCTCTCCATGGATCTCCTGATGGCCAAGGAGATATTATCCAGCCAGGTATTATCCAGCCAGGGATTGAGGACATTAAAAATATAGGGTTTAAAATGATGATTTTTTTTTTCATATTTCCTAATTCAGTTTCTCCCCATYTTCTCTAGCTTGTGTTGTAGAATCTCCCGACTCCTCTAATTTAGCACTGATTACAAGTTTTAATTTTTCCCATTAAGATAAAGAAACAGGAAGCCTCACATAACTTCTGTTAACCTCTACCTTTTGTTGGATTGCACTTGGAACGTGCTGCAGCTCCCAGCAGGTGTGGAGGTTCCATTTTGCTGCTTTAGCAGAGAATCTCACCTTTTCAAGGCTGCTTCCCGAGAGGTTTGTGTCCAGGATGTTCTGCTAGCAGAGCTCTGCTGGTTTCCCACTGCTGGGGAAGCTCTGGGAGCTTTGGTAAGACATGGAGCTGTGGTGTCCAAGCCCATGGACACGCTGGGATCCAGGGCAGGTGAGGGTGGCGGGGATGGGAAGTGGCTGTGGTGTGTCCAAAGTGTGGTTTCAACCCAGAGCTTTGTGTAGGATCTATTTATTTAAAGTATTTTCACAGCTGCAACAGCACAGAGGGGAGAAGGAGAAGCCCTGGGGGTTTTTGGAGTGGTCAGGTGGGGCTGGGAGCCGCGCAGGGCTGAAGGGTTGGTGCTCCATCAAGGGCTCTTGCTTTGGCCAGGGCTGGACCTTCCTGCCTGAGCTGGCCAGGGAGGAGGATGTGGGTCTTGTGTCTGTGCACTCCCTGCTTCCACCAGCTCAGAGCTGGAGGTTGATCCTGGTGTGACCTCTGTGGCTGGTCACAGCTGGGAGCTCTCTGGTGGGATGGGCTGAGGTTCTCCCATGGGATGTGCTGAGGCGCCAGGTCCTGCAGGACACGCTGAGGCACCCAGTTCTCCTGCTGGGCTGCTGGGTTCTTCCCTGGCATGTTCCCTTTGGTGCTCAGGCTGCTCTGGGTGCCTTTCCAAGGTGTCCCAGGCCAGCAGGCCGTGCCTTGCCGGGCACCACGGGGACATGGATGCACAGAACCCCAAACCCAAAGGGGGCTGAACAAACACAGCGGGTGTGCTCAGCTGACTCTGGGACAAACACCCTGCTGGGCTCCTGTCCTCCCTCTCCCAGCCACAGGAAGCTTTTCCCCCTCCCCAATCAGCACTTAGGCCCTCAGTGGCTGCTCTTGGGAGCCCTYTGGAAGCACTTGCACAACGAGGTGAACAAGTTTGGCGCTGAGCATCGACGCACTGGATCGTGAGCCCCCCGTGCCCCCCAGCCAGGCCAATCTGCTGAATTCCCACTCGGTTTTTTACGTGCTGTACTCTGTGTGTGTGTGTGTGTGTGGCGGGGGGCAGGGGGGTCACGGATCCCCCCCTGCCCCTTTTTGGGGGGGGATCCTGACCCTTGGGGACAGCGCTGTCCCCAGGGGCAGGAGTGGCATCGCTCGGGTCAGTGCTGGCAGCACAAGGGCAAAAATGCTCTGCTCCTCGCTGGTGGTCAGTAGTGTTCTCACAAAGCCATGAAACTTCTCCGTAGTGTTGAGTGAAACTGTGACTAAAAAAAACGTTCTTGAATGATTCCGAGGTTCTTTTTTTCCTCTTTCTTCTGTCGTTAATTCTTATTACCACTTTGGAAGAAGAAATTTAAAAATAAAATTTAAAAAAAACCTAAAAAAAATTAAAAACAAAAAAAAGAACGAAAAAGAAAAAAAAAGGCAGCTTTGATTTTCCAAATGTGCAATTCACATGTGAACAAAGTAATTCTGAAAGTAATTCTCAGTGTATTTTACATTCTCATTGCTCTCTTCAAAGCAAGAGATGTTTTGCCCTGATGTCATTTCCAGCCTGCAGAAGATGTAATTTAAAACATATATATATTGTGCTTGCAAGAATCATAAATCTGTGCATCCTATGTCATTCTTTTTCCCATTGTTACAATACAGATATGATTTAGGTTGGATTTTTTTTTTTTCCTTTAGACCTGTATAGTGTTTTTTTAAATCAATTGTAAATGTCTGGTTTTCATATAATGTTTAAAAAACATTGAGAAAGAGGATGGTGCTTGTTCCATATCATTCTTGATTGTATATTGCTTCTGTTATGTTTATAAGTAAACTGTGCATGACTTGTGTTTAGCAGTCATTATTGTGTCCGTTTGTGAAATTTTTATTAAAAAGAAAAAATTCCGTAGATGCACTTATTGTATATGTGATTAGATTTTGCGTCCGAGGCTCGAAGCCTTGAACTGCCAAGGAAGAAAGAAAAAGTGTTGGCAGTTATTAATTAATATGGAATCGCTTTGTTGGGAGCATAATGAAATAAAAAGATATGAAGTGTAGAAAATAATTAAAAAAAAAAGGCAATTTTACAAATTTCATTTTGATGCTTGTGATAAAAGACAAATGTACTTGTGTAGAGAAATTCCTTTAAAATAATGAATAGAAAAAGCTGATTTTGAGGTTAATGCTGTAGAATAGGAATGTATACCAAATGTAATCTTTCCAATGCTACAATGAATTTATACATGAGATTGATATGCAATAAACCTGTGTGCTTTTATAAGCAGTGGTCCCGTGAGCTTCTTTTCATGGAATTACCATGGAGAACGTCCCCAGTAAAGGGACATCGGTGTGTCACTGTCTGGCTTTGCTGCTCTGGGCTATCTCTGAGGTCTGATGTCGTGTGTGTGTGGTTTGTAACATGCAAGAGAGCTTCAAAGATTAAATTATGGCCRCCCCACTTGCTGCTGAGGTCAGAATCATGGAATCACAGAATGATTAGGTTGGAAAAGCTCTCCAAGACCATCCAGTCCAGCCTGTGACCAATCCCCACCTTGTCACCCAGAACAGAGCACTGAGTGCCCCATCCAGGCCTTCCTTGGACACCTCCAGGGATGGGCACTCCAAACCTCCCTGAGCAGCCCCTGCCAAAGCCTGGCCACCTATTCCATTAAAAAATTCTTCCTCATATCCAACCTGAATCTCCCCTGGCACAGCTTGAGGCTGTTTCTTGTTGTCCTCCTGTCAGGGAGTTGTGCAGAACCACAGGTCCCCCCTGAACCTCCTTTTCTCCAGGCTGAGCCCCTCCAGCTCCTTCAGCCTCTYCTCACAGGACTTGTCCAGCTCTGTGCCCTTCTCTGGAAATGTTTCAGCCTCTCCATGTCTCTCTTGTTGTGAGGCACCCAGAGCTGGACAGAGCCTCCCCAGCGCATCACATCCCTCTGAAGGGACGGGATGCTTGCACAGAGAGGAGTGAGAGTATTCCAGGGTGGGAGAAAGTGTTGGGATGGGGCATCGGTGAGCTGATGGAAAATGTCAAACATATTTCCTTTCACAACCAGAGCGCAGAGAGAGTGAACTGCCCAGTGATAGCGGTCAGATGGTTCGGCTCCAGGGCACCCTGGGAGCAGAAATTACTTGAAAGCCGGGTCTTTGAGCTAAAAAACCCCATTACACAACTGATGAATGGCCTCGCTTCAAAAAGTCATTCATGGTGATCAAATGATGGTGTCCCACGTTCGGGATAATGGCCCTTCCCCGGAGATCGGGAGGGTTTCAGTCCGAGCTGAACCCTTGAGCAGGAGCCCTCCTCTCGCTGGAGCCTTTCTCCTTATTAGCCCCGGAGGGAAAGGATAAAAAATCCATGGGATAAGAAAGCTGTGATAATGGGGCGATTGTCAGGCAGGCCCCGGAGTGGAGAGAACAGAGGCATTTCAAAGAATATTGCTGACAAGTGGACTTTGTCATGCACAAAGTGCTTGAGATGCACCACAAACAAGTGAGAAAAGGGGCCCATTTGGGGGATGGGGAGGAGCAGAACAGGGGGGCAGAAGAGAAGGTCAAGGAAAAGTCTGTTCCCAGTAAAGACACAGAGCACTGTTGAGCCTTACTGGGCAGCTGTCAGCAGCCTGACCCTCAGATCCTCTTTCCCAGTAGCTCCAGAGTCCAAAAGCAGCCGAAACTGATGTTGTGTGCATCCGGAGGGATCGCCCGAGGTTACCTTTGACCGCTGAAGACCCAACTAAAGCGAGCATCAGGCATGCCTGTAGCAAGGGAATGCTGAAATACGGAGTGTGTGTCGCCCAAACCACGAGGACAGCCGGGGCACATTCGTTTGCCACCCGCTAACGGGACAGGAGAAATACACCGAATAATCCCCCCGCCTTCAGCGGCCTTGCAGAGGCGGCTTTAGGGGATGGGGAATGCCGAGATCCCMGGGGCGCACACACCTGAGGAACGCTCATCAAGAAGCAGCAAAACGCTATTCCTAGAKARGCTKKTTTAATATTTCACCCCYGGGAAGCAGAGGCAGCTTTAGGGGAYGGGGAATGCCGAAATTCCAGGGGCGMACACACCTGATGAGCGCTCATCAAGAAGCAGCAAAACACTGCTCCCATCTTAATTAATTTTTAACTCCCGGAAAGCAGAGGCAGCTTTAGGGGACGGGGAATGCCGAGATTCCAGGGTCGCACACACTCGATGAACACTCATCAAGAAGCTCCTAGAGACACCAAATTAATTTTTCACCCCCRGGAAGCAGARGCGGCTTTAGGGGATGGAGAATGCCGAGATCCCWGGGGCGCACACACCCGAKGAACACTYATCAAAAGGCAGCAAAACGCTATTCCTAGATAGGCTTAYTTAATATTTCACCCCCGGAAAGCAGAGGCAGCTTTAGGGAATGGGGAATGCCGAGATTCCAGGGGCGCGGACGCCTGATGAGCGCTCATCAAGATAGAGACGCTTAATTAATTTTTCACCCCTGGGAAGCAGAGGCAGCTTTAGGGGATGGAGAATGCCGAGATCCCAGGGGCGCACACACCTGAGGAACACTCATCAAGAGGCAGCAAAACGCTATTCCTAGATAGGCTTATTTAATATTTCACCCCCGGAAAGCAGAGGCAGCTTTAGGGAATGGGGAATGCCGAGATTCCAGGGGCGCGGACGCCTGATGAGCGCTCATCAAGATAGAGACGCTTAATTAATTTTTCACCCCTGGGAAGCAGAGGCAGCTTTAGGGGATGGAGAATGCCGAGATCCCAGGGGCGCACACACCTGAGGAACACTCATCAAGAGGCAGCAAAACGCTATTCCTAGATAGGCTTATTTAATATTTCACCCCCGGAAAGCAGAGGCAGCTTTAGGGAACGAGGAATGCCGAGATTCCAGGGGCGCACACACCTGATGAACACTCAACAAGAAGCAGCAAAACGCTGCTCCTAGAGACAATGAATTGATTTCTTCACCCCCGGGAAGCCGGGGCGACCCCGGGCCGGGAGCAGAGCGCTGCTCGGAGCTGCGCGGAGCACCGGCACGCCCCGGGTCACGCCGGCACACCGGCACGGTCTCGGGGGCCGGACCAGCACCTCCCCCGGTCCCGCCCCGGTCCCTCCCATCCCCTCCTGCCGCCGCCGCCGCCGCCGCGCTGGCTCCGAGGGGCGCGGGTAGGTGCGGGCGCGGCGGGGTCGGGCCGGGGGCGCTGCGGAGGGACCGGGGAGCCCGGGGAGGGTCCGGCACCGCCATCGGGACCGGGACCGGGGCTCCCGGGCAGCCGTGCGGGCGGTGGCTCCGAGAGAGCGGCTACCGAGCGCCTTCCGGGGAGGGGACGGCGGGACCGGCTGTGCTGTCGCTGCCGGGCTCGTCCTCCCGCGGCTCTGTCCCCGCTGTCCCCGAGGGTCTCAGCGGTGCCAAGGGGTGGTTGGGTCGGTGGCAGAGGGGTTTGGGTGGTTCCCAGGGCTGTATCGCTGCCCATYTAGAGCCCAGCTCCCTGCACTGAGTTACGGTGCCTGTGCCCCTGTGCCACCGCGATCGATGCCCTGTGTGGCCACCGAGCTTCCCTCCACAGCACCCAGAGCTGTGCGTGCTGCCGCCCCCACACCCTCTGGGTTCAGGCCTGTTTATTGCCACCAGGGCTTGGGATAAGCTTTGTCCTCAGGCAGGATGGGGTTAAGAGCGGAATGTGGCGCTTTGCTGGTCCGAGGGACACTTGGCAGAGCTCTGGACATAAAGCATGTGTCCCCCATCCGAGGAGAGTGGAATGAGCAGCGTCTCTGTCAAAYGAGCTGTTGTTGATGGGTCTGTGCTGTCCTCCTGCCAGTCATTCATGCACAGTCCAGCCTTGGTTTGTTTCCTGGTTTTTGAAAGGGAACAGCTTGGAGATGGCACTGGCACACAATGGGATCTCAGTTGAGGACAACTAAACCATAATTTACCCTGACRTTATGTAATAGGCAGAGGGCATAAAACGCTCTGTCTGTGCTGTAGGGGCAGAGTTCTGTAGGTGCATGTTCTGTGTGTGGCACAGGAGGGGACGAGTGMCCTTAACCCCACCTGGAAAGCCCCAGGGAGTGGGGCAGGTGTTTCTGTGGGCAGAGTGGTTTGGGGCAGGTACGAGCTTGGAGGAGCGCAGGGTTCACAGCCAGGGTTCTGCAGCCCGGGGGAGGTGGCATTCAGGAGGGTGCAAGCCGGCTGTGGTGGCTGGCAGCGCCCCAAAGGGAATGAGGGGACACGGAGGTGTGGCAGCAGCAGGGCTCGGGGAGGCTCAGGCATTCCTGGCTCAGGTCTGAGCCTGCCCGGTGCCTGCGACAGGGCCTGGCTGCTCCATGGCTGGGCTGCTCCATGGCTCCATGGCCTGGATGCTTCCATGGCTGCTCCATGGCTGGGCTGCTCTTGGTCCTGCCTGCTTGGGGTCCTGGCTGCTCCCATGGCTGCTCCCGTGGCCTGGCTGCTTCCATGGCTGCTCCTATGACCTGTCTCCTCCATGGCCCGGCTGCTCCTATGGCCTGGTTGCTCCATGGCCTGGCTGCTCCTATGGCCTGGCTGCTCCTATGACCTGTCTCCTCCATGGCCTGGCTGCTCGTGGTCCTGCCTGCTTGGGGTCCTGGCTGCTCCCATGGCCTGGCTGCTCCCATGGCCTGGCTGCTCCATGGCCTGTCTGCTCCCATGGCTGCTCCATGGCCTGTCTGCTCCCATGGCTGCTCTTGGTCCTGGCTGCTCTTGGTCCTGCTCCATGCCCTGGCTGTTCCATGGGCCTGGCTGCTCCTGGTTCCTGACTACATCCTGGAGCCTCCTGCCCAGCCCTGGCACATGGGTGGCCCCACAAGGAGCGGGGTGGTGACAGCATCCCCACTGTGTCCATACAGGCCTGGCCTCAGGAGCAAGGTGAAGGCATGTCCTGCGCTGTCCCAAGGTTCCCATGGCTTGGTGTAAATTCCTGCTGCCTTACTGGGAGTTGTTCAGCCACCTGTCTGTCTGTCCTCCTCAGCTTGCTTGCTGCTCCCCTGAGCCACCACCATGTCTCGGGGTTCCTCCGCTACCTCTGTGGATGACAAGACCTTGCTCCTGGAGTACCGATGCCACCCAGTGCGGCCGGAGCCGCCCGGCCCGACGTGTGCCCCCGGGAAGCTCAGCCCCACCACGGCTCCCAGTGCCACCCCCCTGTCCCCCCTGGGCTCCCCCACCTCGGCCGAGCCCCGCCGCATCGTCCTGAGCACGCACAGCCCCGCCGCGCTCAAGGTGGGCACGCAGCAGCTCATCCCCAAGAGCTTGGCCGTCTCCTCCAAGCCCAAGAACAGCCCCTCCCGGCCCCAGAGCTTCGGGGCYGGCCGCGAGCCCCTGAGCCCCGACCCGAAGCGGGCGGCCGTCCCCGTGCTGGCCCTGGAGGGGGAGGATGAGGATGATGGCGGAGGGGCCCTCAAGCGCAACCTGAGGAACATGTCCTACCGCGCGGCCATGAAGGGGCTGGGGGCTGACCTGGAGCCAGCCAAGGCCCCACCATCGCTGAAACCCGTGTCTGAGGATGGCAGCACCCCGCCCGACCGCAGCCCCGGCAGGAGCAAGGTGGGTTTAACCCCTGCTGTCACCAGAGGTAGGGACAGCAGCCTGGTGGGGCTGAGAGCTCTGAGGGGATAATTCCTCATCATTAGTGCTTGCTCTGGGCTGATCTGGGCTGGCTGGGACGCGCAGGGTCTGCCCAGTGCTGCTGGTGCTGCTGTGGTTGGGCTTTACCCACCACTCAGGGAAGGCAGGTGCTCCTTGCTGGGCTTTCCCTGTGGACTTTGGGGAGTGTAATCTTCACTCCAGGGAGTGTAATCTTCATCCAGGGAGAGTCATCTTCATCCAGGGAGTGTAATCTTCACTCCAGGGAGTGTAATCTTCATCCAGGGACAGTCATCTTCATCCAGGGAGTGTAATCTTCACTCCAGGGAGTGGCAGCAGCTGCTGGGGGCTGGGTGATGCTGCAGGGGATGATGCAGGAGTGAGTAGGGATGGGGTCCTGCTTTCCTGGTGGTGACAGAGGAGCTGCAGGGCCCACAGCTCCAGTCAGTTCTGGAGCTGGCTTGCTGAGCCTGGTGCCTTGGGAAGCTCCGTGTCACCAGCAGATGCTGCAGGTCCCTGGAGAGGCCRGGAATAGCTGACATGGTTTTCGTGGGGAGTGGAGCTGGACGCTTGGCAGGCGGCTGCGGGGTGTTTGCAGGGTGGGGCTGGCCGGGAGAGCGGCTCCAGTCGTACACAAACATGGGTGAAGCACGTCTGGGGAAAGGGAGACTCCAGAGCAGGCAAAGTCCAGGTGTGAGAGAGATGTGACAGCAGCAGTGCAAGTACAGAATGGTTCTGAGCGTGACCCTGGTTATATGGGAGGTGAAAGCTGAGTCACCTGGGTAAGGCAAACAGAGCCCACACAAAAGGCAGGCTGAAAGAGCAGGGTGGTGTGGGCCAGCTGGCACAGGTAACTCCCCCTTTTCCTGAAGGAGTTTTCCCAGGCCCTCAGAAGTGTGGTAACCACAGCAGGCTCTCCTCTTGCCCTTGCAGAGAACCCTCGGGCGGAAGCGGGTGCAGAAGCGTGGTGGCTCCTTCAAGGACCGTGAGTGCTCCTTTCCCCCTGTTCCTCAACCAAGCAAATCCCTGCAAGGCTTTCCCCACCGCGCTGCTCCCTGCCCATGGCTTTTGCCTGTGTTTCCCCAAAGCAACAGCAGCATTGCTGCCCTGCTTTCCCACTCCTGGGGCTGATAACGCTGCCATGGCTCCCAGGGAAAATGGGAGAGCTGTGGGAGGCTGCTGGGAGCAGCGGCTGGGTAATCAGTGCAGTGCAAAGTCCAACCTCATCAGGGAGTTTCTGGCCCGGAACTCGTGGCTCGTGGCCAGCAGGGCAAGGCAGCCGTGGTGGGAAGGGAAGCCACGAGCTGGGAGAGGCTGCAGTGCTGTGCTGACCTCGTGTCTTGTCCTCTGCAGAGCCCCGGCTGTACCAGGAGATCCGTGAGAGAGGCCTGAACTCTGTCAGCCATGAGTCCGACGAGGACTTGCTGGAGGAGGCCCTGCCAGAGGAGCCGTCCCCTCTGGGTGCTGCCATCGTGGTGCAGAGCTACCGCCCGGCCCAGGTGACCTGGAGCCAGCTCCCAGAGGTAGGGACAGCAGCCTGGTGGGGCTGAGAGCTCTGAGGGGATAATTCCTCATCGTTAGTGCTTGTTCTGGGCTGGCTGGGACACGCAGGGTCTGCCCAGGGCCGCTGGTGCTGCTGTGGTTGGGCTTTACCCACAGCTCAGGGAAGGCAGGTGCTCCTTGCTGGGCTTTCCCTGTGGACTTTGGAGAGAGTAATCTTCATCCAGGGAGTGTAATCTTCATCCAGGGAGTGTAATCTTCACTCCGGGGAGTGGCAGCAGCTGCTGGGGCTGGGGGCTGTGTGATGCTGCAGGGGATGATGCAGGAGTGAGTGGTGGTGGGCAGTGGAGGTGGTGTGTGATGGTATGTGATGGTTTCTTATGGGCTGTGATGGTTTCTGATGGTTTGTGATGGGTTCCTTTGGTGTGTGGTGGTGTCACAGTGTGTGATGGGTTGTGATGGTTTCTGATGGTTTTGTAATGGTTTTTAATGGTTTGTGATGGGTTCCTTTGGAGTGTGCTGGTGTGCTACAGTGTGTGATGGTGTGTGGTGTTGTGTGGTGGTGTGTGATAGTCCATAATGGTTTCTGATGGTTTRTGATGGATTCTGATAGTTAGTAATGGTTTYTGATGGTTTGTGATGGATTGTGATGGTCTGTGGTGGTGTGTTACAGTGTGTAATGGTTTGTGATGGGTTCTGATAGTTTGTAATGGTTTTTGATGGTTTGTGATGGTGTGTGCTGGTGTGTGATAGTGTGTAATGGTTTGGGATGGGTTCTGATGGGGTGTGCTGCTGTGTCACAGCGTGTGATGGTTTGTGGTGGGTTCCCTTGGTGTGTGCTGGTGTGTCACAGTGTGAGATGGTTTCTCATGGTTTGGGATGGGCTCCTTTGCTGTGTGCTGGTGGGATGGGCCGTGGGGTGGCTGACACAGCCCCAGACTGCACTAGAGGGCGTGCAAGGACCGTGGTTCTGCTCATCCCCAGGTCCTGGAGTCGGGCATCCTGCAGAGGATCTCCCCCGAGGAGCGCAAGCGGCAGGAGGTGAGAGAGCCCTGGGCTGTGCCCGGGAGCACAGCAGGGCACAGAGGGACACACGTGGCTCTGGCAGGGTCAGCTCCAGRTGGGGCTGGGCTGGGCTCAGCTCATGGTGCTGCTGCTTCCAGCTGCTCCAGGGCTGGGCAGTGCTGGGAGGGCTCACCTGCAATGATTGGTGGGGAAACAGGCAGCTCCATTGGGTGCTGATGGGAAGGGAAAACATCCTCATGCTATGGCTTTTWAATGAGTGAGTGTCCTAAAACACCCTGGGATCATTGGTATTGGCCAGGCCATGCATGAGGTGACGCAGAAACCCAACATGGAGCCAAGTCACTTCCAGTGCCTTTGTRCCAAAGAGTAGAAATAAGATTTAACAATTAATTCCTGGCTTTTCCCACTGTTGCATCTTCCCTGCTTTCTCCAGGCAATGTTTGAGATCATCACTTCTGAGTACTCCTACATGCACAGCCTGAACATCCTGGTGAGCCACTTCATGAGGTCAGAGGAGCTGAGGGAGACCATGACTCAGACAGAGCACCACCACCTCTTCTCCAACATTGGGGACATCCTGACAGTCAGCAAGAGGCAAGTGGGGCCTGGGAGGGGACCCTGAGCTTTTTACTGGTAGTGCTAAACCAACCATCCCTTGGATTGTTGAAGGGACTCACTGGGAGGCGGGGAGGAAATGCCTTGGGAGCTGTGTCCGTGTGGGAAGGCAGCAGGAGAGGATGCAGCAGCCCTGGGAATGGCTGTGGGGGTGTTGAGGGCTTGTGGCTTCCTGATGGGGCAGAAAGTAAACCTCATGGAGGGATGAGGTGGAGGAGAAGAGATCCTGTGCAGGAATGGAGGAAGCATTTGCCTCTGGGGAAGGCGTGGGTGTCTCAGCTGCTGGAGCTGCCCTGCCAGAAGGGATCCAGGCCCCAGCTCCTCTGGGAAAACTGGGGAAAAGCAGCAGTGGGAACAGTTTGTCCAGCCCTGGTGAGTCATGTGGTGAGCTTGTTTAAATTRAAAATCCCTCATGGGGTGAGCTTGTTTAAATTCTCTCCTCAGCTTCTTTGAGGACCTGGAGAAGCGACACCAGGAGCACCTCCTGATCCCTGACATCAGTGACATCGTGGAGGAACACGCCTCGAAACACTTCAACCCCTAYATCAGCTACTGCTCCAATGAAGTCTATCAGCAGAGGACACTGGATAAGCTGCTGTGAGTACAGGGCCTGGGCTGGCCAAGGAATTGCCTCTGAGGGGCTCTGGGCTCCAGGGACTGCAGAGATCACAGCATGTAGGGACATGGATGGGCCTTGTTCCTCTCCAGGCCAGGTCTGAGTCTGKTTTTGGTTCATCTGTGGCTTTACCCACCTTTTGGTGGGCTCACCATCTCTCTCTGGGTGCTTTTCCACCACCTGCYGTGGGATCAGTCCCGTTTCTGCCCAGCTGGGCACTCCAAGCCTGGCRGAGCACCCCAGGCAGTGCCATCACTGCTCTGCATTTCCAGTGKGTGGAGAGCTGCTGGAAAATCCTGACAACTGAAGAACAGAGTTAATGGACCTTTCTTATCCTGTTCCAGAACCACAAACCCCTTGTTTAAAGAGACCCTGAAACAAATTGAAAGGAAACCAGAGTGTGGAGGCCTGCCAATGATCTCATTTCTCATTCTGCCCATGCAGAGGGTAACACGGCTTCCTCTGCTCTTAGATGTAAGTAGTCACACAGTGGCACTGCTTGGCACCTCTGTAGAGGTGACTCTGCTATTCCCTTTGTTTGCTGAGCCCAGGACAGCCTCTGCTTGGACTTCCAACCCTATGGAGCTGGGCCCTGGGTGCTCCTGTATTCAGGAGAAGCATTTGGATAACTCTCAGCACATGGTGGGATTCTTGGGGTGTCCTKTGCAGGGCCAGGAGTTGATCTTAATGGGTTCCTCCCAGCTCAGCACATTCTGTGATTTATATCCAGAGCAAGCTGCTTCTCTGGGGGGTGTCAGGGGTGCAGCTTAAAGCTCTGTGGATAACACTTCATGTCTTGGTGCCACCCATCTGAGCMACCTGAGCTTCTTCTGTGCCATATCTGGGTCCCAGGGTGGGGTGGCACAAGTGTCCTGGTCAGGCAGCCCAGGAGTGGAAAGCAAGTCTTGCATTCTTCATGGAATTCTGCTCTAAATGGCCAAGCTGCTGGATGTGGGRTTTCCAGTGACTGCTCCCAGTCTGTGGGGGTTGCAGGGCTGAGGGCCAGGGGGTGACCAGGCACGTATCAGACGTGAAACCCCCAGATTCACAGCTCCCAGCTCTGTTAAACCTTCCTGTGACCATTGGGGACAGCTCAATCAACGTGTGGCATCCTGAAATCCCTGGGAAGCAGCTGATGCTCCCTTCTCTGGGGTGCAGTGTCACTAAAGCTTCTTATCTTGGAATTCCAGACCGTGCAGCAAAAAACAAACGCGCGCACCGCAGCGTACGGAGCTGCCACCCGCGCTGTGAAGGCCATCAGCAAGGTGAGGCCCAGCTGCCAGCCCTCCACCTCTCCTCCTGCCAGCTCAGCCCTCTGGAGCACTGATCCAAAGCTGCCATCCTGGCCTCTCATTTCCCTCCCAGCATCAGTTCACTCGAGGCTCCTCTGCTCCGAACAGCTGCCGGGTGAACGCGCCTTTTCCCTTCTCAGCTTTGTCACCTGATCTTGGTTTGTTCCTTGTTCTTGTCCTCTGTTCTTCTTTCCTCTTTGGCCCATCTTTGTCYTTCCTGAGGCAGCTCTCACCATGGTTTTTGGGGATTTGGGCAAAGAATGAAGCAGAGAGGGAAGTGTGGAATACAGAAGTCACAAGCTGTGCCCTATCTGTGCTCCTGGATCTCATCTCCCAGTTTTTTCCACTGTGCCAGTGGTGACTCTTCCTTTCATCCCCCTGAGGAGCAGCTCTTGGCAGCACATTCCTGCTGCTCCGAGTTTGTCCTGCTCTCACATCCAAGCAGGCTCCTCCCCTCTGTGTGATTGTTCATCCTCCTGCCTTGAGCTCTTCTCAGATGATTAATTCTTCCTCCTCCTATTGCTCCTCAGTTCTGGTGCAGGTTCACTTGAGTCCTTCTCCAGGCAGAGCCCATGTGCTATCTCTCTCCAGGACAGCATCCCACTGCCTTTTCCCAACCTGGCATGAAGCCTGTGCCAGGAATTGTCTGTCTGTCTCTCCTGCTCAGGGCAGCAGGACAGTCCCTAATGCTGGGGATGGTGTGGGAGTTGGATGCACTCAGTGTCTGACCCTTCTCCACTTCCCTTGGGATGTTTTTCTCTTCCCAGCTGGTCAAGAGCTGCAATGAGGGAGCTCGGGCTATGGAGAGGACAGAGCAGATGTACACCTTGCAGAAACAGCTGGAATTCGGGAAGAAGAAGGTGAGGCCTTGTGGAAGTGGTGGTGGGAAGTCTTTTGAGGCCTGTTTAGGCAGGTCAGATCCTTGCTGGGAATCCTTCTGGGAAGCCTGGAGTGGTCTTCCACCAGGCAGCACTGACAGAACAAGAGGACACAGTCTCAAGCTATGTCAGGGAAGGTATAGATTGGATATCAGGAAAAAAATGTTCACCAAAACAATAATAAAGTACTGGAATRYTCTTCCCAGGGAGGTGGTAGAATCACCATCTCTGGATGTGTTTAAAAAAAACACTGGMCATGGCACTKGGTGCTATAGTCTGGKTGAGGTGTTAGGGCACAGGTTGGACTCGATGATCTTAGAGGTCTCTTCCAACCTCATCATTCTGTGATTCTGTGACWGTTGATGCAGGCAGTTTCTAAAGGGTGCAGTAAAGCCATGACAGTGTCACCCACWGTTGGGGTCCAGCGGCTGCATCTCTG
>JACDOX010000366.1:0-11648 GCA_014549065.1 Cardinalis cardinalis
AGGGGAGGTTTGGATTGGAAACATTCTTTCACCAAAAAATGGGTTGTCAAGCACTGGAAGAGGCTGTGCACCATCCCTGGAGGTGTTTGTGGATGTGCTGTCCAGGATGTGGTTAAGGGTGGGCTGGGCAGTGCTGAGTTAATGGTTTGATTCAACGACCTCAGAGGTCTTTGCCAACCTTAATGATTATCGAGAAGAGGCCACACTGCCAGCGTTTCACAGCAAAGAGCAGAGAAACAGAGAGATCAGGTGGGCTGCTCAGGTCAGTCAGCAAGTCTGCCTTCCTCAAACCCCACTGTTAACATGGCTTGTGCCCATCCCACTGCAGGATTGGAAGGGCAGGCTCCAGGGCAAAGCTTGGGGCAGCAAATCCAAACTCCTCTTTGATGCTCAGGGTTACCAGGGAGAGGCTGAACGTCCAGAGTTCCATTGTGCTGAACTGAGTTTGGTGAATATGAGCTGGAGGCCTGGTTGTTCAGCTATTTTTTTTTTACATTTTTTAAAGGAAAGATGAATGAAAGAACACAAAGTCACCACCTAAAGTTCCTAAACTATCTTGGTTAAATGCCATTCCAATAAGCGTACAGTGTAATTATAACAGTTCCCTTAGGTAAGTAAGAAACATCTGTTAGTAACACATAGCAGGTGTTAGCAATTACACATACTGATTTTTTTAAAGTGTTTTTAATTAAAAAGAATTCTGTTTTCTGAAAAGGAAAGCATGGTAAGTCCAAACAAGCTTTTGTTTGTGTGGCTCTAGATCATGTAATATGCAAAACGATAAAGGTAAAATCAACTTAAATTAGCAAAGGTTTGCACATTTGCCTCCAGTTTATTGCAATCAAAACCAAATTGGGACTCACTGCATTATTGTAAAGCACATAGCATTAGTATTCTAAGCAAGGTCTCATCTAATGCATGAAATCCATACGGTTCATGTAAACCCTAAACACAGCTAAGTAGAGCATTTGAACCTGGGAAGATTGCTGTAGTTAAGCAAAATATGATAGGTACTGTAAGAGAGGGGAAAATTGCTAGGAAATTCTGTGTAGTAGTTTCTTCAGAATGCCTTTGTCCCACTACAGGGAAAAAATGTCTACATTATGTTAAAGCAAAATCAAACCAGGTTGTCAAATTACTTTGAAAAACTAGCCAAGAACAATTTACATTTAGCAAAGTGATAGGCTGTGCCACTGAGAAATAACAAGCAAGAGCCACCCTGGAAGGCCAACCACTTATAGGTGGTTTGTTTCCCTGTCCCACATTTGTTTCCCTGTCCCGACACTATTTTTCCATTGATGTCAAAATGAGGATATCAGGATGTAAATCTTGCCATAAACTTTGGCTTCCATTTTATATTAAATACGTAAGCAAAGGAGTTGGCAGGGGAAAAAGAAAGAAGCAGCCCCATATAGTACAACCTATGGATTTGTCTTTGTACCCAGCTTGGATCTAGGTTGTGCTTGTTTGTCTTACACAAAACTGTGGTTCCTTTCACAAAAATCTCAAAACTTCAGTGTGGAAAAGTAGTCTTTCTACCTACAGTCTACAGCAATATAAAATTAGATTATTTTTCTTTATGTTCTTCCTAAGAGTGGAAGGTTTATGAGGAGACACATATACAAAATAATGGGCATAAGAAGCCCTATCAGTGAACTGTTAGGCCAAAGACAAAAGAAGGTCATATGTACTTTTGTCATCTGAATACACAGATCTGGAAATTAAGACCAGATCTTTAACATTTTTCTGCTTCCGGAAAACTTAGTTTTTTTCCTATGTTATGCACAAGTATTTCTAAGCATCTTTATTCCTCATTCTAAATATATAAGTTTTGTTTAGGCCTTTTTTTTTTTAATGTCAAGAACATAAAACTAATGTCAGTGGCATCCAGTCAATACACTGCCAGTACTGGAACCAGATTTCTGGATGAACAGAATAAGGAAAAACTAATATAGATCCCCTAACTCCTGGAGTGACATTATAAGAACTTTTAGATACATAATACACAGCTTTAATAGCTATTCACAACTGCAGTATAAAATCCAGGTATCCAGATCAGATATCCCACTGCTTAACCAAACACCTGGGCTGTGAACAATAATAAAGTACCAACAGTTATAAAAGAATTTTGATTGTTTTTTTGTTCAAGCTGAAGCAGAGCATTTCAGTTCTCCTTGTACACAATGCCTTTCTGGAGTGCAGTAGCCTTGTGACTATGAGTACATACTAATTAAAAATAAAGAAAAAGCTGATAAATGCCAAATAAATGCCTTCAATTTATAAAGACAGGCTCACATCTGTTCCTACATCTCTCAATCACCATGTAAGTGACAAAATATCACCACTAAGACAGCAGCAGAAAGGAAAATTTCTGCTTTGGCCTCCCATCCCAGTTTATTTTGGTGACAACAGGCTTTTCCTCTCCCTTCCCCTCAAAGTCCTCATAAAACTTTTGTCATGTCTTGTATGGCCAGCTGAAAAATCTGAAAGATCCTGATCTTGGAGCCATGAAAGTCATCAGGAAGCAGCTCTGTGCAACTGAGGCCATAATGCATAGGATCATCATGTTGCTGGCATTTACTGAGAAAGGGAAGCAACACAGGAGTGCCATAAAATTCCAGGGTTGCAGTCACCCTTGCTTCATCCTATGGTATCGTAACAGGGAGTTTATGGAGAGGTTGAATTTTTAAGGGCAGGCTGGGTATCAATTTAGTCCAAAGTTTTTATTGCGCTAATGAAGTGTAACAGCTCTAATCTATTTTTAGATGGTGGCATTTCAAGTCTTTCAGCTCCTCAGTTCAAGATCCATAATGTGGAGATAATACACCACTTTTCTACCTGGCAGGATATGTGAGGGTGGTAATTGTGGGATTTTTCAATAGCACCAACTGAGCATATGAAATACCAAAGCAGGAGAACAGCAAAATATACAAATTGTAGCTTAGGAATTGTCTAAAATCTCTAATTGATGGGAAAGTGCTGGGGGAGAGATAGCTCTGGCTTTACTTTTTCTTATCACAGCTCCAAACCACCTTTTAATAGCCCCTGACAGAGACAGACACTTGGCCAGACAAGAACTTTGGTCTGATCCAGAATATTCTCCCCTGAGTTTCTACAAGGACTAATACAGTGAGAAAGAGTGAGGCAAGGAAAACAACTACAATCTCTACAATTTATTTTCACATTCATTTCACTATTCTTCAGCAAAGCATATGCCAATTATGCCTGCCTACTTCTGAAGCCATTATTAATTGGCCGATGACACAAAACAGAGGTGGATGAGATGTGACCTGAAAGACCTGAAAGAGAGCAAATATTTCAGGCTAAATTCACAAGGAAGAAAACATTGCAGCTGTAATTTAAAAAGATGATACCTTTAGGCCTGCTATGGCTGTGCTTTCTTACAGTCCCTAGCAAAAAGAAAACCAAACCAAACCCAGCCCATGCCATATCTTTAGTGTGTCCTTTGTGTCCAGCCTGCTATGGCCAAAGACCACTGGGATCAAACATGTTTTGGTTCTGTTGGAGAAAATGAGTAACCAGTGTAGCAAATCTTTTGCCTGTGCTCTTTCACCTGGATAATTTAGTTTTTGGTAGAAAACTATTACCCACAGCATCACCCAGAAAAGCAACTTCTTCTATCTCTCTGAAAAAAATGAAGCCAATTTAAATTCAATTTTTCCTACCTTACCCACACCTCATTCTCACCCAAGTCCCAACCTGGCAAATCAGGACTCTGACATTTGCTCTTTCTTTGTCATTGTTCACAATTAATAAACTAAGATAGACCAAAAATCTTTCCATTACAGAGACTTGATTTGGACACGTCTCTGATCATACACATGGCCCATAAAAATCAGATTAATTCTCACTAAAATCAAAAGAGGTGCTGTTGGTGGCAGCAGCAGAGAGTAGACTTTACCTCTGGGAAGAATAATGGGTAGCAGGAGGCAGCTCTTTGCCATTTTACATCAGTTTTTTGCCACAGCCCTGGCTAATCTCTTTAGGTAGTCAAAGCATCCCGAGTGTCACAGAAGGCCTCTGGATAACCTGGAAGCCGTGGCATACTGACTTTATATTCAGCCAAAATTTGAATGTAGAATTTGAGAGCTGAAAACTGACTCTTATAAGCTATCATGCCCCCTGATCTCTCGTAAAGACACTGAAAAATTATCTTTCTGGAGGTTTCTCTCCTGCATTCACATATCTTGCTCTCCAATAAGACTTCAGCCCATTATGTTTCACTAATTCCCACACACCTGTGATTAGCAAAATCATCTATTTCTACAAGCAGAAAAGGAACCCAGCAAAAACTCCCATTCAAAAATGAAGCCCAATCAACATAAAAAGGAGAAATTTGGCTTTTACTAGTCTTAGAGCATCTTACCCTTTGAACAAGCAAGTCAGTTGAAATAAGGACTTCAAAAACCAAAATGTGGCGGACATTGTTGTCACAGATTTTTCTGTCTGTAGGAAATTCCTCTGTCTTTATCCCTCAATCTTCTACAACCAGAACACCATGGACAGACTTTAGGCATCAGTGGAGGTGCTGAAGAAAGCTCTGCAGAAGGGATGGGGCTCCCAGGAGCACGTACCTGGCTACTGCTGTGATTTTTGGCCTCTGTGGCCACATCAGACAAAAATGAGGGGCAGGCTGCTGGGAAGAAGGGTAAAATCCAGTGCTGCAGCCACCTTGCTCTTCTCTCAGAGCCCTCTAAGATATTTCATGGCTTCTAAGAGGTGTTGTTAAGCCTTTCAGCCCAGGTAGGCACAGCTACCTCTCAAAATTTCATTCACAAGAATTGAAAGAGCTGAGAGCCAGGTATTTGTTACTGGTGGCTGGCAATTGTTCTCGTTTTGACCTCTGGGTATTCATTTGGACATTTCCTCTTGGAAAGGCAGGTTTGCATCTCTGTTTTTTCCTACCTTTTACCACCCTTCCCAGTGTCTCCTCCCAGCAAGCCCACAGCTCTGCCAGCACACAGTTAAAATGCCGAGGCAGTGCCAGTGGCTGTTTCAAATGCAAAGGGACAGAAAGGATTAGTGCTATCAAACTTTTTATTTTAATGGTAGTTAGACAAGCCCCAGGCATATTTGCACCTGCAATTGCTTGCTCCTTGCACTGCTGTGCCCCACAGATCTGCTTGTTTCAATTGACCCTAAGGCAGTAACCTGCAGAATGTATCCACAGCGTTTTCTGCTTTCTGCTGACACATTTTCAAATCACAGATTTAATGGTCATAATTTTCACATTTAAAAACTCAGACTGTGCAGTCCAGTGCTGTATTTATTTCCAGGTGGAAAAACAAAGTCTTGTATTTCCAAATCATCTGTGCTGCAGAAAAATAAAGGAGTGTGTGGAGTTGCTTGCGGGTTTTTTCCCCAGATTTTAGTATTTCTTCTATTTACTACTAACAATTGATTTACACGTGCAGTTGCATTATCCAATCACTATTAAAAATTTGTCAGGCAAAAAGAATTAACAGAAGAGAGATCAGGGAGGAAAGGAGAGAGGAATCATCATCATCATCATCATCATCATCAAGGAGGTAAAATAGATTCCCCCCAAACACAGAAGTCAATAGCCATGAAAAGCAATGGATTTACATGTGCAATTGCATTATCGAATCATTACTAAAAATTTTTGAAGCAAAAGAATTAACAGAAGAGAGATCAGGGAGGAAAGGTGTGAGAGGAATCATCATCATGGAATTAAAATGAATTCCCCCAAATCCCAGAAGTCAATATCCATGAAAAGCTAACTCATGGGAAACCCTTATCACACACCATGGAAAAGGTCCTGCTTCTCCCAGGGTCAGGTTGTACAGATTTGTCCTCTAATATACAGGATTATCCCACAATTTATCCTTAAAGAAAYAAATTCCCCATCAGTGGGGCTATATACAGTAATTATTTGCAGAGCAAATCTGCAGTCCAGTATTAAAATCACTTTTACTCTGTCAAAAATACAAGCCATGCAAAAGTTCCTGACTGATTGCTTTCTGCCTGTTTCAGAGGAGTCTGCTGTACAGACGTTTCAACCTTGAAATCCCCTTTCCACTCCTTTTTTTTCCCAGCTTTGCTTCACTACCATGGATGAAACCTCACCTCTTGGTCAGAGTTGCTCCAGCTGAAAAGGACGAGGGATGATTCTGCCCCTCTGGAGCCAGTTAAGAAATGTTTTGACTGGAGCATCTTGTAGTGCTTCTCTTTTTTTTTTTTTTTAAACAGTGCCTCTGCATTATTGATTTTGGGGGTTATGTGTTACAATATAGAAGGGAAGAAAGGATTTTTTTTTTAAATGCCAAAAAGATTATAATGTTTTTTAGTTTGTTTTTCCTTTGCCAGAGGGACTAAGTGCATGCTCACTTCTTCAGTTCCTCATGCTGCAAGCTCAGAAGAAGCTCCTGTTTGCATTTCTTTAATTAGCCTTTAACTTCTTGTGGAGGCAGAGAAGAAAGATTTCAATGAGTTTTAAAGGCTGCCATTTCTGTGGCAACAGCCATAAACGGGGATTATGTAGGTGCCAGAAGACCTTCAGAACAGATGTGTCCTCTGGAAAAATAAGTGATGTTTATAGTGCCAGAAATCATTTGCTGCAGATTTGGGGAAGGGTGTCTTTCTACTGCCCTTTATCCCTATCTTCAAAGGGGATTGTGTGTGAATACAATTGATTAATAGATAGGCATTTGATGGAACTAGCTCATCTTTCTTTTTCAGAGAAGGCAGCCTCAGAGCCTAAGGATAGGAACATCCTAATTTGCTGTACAATCAAATAACCCAGCTCTTATTGTGGGTTTCATGAATATGTTCATTTAGGCCATTGAGCAGCAGGGTAGTAAGCTCATAATCGACTTTAACATGTGAAAAGTAACATTAGCAAGAGTTTCACAGGTTTGATAACATCAAAGTAATGGACGAATTGATATAATTGGCTAAGATAGGAATAAAGAAAATCACCATACTGGATCAGATTTCCTCTGTACCCAATATCCCTCTTTTCCAGCTGCTCTTGGATCCTTTTTTAATTTCCAGGGATTTTTAAAAGGTGAGGCCTGTTTCACCTCATGTGCCTGTATCTCTCTCCTTTTTGCTGCATCCCAGGCATTGTGCAGAGCATCCCATCCTTGGGGCCCTTAATCCTGACTGGAAAGTACCAAACATAAAAGAAACAAATTCCTCCTTAAAATTCCCTCTAGAAACTGAAAACATCAGACTCCAGCCAAATTCTGAAAGAGCTTTTCTTACTTTCCTGAGGAAACTGGGATCAAATCAAAATATCCATTTTGATGTATCCATTTGAATATCCCTTTTGAAACAGGGATTAATCAAAATATAATCAAAATCATTAATTAATAAAATATATTCATTAAATAAATCAAAATATATGTCTGAAAAGGCATCAGGATATAGTCAAATTGTACCTAGAACAACTTCATGATACTGACATCCTGTACAGAAGTGAATCTAAACGTGTGATTTCCTACAAAGGTGTTACCTTTGTGTGAGCAGTGTTTGTCACAGGGCTGGTCACAAACCCAAAGAAGGTCAAGAAGGATTAGAAAAAAAAAATATTTTTTAAAAAAGTTAAATAATAATAAACCTGAATTCCAAAAGGCAAAGGCTAAAAACTTAAGAAAGTTTATTGCTGGCAGTAGGTCAGTGCTCCCGGGTGGCGGAATGAAAAGTAGTTGCAATTATCAGCTCTGCATGTTTGCAGTCATTAGGGATCTCTAACTACCTTTAATCATGGCTCTGGTTCAGGTCCCCCGGGGCAAGGGGAGCGAGCATCTCCACCTGCAGCCGGTAATTACAGCCACGCTGCTGCCCTGGGCCCGGGGACCGCTGCTGCTGCTGCTGCTGCTGGCACCGAGCAGCTGCCCAAGGTGGCCTTGGAGGAGCTGCTGGCACAAAGGCAACACCTTCGTATGAAATCGCATGCTTGGAGTCACGTCTGTGCAGTGCCACCATCATCAAGCTGTTCTAGGTGTAATTTGTTCTTGGGATAATTTGGTTTAATATCCCGTTCTTTCTCGTTCCATGGATATTTTGGTTTAATTGCTGTTTCCTCGAGGAAAGTAGGAAATGCTCTTGGGACAGGATTTGGCTGGCGTCAGGCATTTTCAGTTTCTAGAGGGAATCTCCTTGAGGAATTTTAAGGAGATTTTTTTTTTCTTTTAAGGAGGAATTTGTTTCTTTTATATTTGGTACTTTCCAGTCGGGATTAAAGGCCCCAAGGATGGGATGCTCTGCACAATGCCTGGGATGCAGCAAAAAGGAGAGAGATACAGGCACATGAGGTGAAACAGGCCTCACCTTTTAAAAATCCCTGGAAATTAAAAATTAGTTAAAACTATGAATGCTGGATTGTATTAAACTGTGAGAGAGTAATTTCCAAACAAAATATTCTTTAAAAAGAGTTTAAATTCTGTTAATTTTTAACATTAAAACATTCTGTTAATTTTTAATATTAAAATATTTATTTTCCTAAAAACCCACAAACAAAAAAGATCCCAAGAACAACAACAACAACAAAAAAATTTTAAACAAAATTCTAAACTGCCCTAACAAAGTTTTCATCCAACAAAATCCTCATCCCCTGCAAAATGCTTGATTGCAGTGCACAAACAGCCCTATTTCGAGAGGCAGAAATTGTTAATATATTTCTCTTAAAAGATCCTTTGAAAAGTGCAATATAATATTTTTCATCCTAAATATAACATTTAAAGGAAGCATAATGTTCCATTTATTTGATTTTTCAATTTAAGTTTACATCAATTAAATTAGTGGGGCTTGTTTTAACAATAATAATAATAATAATAATAATAATAATAATAATAATAATAATAATAATAATAATAATAATAATAATAATAACTATGGCCAAGTCAAGCTTTTGTCTTAAACTTTTAAGTGCCCTGAAGTAAGGAAATGTCAGTTTAGTTGCAAAAAATGAAAGCATGTTGAAAACTTCTCTCACATAAAATGGCCAAAAACGCTTCTAATGAARCCCCAAAGAGTGTGAGTTGAGATTTTTGCCTTCCAAAGGTGAAATGGGTCATTTTCTGTCCAAAAGATGAACATTTTTGGACATGATATGAGATGTCCACAGAGGATCTGTGAATTCCAACACCCACAGGAGCAACAGACTCCTCATGTACTACACCAGCTAACCCTTCCTGGCCTTGTGTCTAAGAAAAAGGCAATTATTAAATGAAAATATTTCTGATTATTACCAATCTGAAGCCAGTCTGGTGTATGATAATTTAGCAGCTTCCCATGACAAGTAACTTATTGCTTCTACCCACCTTTTACTGGTCACCACAATATACAAATTTTTGTGATTATATGCATATATGTTGAGTCAGTAAAAATTAATAATTGCAAGATTATTTCGTAGACTGTTCAGAGCCAGGCCAAGGTTAGAGGATTCCCCTTGAAATGTGAGGCAATAATGTATAACCCTTTAGCAAAGGTTAAGTAAAGTCAATTTTCATTTGAGTGAAAGCCTTTTATTTCGTATTAGCAATATATTTGGCACAACGCTCACTTTGGTACTAAAACAAAATCAAAAGGGGAAAAAAATCCACCAGCCTCCTCAAAAAAAGAGCTTCCCAGGCAATTCCAGAGTGCTGCTATTATGAGCTGCTCCAAAAGCCAAACACATAGATCACAACTTACTGGGGAAAGGAACAAAAAATAAAATTAACCAGCCTGAGCAATGAAGGGGTTAATTAGGAGACCTGAGCTAAAGGTGTCCTCACAAGTAGGCACTTCATCAAGCAATGGAGTCAGGAAACAAGGGAGAATAGATGAAGGTGCTAGGGATAATAATGATGGCAAGTAATGATTTCCCTGGAGATGATCTGATCTATGGCCAAGAGCAAAGAAAAAAGGCTAGAAAGTACTATAACATTACCTTGGAGTACTTAACAGACTCGAAAGCAGTAACCTGGTGTCAAAAAAGGCCCATCACCCTGCTCATTTTAGGTAAAAGAGTTATGCCAAAGTACAAGAGGGGAATGCAAAATTCACATCYGAAATTAAACAGCTGAAAGGTATGATTTAACAATGCTCAAAACTCAATAAGCCAAAGATAAACAGCAAATTAGATGACTCAATGTCAGGAGGAAAAAACATCTTCCATCGATCCCATCGTCAAAAATTAATCTGCCTGAGAATGCCCTCTGCTCCAATCCCAGAACTGATGAAGAGTGGAGGAATAGAGTAAAACCTATGTACTAGTGCTTCACCTTCAGGCTAGACCCTGATTACAATCTCCTGTGAGACATTTCAGCATGAAGCGCCTCTCATGTTGGGACTGCAAAATTAAATTGCGATCAATACTTTACAAAAATAATTGGGGAAAAATGTTCAGAAGTCGGAGCTGTGCTGTGCGGCCAACAAACATATGAAAGTTGTTGCTGCTTTTTTATTTTTATATTTTTTTTGCCTTCCCTTCCTCCTCACCTTATCTTTCTGGGGGTTATTCTTCAGGATAGATCAGTTCAAAGGTGTCTCTTGATAATAGTGTTCTTAGAATAGTTTCACTCACCTTGTTAGGGAATTTCAGAAGCAGCAAAGCACTTACAKTGTACCAAGTGCATTTTACTAATGCTGTATTTTGAATCTCTCCCTCATCSCTTATTTTTTCATTGTTGTTTCAATCTAAATTTGTATGCTTCTAATTACTTTTTTAAACGGTTGACTATTTTTTTTTTCCTGGCAAAACATTTCTTATTTTTATCTTACCATTAAAAAGAGTTGAATTCACAGAGAAATAGGAATGCCTAAGAAAACACTGAATATGCCTTGTGTTTCAGTAAAATCTTTCTGGAGATGTTAACACTTTCGTCAACCTAAATGTCAAGATACGGAGTTAAATTTAGAGTAAAATATGTGTAAATAAAGCCATCCAAGTCTTTAGCAGTTCCTGCTGCAGATTCCACTGCTTTTCCAAGTGTCCTATCTTTGGTTATAGCGAGTGCTAAAATCCAAACAAACTGGAAGCAAGCAGCCATTTTTAATTTCAGGCTCTCACAATTAATAGAAACTGAGAGAAAGTGTGAGCAGAATACGACACCGTTCAAATTACTGCAGGATTTGGTGTGTGTGCACAGTTGGCAACAGATATTCTAGAGATTACTGGCAAGTTTAGAAGTGTATTTAGGATAAGCCAAGCAATTTAATTGTTAAGATGTGGTACAGGATGCATCAAAAAAAGGAAGGGCTCAAAATATGTTTCTGGGATGTTACTGCCCAGCAAAACACATCAAAGTGGGAAGGCAAGGCAAGAGCACACCTCAAATATTCAAGTTGGTGCAGGGGAATATTTTACAGGAAGTCATCAGGAAATATTTTACATGAAGTCAACAGGCACCTGTTTGTTTCCTGGCAATGAGAACACCTTCAAAAATGAGAGCAAAACTCCTTTGGTTTCGTATAAATTCACAATGCAATGAAACAAAAYAACTCAACATAAATAATGTCTGTACATTGCAATCACAAAACTTGCATTTTTTTCAAGTCAAAAAACACAGCAGGAGGTGTGGCTATCTTAAGGAGGAGGGAAAGGGGGAATAAGTCCTGATGGATTTTATGAACCACAGCCAGATGCTTGCAATGCCTCAGAGGTGTGATTATCTCAC
>JACDOX010000366.1:17091-27969 GCA_014549065.1 Cardinalis cardinalis
AGGGAATACAGGATATAAGGGACAGTAAGTATGCTTCAGCATATGGTGAAACCATATGCTTGGCTGCTTTTCTGCCTATCCTACTTTTATTTATTTATTTTAAAATATGTGATTCACATTATTAGTTCAGACCTCTCTAATTTGCATGGCCATGTATATGATAGATTAATTATGCTTAATTTTTAAATATTATTTCTTATTGTCTGGGGTTAAAGAGTGTGCACAAGACAGGAAGAGAAAGGGCCTGAATTTCCTACTGATGTAAATGAAAAAAGCAATATGAGTTCTTTAGATCAAAGAACTATACTTTCTATCATGCAGAAATCTTTGATATGTCAGACAGATTCTGAATCTGGAGTCCTCCTAATATAACCTGCATGATTGTGCAGGAGTTAAAAAATGGAAAGCAATGAACACAGAGGTCTGGATTCTTATTTCCTTGTGCAGTAAGTGACCAAAAAGAGAAGAAATCCAGAAACCCTGTCCATGTGATGCTGAGGAGCCTGGAGAGGGAGGCAGGAGGAAGAGAAAAAATGTGAATTCCAGGGGGGACTAACATGTTTCTATGTAATTGCCTCATTTTGATCTAAAATGTTCCCATCATAAGTGTCGAGAACAGCCTTGCAGCAGAAAATTTTCCCTAATTTTCAAACTATTTTGAGTTCAATTAGGAATACACTCCAAAACAAGGAATGGCCACGTGGCAAAGAATTATAGAAATTGCATGGTAAGTGTCATTATGCATTGTTTTACAACAAATGGTTTTGTTAGATGGCAGTCCAGTTGTACAGACTGGTGCCAGCCACCCCTCACTGCTCTCTTTGTCTTGACTCAATTTTCTCATTGTTTCCCTCCTGAAAGGACAGGGACTTGCTCAAACTGGGAAATCTCCCACCCTCTTTGATCAGAGACTTTCTGTCATTACCTTTTCTGCAGGAGAGAGGCGACAGCTCCCATTTGGATTGCTACCTGAGGAGATCAGATGCCTGGTCTGAAATCCCTGCTTCAGCACAGACTTCTAATGTGAGCTTAAATGTGTCACCTTGCCTTTTTGCACCTCAATTCCTTCTCGGCAGCAGAGGAATCAGAGCACTTCCCCACCCCTGAGGGTTAGGCTGTGGGGTGCTCCAAGGCCATGGGGACATCTAAGTGGCTCAGCCAGGTGTAAGACTTTGATCTCCAGAATCATCAATCCGGCATTTCAAAAGCATTTCACTCACAATGAGAGATTTCAAATTTTCAAGAGACAGTTCACTTTTTTTTTTTTAATAGAAGTTTTATCTTTACTTCTTTAAACAGCTTACAAAATCCCGCATGCAAGTTCCAGGACTTGATCTTATTATCTGCCTTTTAATATAAACTCTCTGTTTTGGTGCAACATGAGGTTTGACCAAGAGGCATTACATCTATGCTGGCAGCAAGTCTGTGGATGTTGATATGCCAGGCAGGAGGGAGGTGATTTTTCTGGAGACATTGCTCTCTTTCTCTAAGGGAAAACATGGAATAAAAAAGTATAGAATGACCTTGCACTAATAAGCCTCTGCCTGGAGACAATGATTAAACCTGGTAGCACAAGGGTTGGTTTATRAGTAATATCAGCCAAGGCATTAATGAAAGTATCCCGTTAAAAAATGTATAACTTAGGGACTTGTCTGCACTGAGGAATTTGGTCACTGCTGTTGCTGCATTAATGTGCACTGGAGCACAAACAGGAAGGGATACCCAGATATTGCAGCTGGCTCTTATTTCTAACTAAATTAATCAGCCAGAAGTCCTGCATGCTTTTCCAGGAGCGAAATCTGGACATGAAATCTGCATTTCAAAYCTAGTTCTAGCTCTAGGACTTTATTGTCCAAAGGTTTCTCCTCTCCAAAGTAGCTGCAATATTACTCCCAAGTACTGTGACCTGTGTGTTAGGACTTGAACTGGTTTGTGCTGCACAAATATCAATGAACTCATACAAAAATTTTATTCTTATACTCAGGAATATCATAGGACAAGTTCAACTTGAAAACATGTGCACAGGCCTGGGGCAAAAATTAAGCTGTTTCTTTGTTTTCTCCATTAACATTATGCTGAAAGCAAATTGATTTTCCTCCATTTCACTTGAAAAAATTCCACAGGAAAACAGACTTGGATTCTTGGTGCAAGGATTCACACACAGGCACAGTTCTGCTGTGCAGGCAGAGCAGGTGTGATGGGACCAGACCATGCCAGGGTTACTGAGCAAGGTGAAAATCAGCTGCTGCGCACACCTGCACTGACTGTGACTCATCCCGGACCAAAATACTCCCTCTGAACTGGGAAATCCTGCCAGCTTCTGGGCAAGACTCTGGTGAAATCCTGGGAAATCCTGCCAGCAAGACACCAGTGGAACCAGCCTGGCTGCAGAGCATCTGAACTGCAGCACACTCATCTGGGAGAATAACACCTCAAGACTTGTAAAGTGCAGCTCTTTTGAGGTTCACTGGCACCATTTTGGAGTACTTCAGCAGCCAACTTAAATCTTTTAGTGAATGATTGACAAAAGGAGCCCAAGAAAAATATAAATCCATTCTCCTAGATGCAAAAAAAAAAATAGGAGTATTTAACCTGGGAAACTACTTTTCTGTGATTTCAGTATTTTTGAGAGTTTYGGTTTTAATCAGGAAAAAAAGATTGGTGGGAAATTCCAAGCAGCTGCAACTGAATTCGACCAGTGCCTCCAAAAGTTGCTACACAGCTAACAAAAAGAAAAGAAATAAAACAAAACCAACAAAAGTAGCAGTGGTCTGTGAAATAATATARGTCATGTATGATCCTTGCCCATTGCAAATGTTGAAAATTACTGCTATAGCCATTCAAACCTTTTTCTTTTCCAAGCTGTAGTAAAAATTAAAACACCAATGAAGGTTACTGAGTGGTTATTTCCCATCCATACCAGATTTAGCCACAAGCATGTTAAAACTACAGTAGGAGAAGGGGGTTAAGAAAACAAACAGCAGGGAAAAAAAGGTTCATTAAGCTTTTTTTAAAAAACTTGATTTTCAATGCAGTAGAGTTCATATACTAATTTCTTTTATCAGGGCAAATTTGATATTATCTATCCTTTGCTAAAAATATTAAAGCCATTTTTAATGTGACCTGACACACAGCAGAGTGGAAAGGCATCTTTTTGAAAAACTAAATGAAAAGCAAAAAAGAGTTCTCTATAATTCTGACTTTCTTCCATGATTTGAACATATCTGCTCAAAAAGTGAAATGAAAGAATCTGTAGTTTCTGAAATTTTCTACAGTCAGTTGCAGAACTAAATTGCCAAAGTAGACGAGTAACAAAAAGGAAAGAAGATCAAATTTATTTTCTGATACAAGGATTCTTTTTTTGCTCCTGGCCATAAAAGTTAAGGCAAAGCTTCAACAAAACATCAGAATGAGACACAAACAGCTGCTGCATTTCAGGTCTGTCTTACAAACTGAAACCAGGGATTTTCCTAAACCACATAAAACAAACTTGAAAATGTGGGTTTTCTGTGTTAAAATTTGATTTGCAGACAATTCTTCACACTCTTCTACTTGCACAGGGAGCAAACTTTAATTCCCCTTTTTTTGAAATTTAGTCCACCACAAGGCATGACTTCATATTTTWATTTCAACAAATCAAGAAGGAAATTAAAACACATCAGCCAGTACTTTGTGTATAACCCCTAGGTCACTGTGATAAGTGTGTGACACTCATTTATTTCCCAGCCACTGTGAACACACCAGATCATCCCCTTGGCGTGACTGAACACGATCCTCACCTTGGAGGACAGGCAGATTTTTGTGGGCTTACCTTGCYCTTTGCCTCCTTCTCAGCCCCACTGATGTTTTACAAGGATTTATCCGTGGGTAAAGGCAGAGCAAAACAGTCTAGAGCCTCWACACTAAAGATGGAGCCTCTGCACATGTGCAGGAAAATTTCTGCGCCTGTAAATCCCCTCTTCCCCTCTCTCCACTCTATCCCAAGAGCCCAATTCTTCTGGATCCAACCTTCTGGTCTGGGACTCTCAAGAAAGTATAAATTCACTGGAAATGGCCATGACAATGGCACAATGAGCTCTTTTGCAATCCAAATGACCGTGGCAATGAGAGGGTTCTGGTGCGATCCAAGGTTGATGTTCTTGGACAGCACAGTCCCCAGTTACTGCCCTGCAGTAAAGATTTGAGGGCGTGAGGTGGTTTCAGGGGTGTTGCAACCCTCCTGAAAGCCTGGGCTGGGGAAAAGGAGTTGCCATGACATCTGCACTGTGTATTGGCTCAGGCCCTAAATTAATGGAACTGCCAGTCCATTCTGAGATTTTTTTTTTTATTTTTTTTTCTGGAGAGAGATCCAGTTGATCCAGAAGGGATCTCAGGATCACGCTTTTATGAGAGGAAGAGATTTAGAGTGCAATACTTAAACTGGCAGCATAAACACACTCCTGCTGTGATCAAAACCTGAGCAGTAGTCAGCTAATAATGTAAACCCTGGTGGAATGCCAGTGCAAAGAGGAATTATGTGCCTCCTCCTACCTAAATCTTATGACTGCATCTRCACATGGCTGTTCCTCTGGAAAGTAATGGCACTTGTTTCAGGAACTCACTGAAAGCCAGGGAACAACAAAATCAACCCCACAGCAACTGGAACTGGAAAATTCTCTATAYACCATGCAGAAACCTCACTGATGGCATCCACTCTGCTTCAATGGACCTGCACCCCATAGCAGAAGTTAATTTGAAAACCCAAAAAGATACTTGTTGTTATGGCAACYGATAACAAAAATACCAATTAGCAATTTTCAACATGTGATTGAGACCCTGGAAATCTGTGTACTAACAAAAAATATCTAATCCTGGCAGGTTACCAGTCCTTGTACAAGAATCTACAGGTCCATCAGATAATTCCTAGGGATACACAAATTATCAATATCTGAAAACCACTGACTAAATATTATTTGAGAGGCTAACAGGTCTGGAGGCCTCTGGCTTTTCAAAGTCACAAATATAAAATTATGGTCTATTCTTTTCCATTCTGATAGTCCAGGATGTCAGACACACTGATAAAGAATCATTATCAAGAACAGTAAACTCCAGCCTTGCAAGATCAGTCAGAAGTTTCTTGAGACTCCTCTTTGGTCAGAAAAGTGCCTGAGATCTTGTCTAAGGAGTAATTCCATGTAATGAAATTCATTCTGTTAATAACCGCAGCATTTTATTTTTTTTGTATTAGAAAACATGAAACATTGTAGCTGAGCTGCTACCCAAACTGCAGCCACATTCCATCAGGAATTATATTTGCTTTCCAAAGAAGGCAAAATACAAAAGGGAGAGGAGAACTGTAGTCACAAATTATTCTGTTGCACCCAAAATGAAAATGCTATGTGCAGGAAGAAAGTGACAACTCCCATTCTCCAGCYCCAAATTTCTGTCTTAATGGTACACAATGGGTTAAAAGAGTATGGAGAAAAYACTGTATTATTCAATCTTGCAATAAATTTCTGCAGGCAATATTCAGTAGCTCAGTTCAACCACTAGCCYCACTGGAGAGTTTTAGTGCTCTGAAGATTAAGATTAAATTCAGAAATAGCAGAGCCAAATTTTCTAGTTTTTCCAAGGGGCTGGGGGAGGATTATATATCCTTCTTACACGTACAAAATAAGTTTCCATTATTCAAGAGTTGTTCCATAGATCAGTCACAAAGACAAGTGTGCTTTTTTCCTGCAGTAAGCATGAGCACTACCTTCATGACACAACGAGGTTTTGATAAACAGAAGCCTTTTAAGTGACATTACAGAAGGAGCCATTTTTCCTTCATACCCTTTCAAAGGGGCACTGGCATTTTCAAAATGGCACGCAGGAATTACATACCAAATGATCACACAGCACACTGGAAATTTACCCCTAAAAGGCTTCTCTTGTAAAAAGGTAGTCAATTTACATGTCAGAGGAAGAATAAACACAGGGAAAGCCTGAATAACCTCACACCAGTTTACCACCACGGACTTCATTTTGGTTACACCACGGACTTCCTTGGCATTATCCCTGATTTGGGCCACTTGAAATCAAAAGTGAATCAGATATGAGGCATCGTAATGAAYGATGATGCATTGGTGATGAAAGTAGAGTAGCCTTCTATCAAAAAATTCTGTGAGCTACTGGGCTCATCTTGTTCTACTAAATTACTTAATTCCCAGCAGAGGAATAATCCCAAGCTAGAGATCCAAAATCAGTTGAAAAGCAAGGAATACATTAACATATACAGAAGAAAAATAAAGTTAAAAAAAAAAGGAGAATAAAGAGGTGGTATTTTTCTCTCTCCATCTAAAGACCTCAACACATTTTAACGTCTTCAATTATGTCATCACATTCCATGAAGGAAAGAATTATATGTATTTGGAGATAATGAGGATGCAAGATGTAAAGATTAAGGATGTCACTTTTAGAGTCACATATATTACTTGTGAGCCCCACCTCTAAACCATATCAAAAGAGCCAGAACTTCAGAAGAGCATTAGATTTAAAAAAAAAAAAAAAAAATCCAGCAAATTAATAGGAAGAATGAATAGCCACAGTTTCTGAAAAACCTGGCTAATAATCCCCCTGTCTGGGTGCTATGAACTCCAGTGGTTACTTGTGGAAATACTAATCAGACCCAWACAAGTTGCACCAGAACCAGGAAGAGGGTCTGGATCTCCTGATCCAGCTTTGCCTCTGAATAACAAGATCTTTTCTCATTCTTGTTCACTTCAGGGCTTTAAACAGGACCATATTGTAAATTGATGGACACGTGGGTACAAACCTTCTCATCAAGGATTGTTTGACAGCTGAAAAACCAGCTCCACAGTTTTCCAGTTATTGTTGCATTTACCTTTTGTGTTCTGGATAAGTTCAGGTGCTTTGGAGATCTTTCTCCCCTCCCTCAGTTGAAATTTTGATGACATAACAAAAATAAAATTATATCTGATAGGGAAATTAAAAAATCCTAGTTGTTCAGTCTTTCAAAATCACACTGGACCTCAGACTAGAAAAGATTACAATGAACAGGAATAATTCTTCACTGGCAGGGAGATTAACTAGGTAAATGAATCACTCCTTTCTGTATCTAATTTCTATGATTGCAAGGCATGAACACTCTGACCAAGCAATTTACATTGATTTACAAGTATAATTCATAAATATGTGGGTTCATACATCAGGATTTTGGATCAGCTTAAATAATGTGTATAAATACATTTTCACTTTATTTGTTAATGTATTGCAAATGAGGATATAAATCTGACGTGAGCACAAGTTTACCTTATTTTATTCACTTAAAATGACAATCACTCCTGAACAAATGTCTAGCAGGGGACTACAGCACAGGCTTTGCTCTGTTCTTTAGCCCAGGCTCAAACCTGCAAACTGAATTTGAATCATTTGCTTGTCTTCTGAGATATTTCCTCTTGACTGCTTTCTTACTTTGAGAAAAAGATGCATTCTGAGGAGCAGATCCTCAGCTGTAATCCAACTAGAGCATCCTTCAGCTTTGTTCATCATCTTCAATAAAGTTATGCTAGCTCTCACTATTTGAGGATTCGAGGTGAAATCTTTGTTCCAATTAAATCAATAAGAGATTTCCTATTGAATTGCAGGATTTCATCCTTGGCCTTTCTATATATACACATCTTTTTAAGACTAAAGTGATATACAACAGCTCTGTATAACATGCATGCAGCAGATCCTTTTATGGAAAGAGCAGAAAGCTCTTCAGACAGTGCACATCCTGTTTCCTCGTGAACAGTTTCTGAATGTTTATAAAACAAAATATAGGATGAGTTATGTCAAAGATTCGTATAAATTTTCACCACTTATAAATATTTTGGACATAAATTAACTTTTAAAATTTCTTTAAGCCTATCAAGCCAGCTTTATTATCAGCTATCACAGAGAAAGCCTTTTTTTTTTTTTCTTGTTTTTTTTAAGAGTCCTTCTTGCCTCTGATCATATTTTTGAACCAAGGGTTTCACATAAAACCAAAATGACAGTGGACATTTAACAGGAAAGGACTGAAGCAATAAATGTCCAAAGAGCAGCTGGATCCTGTTTCAGCCTGCATGAGCTCCACCAAGTAATTGACAGTCTTATTGCCTTTCCATTTTACACAAAACTACAGTAAAAGAGTGGTTTCTTCTGGAAGCTATTCCATGTGGAATGTAACTCATATTCTGGGCAGAGTGAGACTTTATTTGAACAGTCAACGGTGGCTCCATGGGTGTATATTTGGAGAGAAATTTAGTTGTGGAAATTAAAGACAGAAAAATTGCATGTAGGACCCAGTTCCACTCAAATCTGTAACAGTTTTTCTTTCTACCTCCATGGGAGTTGGAACAGGCCCTCTTGGGGGAAATCCTCGTTCCTTTTGTCTTCTTTTGGCCAAAAAATCTTCAGGACTGTAGTCGCAGAGTGTAAGCATGACACAGCTATGGAAAAACTTAGAGAGTCCTGTATCAGGACTTGTTTATCAGGCAGTGTTAACTTGAAGCTGCCTTTTAAAGTACAAAATTTCTCGTCCAACACCTTGCATATTTTATAAATTTTATATTGATTTTTTTGAGCTRCAGTGGGCTTTCCACCCCTCCTCTTCTCCTGTTCGTATTTCTAAGGGCGTAGTGCAGCAAGAGCAAGGACTTGATCTTGCACCACCAAACACGTGGAAGCCTTTCCTGAGATCAGTGGGTGTTTAAGACCTATAAACATTTACACATGCTAACACCTCCAAAGGTTTAAACAACCTCCCTCCCTCCCTAATTTCAACACCTGGCAGAATCAAAGCAAGCTGGAGCGAAACAGGCCCCACAAATTTTCACCTTTGCGCTCCCGCTTTTATCTCATTACTTCTGCTAATTTTGCCTCAAAGCATAAAGTAAACCCTGCATTCCAAAGGAATATAAATGACATAATTTAATGTGACTAAGAGATATACAGATGGCACTGCATTTCCTCCACAGTGTGGAGAGGTCAGGCAGCAATTGGCTATAACACAAACTGAGCTAATACAGAGTTACAAGCTGCCAGATCCTGGTCCCTCTTACTAACAGCCTGTGCTGTGTGAAGTAATTGAACATGCAGCAACTTTCCCAACTTAAGGAAGGGACAGTGTTGGAAAATGTCAGTGCTCCAGCTTGAAATAGCTTCATATTAACAGAAAATATTTTGGGAGGTTTTAGTGAAGGAAGGTTCAGAAGGTAAAGTATTTTGGGTAARTGTGCCCAGATCTGTAGCTCATCTACTACAGCGGTTTAGTCTTGCCGCCTTTAAGGAAACCGTAAAATAAATCTTGAAATAAAAATAAAGCCACTTCTATTGTTCATTTAGATATGCAAAAAAAAAAGTTTATAACACCTTATTATTGCAGTGTCTCTAATTTTTCTCTACTTTTCAGTGTCCACAATACAACCAGTAAYGCTAATACAAAACCATCTAGCTCCTAGTATAAACTCCTTCTTCAAACCTGCTTCTAAGAGAACTGAACTTCATAGTTTTTCAAAGCAAAAACTCCATACAAACTGGTTTATGACTCTTAAAAAAGTTTCTGACTAGTCTTTTTTGCTTCAGAAATGTAAAAAGAGGCTTTAAAGCTGGTAAGGGAAGCATGGTAAGGGAAGCTCCACCTCAGGACAAGCTCTCAAGGAAGTCAAGCCCAAGCAGAGGGAAAGAAGAGGGCTTAGCACCACAGGTGACCACTAGGATGTCCTTAGGGGAGACTAAAAATACAATAGTGAACAAGTGCTTCCCTGAAAAAGAAATACTGATTAAAATGGGAAACTCCATAATTTAGAGCCAGAGCAATCAGATCTGGATTACTGCTTGCTATCCTGTTCCCTTCCATGTCCCACAGCAGGATCAGACAGGACACCACGAGGAGCTCCTGCCATTCCTGGAGTTATGGAACAGCTGATCCACAAGATTCAGTGAGGATGAAGAAATACCAAGTAAAACTGAAACCTTTTCTGGAAAAGTTCAATCGCATTTGCAACTTCTTACGTGCAATTTTGTAAACATTGACAAACACATACAATAACTGCAAAGTTTTTTAGTTAAATACTGTCAAATTATTCCCTAATGGTTCCTCAAATCACATTATAAAGTTATGTACCGTTTACTCATGCAAAAGGAGTCATTTTCACGCTCCTTTAAAAGACAGAGGAGCCCTCCTGCAAGATTTCCCTGACCCATCATAGCTTAGATAGYTCTAATTTTGAGTAACAGTTGGAAATAAAAATATATTTTCCAAGTCATTCAGGCAAGAAGTGTGGGCAGTGTTACACACCCGAAGAGTGGGTGGCAGATGAAATTTATGAGCAGAACATATGCTGCTCTCTCAAAAATCAGCGTAAGCTGCCTGCTTTAGTGTGCCAGAGCAAAGTCCTTTAGGCACCTGGGCTACCAAACTTCACCCAGGCGGCCACAAATGCTCCCTAAGGATACAGCTGGGACAAAGCTGCTCCTCAGTCAGCTTGGACAGCAAGGCTCACACATCTATTACAAATCTAAGCTGGGCAGAGTTTATCCTTGCCTCTCCCTAATTCCATTTACCTGCCAAACTCTCTGTCAGTGTGCACCAAGTAGCAAATTCCATTTTTAGTTCTCTTCTTTCCCTTTAATCTTGTTGGTCATTTAATACTTCAGTCCACTGCCCCTTCCAAGGTTTCATTTTGCTTCTGTGATTCCCCTGGTGCAGCAGTTTCATCTTAAAGCAGAAGCTACTCAAGCTAAATGCCAGCCTTCAATGTTTCAAATTTAGAAACTTTTTGAGGTGCTTGCTCTTAGACAGCATTAGCTGGCTGCTCTGCTTGATTAGCAATGCTCTGAGTGGTATATTTACTCCCAGGAGCACTTTAT
>JACDOX010000366.1:27989-87793 GCA_014549065.1 Cardinalis cardinalis
AAAAAAAAAGTAAACAAGATTAAAACCTTTTTAACACACCTTTAATATCACCCTTAATGTGCACACACACACTTCAGAGTGTTCTCTTGCTTCTTTATGCTTGGCTTTTTTATTTTCCCCCATCAGAGTTAACTGAATGTAAATACTCGGCAATGCAGTGAGAAAACATAAAGCAGTACAGAAATCTGCATATCACTGGAGAGCCAGGAGCAACAATGGGAATCCAGGCCCACCATCTGGCCCAGCACAAGGCTCCATTTCAGGAGGTATCTCCTGGAGAATCCTGTTACTGAAGGACAATGTGATTTTGGATCATGGTTGCTCTGACAGCCCCGTGGCAGGGACTGCCCCTGCTCAGCTGGGTCAGATCTCTGGAATGTAATCTAACTCAGACAGACATCTTCTTTTAGTCTTTTGTCTTACAGGAACAATTGGCACCATCTGTTTTCATAAGGAAGTGCTGTAGCAGGCCTTCCGTGGGCGCTGTGGTCCTCAAGAGAAGCTGAATTCATTCTGGGTTACAGGGCACAGGGAACACAACGCTACTTAAGCATCACAGGAGACAACTGAGGAGAGGTTCCTCTTCCTAAAAGTGAGTATTCTAGAGGGTAGTTGAAAAAAAAAGTAAAAAAATTAATTTTTCAGAAAATTCCTTAACAAAAAGAAAAYAATTTCCTAAAGGAAAGTCCCATTTCTTTCTCCTGAGTTCCTAAAAGAAAAATTTAATTTTGATTTAGAAACTTTCCATTGAGTAAATTCTCAGCTTTACTTATTATTTAAAATCCAAGCTTTCCAGGTTTATCTTCTTGTATTCCAGGATGTCAGGCTGTTACAATAATAAAAGGAGAAAATAGCATTCACTTACAACTATCTACGTAAGGCATCCAGTTATATTTCAGGTTTCTGACTTACTAGAAGTTGCTTTAACACAAACTGTGTATCTCACTATCTGAAATAATGTTTTATATTTGCTGAACAGTTGTTCTCTTTTTCTTATATATATATATATATATATATATATATATATATAAGAAAAAGAGAACAACTGTTCAGCAAATGAAAGAGATGGGTACAAATTACTTATTTTAGGACTTTGAAATGTAAAGGGGGAAAATAATCTAAATCGATTGGTAAAAATTTRTTTCATAGGACAGCCTTGTGCATAGGCAAATTGGCAGACCCCATAAAACAGGAGTTTTGTGGTTATATTAATCACTGTAATGTTCTGGAAACCATTGCCAAAGCAGCGCTTCAGAGTGAGCTTGGCTCAAGCATTTACCCTTTTCTGGTCAATTCCAGCTGTTTCCAAAGCTGTAGAAGAATTTCAGCAGAGTAAGATTTTAAAAAGCAGTTGGGACAAGAGTCACAAAGTTTACTCTTCAGAGGACTACTGTTACACAAAAGGACAGCAAATAGGTTATTAGGCTTATTTCATGGGCCCCAAAATTATGTTCCGTATCRTCAAAGGGCAGAAATTATCACAATTCCATGCAAAATCCGTCACAGTGTGTACACCAGTTATACCCCTTCAAGCCAGTGGAAAATCAGAACTAATATCTCTGCCAAGATATGATCTGCACTATGGAAGAAATTGTATTTTCATTCTACTTCATCATTCTCTTTGTCTTTCTTTTAGACGTTGTCRTATCCTTTCTCATCAGCTGCTCTCCAAAGTTCTCTTGGCTCGCTTGTTTTCCGCCCTCCTGATGTTTCTCCGAGCCCTGAGTATCCTGGAGTGAGTAAAACAGGAAGGAACAACACAAGGATCCCACTGAGAGCGGCAATTTCACCTTCAGAATGTGCAGCCCCTGAGGTTTGCTAAACTTGGAGGTTGAGGCTGAGGCACAAATCCAGGGATGCCGGAGTGGTGCAGCCCTGGGATGAAGGCACAAGCGGGAATCATCCCCACAGCTCCTTCCAAAGGCTCTCRCTGGCTTCCCATCCTGATGCTGAGCAAAAAAAAGCACCAAAATGTGTATCTTGAGCGACACAGGGAAGTTACTTGGAAATAAAAGCACCTCTAGCAATTTGCACCAGCTGAAAGTGTTTTTTTTTAGAACAGGCTCAGATTTTCGAGTTCAGATTTTGATATATATGTATTAATGATCTAATATCTCATATGCTATTATTTATCCAACAAATAATCAAGTACATTTATGTAAGTTTATTCACAGTTATTTTTATACAGGCACAAGATTGTTTTTGCCACATAAAACACATTTCTTTAGCAATTACGTATTTTAATATTTCCAGACATTAYAAGCATTTTAATAGAAAATACTGCAACAAGATCACAAACTTCTACCTGTTTTGGAAAAAAAAATAAAGAAAATTGTTATTTTTGCTCTCAGAAATATTTATCCTAACAACATTTAAATCACTGCAGGTACAAAAGAAAAAAAGTCTTAAATTTAAAAAAATGAATGTTTTCAAATACTTCTAATAAGAGGAAAAAAGCCCTCTGACCTCTGATTACTTAAACTTTTTCAATACTGAGACATAAAATATAGTTTAAGAATATACATGATCATGKTTGGGTCAATGAAATGAGAGAAGGACTATGGGTAGTAATAAAATGARTATTAAAAATGAACCTACCATGCCRAATTCAGTGCATCTGGTCTTGATCACTCCATATTCACAATCAGTGCTCTCGATTATTTAGATCCCGAATTTTGTTCTGTTATGATAGAAGTAAATAATCCTCATCTAGCTTCAGACTTAAAGCATGTACTGGCAGCACAACACAAGTAAGTSACCAAGGCTTAAAGGTTAACTGAGATCAACAGGAACCAAACATGGAAATACATCTGAAAATATGGGCCAGAGTGATGTACTCCACTTATTTCCAAATTCAGTTTCCAAAATCAGCACAATAGCTTAGCTGCCATTGCATGAATGAATGTGAACATTTTTAAATGTAGCTTTGACTGATTAACCTCCTTAATAAAAGTAGTCGCAGAGGAGAGAACTAAACTGGAATGTCCAAAAGGCTACAAAGAAAAGCCTGCACCTTCCTTTCCTCCCAAATGAGGAGGAAACTTGGCTTTTCCTTAGTCTGCCTCTGGCATTTACTAATGATTCGAACAAAAAATTGATGAAAGTAGTTAAAWTTGACAATGGTTCAATTGAAAATGATTTTTAGTTGTGGGACATTTCAGTTCTGACTCTGGAGGGAAAGCAAAGAGGAGATGAAGCATGGCAAGCTTTCGGTTGCTGGCCAAAACTAATCTGAGTTCACACACTGATGGCCCAGGAATGAGGTCCTTGGACAATGGATGCTGTTGAAACCTCTGAGGAAGATGCTGGAGAATTGATTTGAATGCCATAATGAGTATATCTGCCCAGTTCCCTCAGTAGTTAAAAATAAAGTTAAAAGAAAGAGCAATCGTGAATCTTTAATGATAATATAAGGCAATGACTTATATTCAGTTTTGGTTTTTGTCAGAGATTTGGGAGAGAAATAATAGAATAGGACAAATTGTGTTAGCTGAACATAAAGTGAATCCTCCATTTAAACACTATTTTACTTTTCCTCATATGTAGTTCTTGCTTAAAATTATTTTCCCAATAATTCTGGCAATTTTTGATCTCTAAATTAGTCACCATGAGTATGTTATGTGCACTCAAAATAGATGTCAGAGAGCTCAGAGACCAGACCTTTGTTAAAAATTTTTCAGGTCACCAACTTTACAATTTGCTGTTCGAAAATATTTTCTATTATATATCCATGTTTTGCTGTTTCCTTGGAATTTCTGGTCAACAAATAAACAGAATCACAGGAATATTTATTGAATGGTAGTGGAGTTTAAAAATGGCTGATTAAAAAGTTGGATAAGTAAGCTATCCAAAATTCACAGAATTACAACACATTCATTGGTCTCTTCACTCCTTCCTCTCCTCAACACTTGGAAGGACTTTTAGGACCACTTTGAATGTAAGAGGGAACAAGATGAATCAGATATAAAATACTGTTTTGCAGTCACCCTCAGYTGTGGGGAAATCACTGGCGCAAGAATCAAGCGCTGCATTTAAAGCGAAGTTTCATAACTTTATACTTGTTAATAGTGCAYTGGGAGTTTTTTGCAAATTTTCTTCACTCTCTTTGTGAGGCTTTAGTTTTGCCTTAAGCTCATATGGACCTAATAGAGTCAGCAAGAATTCTGCAGGTTAAACTGTTCAGATGAGGTCATTTGCTCAAGATGTTTCAAATTTTGGAAGAACAAATGATCCTATGAGATGATCCCATTACAGAGGTCAAAAGGCTTGTGAGAAGGACAATAGGAAATACCTTTCTTTCTTTCTTTGTCCATAAAACACCACACAATAACTGTGCAATGATATGAAGGAAGCCAAGGCAGGGAAAAAATTAGCAGAAGAACTTGTCTTCCCTTTAATTTCTAAACCTACCTCTTATGCTTACTTTGTAACACTGCTGCAAATTATCAAGGGAAAGGCTTAATCTTCCTAAATTGATTTGGAATTCCTGTCATATTGAAAAAGTACACAAGTCTGTAAGGGAGGGAATATATGGAACAGCACAGGTTGCAACTCATGGGAAGGAGGTTCCATCTGTAAGCTGGGCTTTTCAGTGAAGGACACAAAGCCCATTTTGATTTTGTGGATGAGTTAAAAACTGAATACAATCAGCTCACAGATCTAGGCACTGTCTACAGAGGGAAAAAGAGAACTTTTTTTGTCCAGGTTAATAAATTAATCAATTTATGCATTACGTACATGCACAGAAAAGAGGTGGAAGRAATTCTATTTTCTCCTGAATGATCCAAGTGTTGGCCAATGTTATGGCTGGAGGCCAAACTAGACTGAAGGTGGTTTGCACCATTATACCTCCTGCTGTATTCTTATCTTGGAATGACAGCAATCTCCCTATGTATTTTTAACTGTATTCTTCTATTATAGAAACAAAATGGTTATTTAAATGCCATCAGTTTCAAATCACTCCATTGGAAAATACAGCAGGGAAAAGTATCAAAGACAAAGAACTTTTAAATAAATCTCATCTTCCCACCTGCCATATGAACCAATTTCTATGCCAGGTGGCAGATGTTCATGATGGTGCTTAAAATAAGTTAAAATTAAATGGATCTCAAAATTTAATTGTGGTTTTTTTCAGTGTAAAGGGCTCTAAATTAAAGGGTATTTTATTTTATTTTGTTGGTTAGATATCCTATCAGAAATGACCTGAAAACCCAAAGCTCTTTAACATAAAAGAAATTATAAAGAGATCGGAATCTCAAGCATTAAAGAGAATCTCCTTTCCTCAATGTAATTTAATATGTAATATCTCATAATCAGWCTATCATGACAGAGAACTCTTCATCCTTTCAATATAACACTTAGACAGCACATGTGGAATTTTCTTGATGTATGACATTTTATATAGGATATAGATCAGACATGTTTTTCTCAGATTTTTTGCAATAAATATATCAGCAGTAGAACACTATATTCAAAAATGTCTTTTGAAAATTGAGTATGTATCTGATTATCAATTTTTCAAGTGATATTATCGTTTGTAAAATACTTAAGTCCTCTTCTAATTAGTATAATTTCTTATCTGAAGAACTGTAATTTCCACAAGACAGCTTTCACTGAGCATTTCTCTTGCTGATGTTTCCTATATAAAGATAAGTTATGTCTTTTTTTAGGGCATCTTGGAGCAGTAAACATGTTGCTATACTTGAAAGTGACCATTCAGATTTAGCCTTTTATGAATCAATGCCACATCACACTTTGTTCTGTGTCTGCTCTGTGTCAGAAGCTGGTATAGAAATTATATGCACATAGGATATACTTTTGTTCCACATGATTTCCCCAGGATAACAACACTGCCTCAGCTGAAAAAATGACAAAGGATTCATGTGTTCTTTGATCCATCCTCTGCATGAGTTTCATAAAGTAGTTGTGGGCCTGAGTAAGAACCTCACATAAACCATGGCAATTGAATGAAACCATGCTGAATGAGAGAAGAATTCCAAGAGCTGGATCACTGGATCATGGTACACACACATTACTTTCAACCCTTCAGAAACCAAGATCTAGGGAAGAAACAGTTTACCATCTCTGTGAGATGTGGCAGAAAACCCAGAGAAAATAAATTCCTGAGAGGGCAGCAGAAATATCATGGACCCATCACTACCATCACACACCCGTAGGACAGACCAGATCCATCCAGATCCATCCATCCATCCTTCCTTCCTTCCTTCCTTCCGCCACTTCCTTCCGCCACTTCCTTCCTTCCACAAAGAACTGGTTGAACTGTCCTACACTAAAAACCAGCTCATAAAAATATTCATTTTCCTAGAAAAGGGCTGTGTATGCTCTTCACTGTGGGATGCCTGCAGCCTTCAGGGGACCTGGACTTACTGATCCAAAGGAAATGTCCCAGACTCCAAAAGCTGATCTACTGCTACATTTCAAGGAATGAGCCTTTATTCCAAACACAGTTGTGGATAGGTGTGTATAGATATATATATTGGGCATTTTGATTGTGTAGTGATTATTGAACCGCAAATTCTGTGGTACTGAGGTGCTGAAATCATTGTTTGTGTTCAACAAAGGTTATTCAAGGATTAAGGGTGGTTTTTACCAGTGTCTAAACTAGGTCCAGTATCCTACCAGTGGCTGCATTTCCTCATGAATGCATTGCCAGGATACCTGTCTGGGATGATATAAAATCAACAATACCTCATGTAGTAAAAATRTAGAAATACAAATAATTTATGAACATAAAATGGATCTTCTACTATCATTTTGATGAATACAGAAACAGCATTTTCCCAAAACCAAGTTTACTCAATTAAATCTACTCAATTAGTACAAYACCACTGCCAAACAAGCCAACAAATGTTGGCTCATTGCTCATTTAAAACCCAGATTGGAGGGAAGGAAGACAGGCTGTACTGCAGTGAGGGCTTCAAGGTACTACAATAAAGCAGATTTCAGGAAGAGTTAAAAGTCATGACAAGCTAAGATAGTAGACAGAGAAAAAGCAGAGATAAAGCACAAAGGGAAACATGAGACATTTAGTCCGAGATATTTCTGTCTTTCCTGCCGTGCCATACTTCAAACTGCCCAGTTTGTGTATAACTCTTTTTAAAATTTAGAGTCACTTTTGAGTCACAGGAAGCAATTTTTTCACACAGTCCAGACAGGTCTATATCCATCTCACTCTCACTCCTCCTGTATTGTTCCTGCTGTCTACATTGTGTAAGAACAACCAGCCTGGTCACTGTGCAAATCTCCTCAGCAATGCCACAGAGGCGCAGAAAACTTGGAGGCAGTTTAGGAGGCTGATCACTAAACTCCGCTTGGAAGTTCCAAATATATATAAATTACAAACTCACTATGTGTCTGTGTTCTCATTTGAGACATGACCTTTTGTGTGAAACCCACTAATAGTGAACATATGTCACAGTAGAAAACTCTTTGGCACTAAGTTATTTCAGTGCATCACAGTTAACAAATTGTAATTCCAGCTCCATAGTTCCTCTGTTCATAATAAAGCAAATCTGTCACAGAAAAAAAATAATCTTTCTTACCCATAAAAAGAGTCATAGTTAAAGCATATAAGATTATCATTATGCAAGCTCATTAGGCGTACACAAGCTATACTTTTCCCCGTACAACTGAAATTCATTGATAAAACAATGAAGTGAACTAACACCCCTCCTAAATAAAGTTTCACCAGTAGCACTGTATGTTAATGGAGCTATTTCATTGTTAATGTGACTGACTGCTTATTGATTCTTGCAGTAATCCAGCAAGGGCTTCAGAGTACAATTTAGTTTGGAGAGCTACGGGTCCAACATCTATGCTCAATTACAACTTTCAGAAGGGTAGATCAATAAAATTTAAATTGCTTATGGTAATCACAACTTCAAATCATTGCGATCAGCATAAGCAATCTGCTGACCTCAGCCAAGCTCCTAAATTGAAACTTGTAATGAGTGGTCATTTAGTTTGGGTCCATTCATATTATTTTGGAGGCAGGTGATGAACAATTAAAGATCAGTCAGCACCTTCCCTACCCAGCAATCCCCTCTGAATTCCCCAAGTACTAATATGTAGTAACCCTAGGGTATAGGCCTTTGCACTTCTTTAATGGGTATTCTGTATGAATAAGCAATTATATTTTCTATTAAACAATTTCAGTGTAATTGAATTAGCAGTTATAATATTGCTCGGGCAAGCAGAAGCTTTCCTAGGGAAAAATTAAGTGATATTGGGTAATTCAAATTAATTTATAAGCCTGAAAAATGTAACCATTAAACAGAATTGTTCACCCTCCCAAAAAAATTACAATTAATGAGCATATTGTTTCAATGCATAAGTTTCCTAACAATTTGCTTTTTGGTCATAATGGCTTTTTTCCCAGTTCATTATAAAAACCTGTCTATTATAATGAAAATTTCATAGGCTGTTTTCTTTGACAAAGCGGGTTGCAAGTTTAAACAAAGATAGCCTGCAGATTACTTTCACAATGAGGAGYCACCTTAGAATTACATTTTAATAAATCATTGACAATAAATCTTCTGTATTACAGCACCAGAGTTTAGAGAGGGAGGAAAAAAGGCAAATACAGAGAAAACGATCAATGAAAATCCCCTTCTGCCAATATGAGAATAGATTGACCAACACTAACATAAAGTTTGCTACACACAAAAATAAAATCTCAAAAAGCTTTAGAAGCATGCAAAGCAAACAGTAATAAAGTCTGTACACAGATGCAGATTTAATTAACATATTAATTTACTAATATTCACCTAACAGCCTCTTGCAAATGGTCTGTATTCAGGGTAGAAGTCAGTGAATATTTAAACAAGCTAACAGACACTGATTTGGGAATATTTTCATTAATAATACGCCAGACACATGATTCTGGTTCTTGAGATTACMTATAATTCACAAGCAGTTGGAAAACTGTAGAGCATTTCCATTTGAGATTCAGAAAACRTCACACAGGGTTGAGCACAGACAGTGCTTTGCCTGAAGACTATTTAAACTGGTTTAGTCATCCAAACAGGAAGAACAACTCCTGCACTTTCACTTGGAACAAGAAGGTCTTAAGGCCAGGAGCAACTATGCTACGTGAAATATTTCTTGCCATATTAACCAACATCAAAAATTACACCTTGGTTATTGCTGTTTCTGTACAGCTATGCAGACAAAACTTTCAGTGGCTTATAATTCAGCAGGGGTGGAGAGAGGAAGTCTAAAATAAACTGCCCAGACAAAAGACTTTCTGAATGTGTTATGCAACACTTGCATGGTTTTCTGAAGTGAATCTATCAAAAATTTGTTCTGATTACAACAAAATCTATCAGTGTCACTCACTAGCTTTTCCAACCAGYGTATCATGGGAGTAAAAAACTAAAAAGGGGCAAATTTGTAGTTCTTGATTAAGCAGAATCCAGAACAAAYCTCATGCCTCTGCCTTGAATGTGTGGGGTACTTCCACAAGAAAGGGCTTCTCCCCTCTGCCTGGCCTGCTATTTGGTATGTAATGTAATGCTTCTCAAGAATATCAATCTTGAAAAGTACACTGATGTTTTATAGCTGTTCCTGTTTTGCAATACAAATGATATAATTACTTGTTTCTCGCTGGAGGGGGTCCAGTTCTTTTAGTTCATTTTTTAAATGCAAATCTTATTAAGCATTTTATCCWAAAATGTTTACTGCAAAAAAGGGCAGCATGATCTCAGACAAAGATGGACAACATCCCTCCAAAAATAMATGCCAGGCAAGGAATGAAACCTGAATTAAAGCAGCATACCAAAATCTGAATTGATCACTTACTGAAATATGTTAACATGATGTAATGGGCAACTATTAAATCAGATGTACAGTAATATTCCATGAATCACTGCTAGCTAGCCCACAACGAACAAAGGCATAATAAAGAGCCCTGCTCACCAAAAACCTCAACTTTTATAATAGCTCTGAAATGTTCTGTTTATATAGTATAACAAATTTCTCACCACCTACAGCTTCCCATTTGTTACTGTGGACAGACTGAAAACTTTCTTACAGCGGAGAGCAAGGCATTAACTCATTCCTGTGAGTAACTGCTCACTCCTCGGGGCTCACTAAGGACACCCGAATCTTGAGCTGGAGACCACAGCCACTCAGAAATTCCTGGCAACATCTGAGCTTGAAATTAGATCCTCCTGACCCAAAAGCACAAGCCCTTGCTATTCAACTTAAAGCAGATTGGGCAGGAGTTGTGCCCTATGAGACATGACAAATGACTGAACAGTTCTGCTTCCATCCATTAGAGGTCAGTGGTATTTGTAAGCCAGCCAACTCATTACAGAACTGCAGAAAAGGGATTAATTAGTGTCCTAGCTTAGCTTCAATTATGGAACAATCCATATTCAAATTGTCTATTGAATATGGTGCCCACTCTATGAGAATTCTGGAAAATGTGAAGAAAATGATGGCATTGCATTGAGAGRGGAAAAAAACAAACCCTGCAGCTCRATGGCATTGACAATGGAATGACATTCATCCTGTGTCCCTCACACACTTTCAGGTCAGCAGGATGACAATGTCCTCTCCAGCTCCTCTGCTGGGGGAGGTACACAAATCCCTTTGTGGAGGAGAATTGGGACACTGCTGCCCTGCTTGTTCCAGAAGCTGTCCTGGAGATGTTGAAAGGAGAAATTCTAAAGGAGAAATTCAGTTCTCCCCTATTTCTCCTAAAATGGGGAATAGCACAGCAACCAATGAGATATGAGTAGGTAATAGAAGATTCCTGTGTGACCAAATCTGTCCAAAATTCTGTTCTAAAAGGCAKAATTTTCAGCCTGTATGACTAGCTCACAAATTGGCCCATAATTATCTGGGGCTCATTGTCACCACACTAAGATTCCCAACCTGTAAATTYTCCTTGATTTTTTAAGTCCTTCAGAGACCACAGCTGTCTATTTCTTCCAATAATTAGTAGATTCAAATATTTGAAGCCAAAATACATAGGAAAGTCGTAAATAACATGCATCCTTTCCCTAGGTAGTTTTTTAAGATCTTTTAATGCATAAAAGCAATATGATATTTTGAAAGTTTGTGAATTTCTTGAAAGAAAGCTGCAAAATTGGCCTGACAAATCCTCAATCCATTTATTCAGAGGGAAAATATAGCATTTATACTTGAAAAAGAAGAGCAGAAATTAGCAGTTCCCTATATGAACAGTGGAATATCCAAAGCTAGGTTCTGATCCAAGTTGTATAGTTGTATATCTGGGATTGACTGATTTTAATAATTATTTCAGGTTTTTTGTAAAGAAAATTTCGATGACAGCTTTAGGCTTMCTATCAGCATTGTGCCCACACAGGATCATTTTCCATGATTTTTTTTTTATTTATTTACTTCATTGTACTTTTTCACTTGTCAGGAATCTCGGAGTAATATCAGCTTAACAAAATTCTTGAATTACCTATTGGTTGAAGGCCCTAGGTCAGAACTAAAAACAGTGCTCCCAAACCAGGTCTTAATCAACCAAGGACAATGTCATATAGTGTAAAAACATCATTTATTGCCTTTAGGGGATATCTAARAGGAAAGGATGCACCTTGTGAGCTTGGCATTATTGCAAAAATAAATATGCAATAGGATTGGCAGCTTATTAGAAAATCTTGAGGGTTTAATTAGGATGTTAGAAGAATGGGGGCCTATTGACACTGTATTCTATTGTCCTCTACAGGTGGAAAAACATGAAGGGACAGAATTTGGCCCCCCTGTAAGGCTTAACCCTGAATTATGTTTTTACTCATAGCATGAATGAGCTGACCCACAATATCTGTGAATTTGAATGCTCTTGACCTGTGAAAAACTCAGAAAATTATTATTTGTCTTCAAATTCCCTCTCTGAAATATAAACATTGTATCACTACTTTACATTTTGTTACTGGACAAATTTGCTCCAAACCAGAACAATCAGGCTCAGCTGAAAAAGTAATTCTGGATTCTGTAAAAATGGATTTAATGGTTTACCCTTATATTTCTTCTCATTACAAATCTCTTCATTACAGCAAAAACTTAGGGATAATACAGGAGATGGCCAACAAAGAACAGCCAAGTCATTGCCATTGAACAGGAGCTCTTCTAAACATATTTCATTGCMTGCTAAATCCCCTGCTTTATGCACCTGCTCCCACGACATTGCAGCAATTAAGACATCTTGGAGTAATCTGCATAATTAACAAAAAAAATTAAAAGGGTAGGGGGAGATGATGTGCTCTTAGTTATTTTATATAACTTGAGAGAGCTTAAAAAACTGGAAAAAAAAATCCCACGTTAAGGCCTTTTTTTTTTTTTTTTTTTTTTTTTTTTTCCTTGAAAGAAGTATGATATTGAAAATATCAGGGATCTTTGGGTCATGAGAGTTTTGTGTGGACAGAGACCAGATTTCAGCCTCAGGACAGTGCATCTGATAGCCCATCCCCTCGTATCTGCTCTATTAAAAACTACCCCATGGACAAATCACGATCCTAAGAGTTACTTGAAAGTCTCCTCAAACCTTTCACCCTTTTTGTGCTCACAAAGTAATCTAAACCCAGCACATTAAGAGAGACATCAAAGAGTCCCCACTGTTTTTTGTAGGTGCAACTTCTGAGTCTCTCCCTTCCTACTTTACAGATAAGCCATGCAAAGACTTCACTCTGGCCTTTTGCCCCGYAAAGAGTTTTTACTGAAATGTGTGTTGCAGTGGAAAGATAAATAGTCAGAGTTACAGAAATCAATACAGCAAAATTCAATAAATAACAACAAACATCTACTGGACAAGACCTAAACTTTCACTGTGAAAGAAGTTGTTTTACTTTCCTACACTTGTACAATATAGACACTTCTGTGCATTCACATTCTTAAAGGATATAACATTTGATTTTAAAGACTAGGGCAAAACGTGAGATATGTGTTCCATCGCCATCACTGTTCAAGAAACCTTTGAAACCAGAACCAGAAACTCAAATGATATTAAACTCCATCACACRTATAAATTTAGATCTCAAATTCACTTTAAACTATGGATGCAWGATACAAAATACAGATCCAGATCTCATTAGCCTTAAGGTCTGCAGCTATCTGAATCTGACATTTTGACTTGGAGCCATTTCTGCTAGGAATCAGAAAAAAATTCTCATTTTCCATTTAGTCATTCCCAGCATGTTTTGCTTATGATTTTTTTTTCACTCTGTCCCTGCACTAAGAAGCCATTGAACCATCTGTAGTATTCAGATAATAATTTCCTTAGCTATAACTATATAATTCCACTAATGAGAGCTACTTGAGAGTCTGCTATCATCCATTTCCAAAGATGTTATTATAGTTTGATCTTTTGCATATGCAGGCATCACTCCACCTTATAGATGTGGCTAAATAGATAAGAAACCAGTTTTTARGGAAACACTGTGCTGGAGCAATGTACATATTGCAAATGCAAATGGCATTACCAACGAGAAATATCATTTTAGAGAGTCTGAAACTGTTTAACAGAGAGAAAGGATTCAGACAGAAGTTTTGGCTGTAAGAAAATAATTTTAAAATAGCCTGGGGAAAATTAAATTCTACTTTTCTTTATAATATTTCAACCTATAGTTTACAAATTGAATTTTCACTTAAAAATCCACAAATTTTTACTATTTATTATAAGAATTTAAGGAGGTAAATTTTGTTTAAAAAGAGAAATTACAGGTTACTTTTCCCTTTAATTTTTTTTCTTTTTAGTAGGAAAGCTCAAATACAATTCTCTTTGGTAATTAACCATCATTTATTTGCATTTTTCAACTGACATTGTGAGCAAAAAGAACACCTTCAGACCACAYCCACGCAAAAAGGCAGCATTCCTAATCACAGCAACAAGTCAGATCATCCAAAGGGCCTGATCTTACATTTAGTTTATTGAAGTCTCAAAGAATTCAATATGATCTTGATGTCTTAAGTTTTAGCTTCCATATTTTTTTAGATTTTGTGCTGCCTAGGTGTGTAGCTGAGCTTCACATTAAGTGTTAGTAAGTTCTCTTCACAGGAGAGGCAGATAAAACAATCCTTTTCCAGCTTGAGACCAAGGAAAACTGTTTACAAGCTTCAGGCCAAAAAGTGTAAACAACAGGGAACTGAAGAAGAGCAAAACAAGAAGGATGGGACTTCATAAGCTAAAGCTGTAATTAGACAATTAACTCCARCATGCAAATGGACCAGAACTTACAAAAGTGATTGACCCTGTGACCAYTGGTCCATTTTGTGACCATTTTGGTTCCCCTTGGGCGCAGCCCTGGCTGGGCTCTTGTGCTGCCCAAGGTGGATCTTCTAAGGCCATTTAATAAATCCCTATTTTATTCTTTTAGCTCTCAGTCTCTGTTCCAGGTTCAGCCTCTCAAGGCATCAATCTCAGGCCATCAGACCAAGACAGTTTTCCAGGTGGTAGCTGGACAATCTTCTGATGCAGCTTCAGGTGTTTTCTTCAGGGTTTGCATAGTGCTCCCTCTGCAGAAAGGTGATGCAAGAATCTGCTTGGCAGCCTTTGTGGAAGGGCCCTTGTGCCAGCACTCTACATTGAGTTCATGCTCACCAGCTTCTCAAATAAAAATTAAATTAAACRTAAGAGATTCCTGATAACTCTTCACAACATGACCTGCCTGTGCCTTCTATGAGCACACAGCCTCTGCTRCCACAACAGCCTCTCCATTCATGGCTGAAATCCTCCAGCACAGAAGTGCCTTCTTAAATGGAGAGCACAGTTTGAAAATGCATTCCTCAGTGTGCTGATGAAAAATGAATATGGGAATAAAGGAATTCCTGTTCTTTCCCTGTGTACAAGATGCTCCTTGCAAAAATCAATCCGTGCCATTTTGGAACAGTATCACTAATGAAATTACCATAATCAAGAACTGCAAAGGCATTGATTACAAAACACTAAGCTAATAACAGCCTTGAATGAGATTCTGATGTCACTGGAGACTTACAGAATCTGGCCAGGATTTCTCTCTCTATCATCAAATAATCCTGCTGAAAAGCCAAACTTGCCAACTATAAGCAGATGATAAATCCAAGGTCATCATTCTACAAGACATACTGGCCCCCAATAATATAAAAATGCTGTTCTTTCCAGACCCTAAGTGAGCTTGTCTTGCCAGTTAAGATACATTCCAAAGATCATCCCAGTATCATGCCAGATCTTCTACCCTCTACCCTGCAACCAGCATGAAGCACAAACCTGGTAGCTATCATTATCTTACCAGAAATAGCCCTAATCACAGTTCTGCGATGGATCCAGACCAAATCTTTATGCATAGACAGCTCAAAGATGCACACACAGATGCACACATCTGAGATGAAGTTGGAACTGTGACTTCATTGACTTTGCTTAGATGATGTATGATGCTAAATTTCAAAAACAAAAGATTTAATTGGATTGTGTCAAAACCACTCTGTATTGGGTTTGAGTGGGCAAAGTTGTGGTAGTTGAGGAGCTACAGGGGTGGTTTTTTTTTGAGAGGCTGCTAGGAATTTCCCCCATGTCCAGCAGTGCCAATGCCAGGATGACTCCAAGATGGACCCACCACTGGCCAAGGCTGAGCCCRGCAGTGACAGTGACAGCACCTCTGGGCTAGCAGATTTCAGAAGAAGGAAAAACCCACACAACAGCAAATGTACCTGGAGGGAGGAGTGAGAATAGGTAAGAGCAACACCTCTGCAGATAGCCAGCCCAGTGAGGAAGGAGGGGMAGGAGTGCTGGAGCAGAGATTCCCTTGCAGCCTTTGCTGCAAACCATGGAAAGCCACAGGGATTCGCCCACAGCCCGTGGTGGGTATTGGAGCAGCCCAAAGGAGGCTGTGATCCTGCTGGAAGCCTGTGCTGGAGGAGCAGGGTCCTGGCAGCACCTATGACCCCATGGAGAGGAGCTGGAGCAGGTTTGCTGGCAGGRTGTGTCCCATACAGGACCATTCTGGACCAGTCTGCTCCTGAAGGACCGTGCTGGAGTTCCCATGCTGGAGATGGGGCAGAATGTGAGGACCCATCCCTCTGGGGAAGAAGGAGCAGCAAAGATGGTGTGTGGAGARCTGACCAGAGGCCCCACTCCCTGTGTTCTGCTATGCCACTGTCAGGGAGGAGGTAGAGAAAGTTTGGTTTTGTACACATCTCCCAGATTGCCCCTGCCTAAGAGCTTAAAATGTACAGTGTCTGTACATGTGCATGTAATTAATCTCTAATTACTTGTGTTTGCCCAGCACACTTAAAAACTTCATAGGTTCAACATGTTTCACTGTTATGGGAAATTTCAGAGGTCCAAAGTGTCTAACTCAGCATTCCTTTTTTTTTTTAGATATTTTCATTTTGTGAAGCCACAACGATTAGCTCAGCTGAGGTCTCACATCTCAGGGCCATATGGTGAGAGCTGTAGCCCAGTTACCCTGATTTAAAGCCAATCCACACCCRATTTATGCAGATTCACTTGAAGGACCAGGACTGGATTAGGCAAAGCAAATAAAATGGAGTACATAATTAAGAGAAGGATGTATTAAATTGGACCCTACAGGTATTTTCCATCTCCAACAGCTAAACTCAATCCCTTTTTCCCCCCTAAAAGATCTGAAGAGAAAAAAAAAAACTCTCCCAAGACCTCCCTCTTTCACTAATGTCCAAAATGGTCTTTGTTTGCGTAGAAACCACGTAGAAAGATATAAAAATAGGTTTAAATTAGCATATTGCCAAATTGGTCTACTGTAACAAGTGCTTTGAAGTCTGGCATGCTGACTGATTCCCCACAGGAAGTTGAGTACTCTGAAAACAATTAAGAACAAAAAAGGGGCGGGGGGAGGAGAGAGGGAGCAGACAAGTACAGTAGTTAAATTAAGCAAAGTGAGCCTTGGAATAGTCAAGGGACTAAACAAGCCATGGAATCACTTAATAACAGCTCTTCTTTAGCTGTGGAGATAGAAAACACTGAGTGGATTTTTAGAAGCGGAGACATTAAGGCTTGAAAAAGCAGAATGACAGAAGTTTAAATTAAATAAATGAAAATTACTTCAGAATATAATAGAAGRTAATAAGGCACCAAAACTGCCAGTAGTTTAGTAGCTAATCCTGTGCTCTAAAATTGATCCTAATGTAAAAGCATTGTGCAATTTAAAAATAATGAACATAATAATCCTTGCCATTTTACATAATAAATAAATCTTAACTATGTTTCCCGTTTGTATAAAGCCTTGTGAAACRATGGTTTTGGATGCTAAAAAAATCCAAATGTTTGTTTCACAAGGATATTATAGTGATGTAGAGAAMTATATTTTGAGGGAGAAGGTTAAAATATATTTTACAGGCAGTACTGAGCAAACATAACTATATCTGAAAAACCACACTAAAAGACAGACCTCTCAGGTTTTACTGTAAACATTTTACACTGTGGAATACCTTCTCTATTGCATTTTGTCTACACTGAAATGCACAATCACCTATTGAAAGGTGGTTTATGAAAGGGTTTTTTTTTATTATTATCATTAATGTTATGGAAGTGTGCAGGGGAATTGCTGTATAATCAGGAATATTATCTGTCCCAAAGACTTTTTTTGTCCTGGGATTTTTTAACAACTTTGGCAACAAACTGTTGACAACAACACTTCAGTAATTAATGCTTCTGGTTTTCAATGGAAGTGTGAAGACCCCACCTTTGGAGATGTTCAAGGCTGGGCTGGAGAGGCCCTGAGCTGTCTCACACAATTCCTGCTTTGCTGCCTGGCAGCTCAGAGCCATTTTGGGAGAACTGCCAACACTGGGCTTGTAGGACAAGGCAGGAGACCCGTGCTGACCCCAACAGCCCCAAGAATCACCTTTATTGTACAGGAGCTGTTCCCTGAGAATGTGCTATCACGGGTGCTGCTATAGAAGATCAGTGAGCATTATCCTGTCAGAATAGCAGCTCTGAGGGAATCCAGCTGCCTTGAATACTGATTCATGGTACTGCAYTCCCAAATTTAGTAACCAAGGAAAAGCTGGAGAGCTTGACGCCGACATTCTCACTTCTGGCCAGAGGAACATGGATAGGAAAGAATAACTGGAAGTGGGAGAGCTACAGAACTCTCTCAAAAGGGATTCCTGCACAAGCATAACCATATTTCAGTTCCTCTTTGGACTCTGCAATCCCTACACAGACTTGAAAACAGCAATATTATAAAATGAAAGAAAACTAAKAAATTATTATTAAGCTTCTCTGTAAGTAAAACAACAGTCCAGAGATGCTAAGTGAGAGGGAGCTCTATTTAAGGTGAGGCTGGGAAAGATTGTGGAGATGAAATTTTGTCTTATGGATGAGACTCYACTCAAATCTTTCTTGCTTCCCTGTATGTCAAGAACCTTCTTCGTTTTGAAAAGCATTATCCAACTTTCACATCTTACCTCAAGATTTCCTGGTCATCTTGAGGCATTTTTGTCAAGTTCTCAGGGTTTTGTCACAGACAGTCACCAGGTGAGGAGAAGGAGCCAGGTGTGAGCTGTGGTTCAGGGAGATTTGGTGGAGGAGGGCTGAGAACAAAGTATTCAACATACTTGCACTACTTGAGTCAAAAGCCACCACATGAATCTGACCATGTCCCCTTCAAGCTTAAAAATCAATTTAGCTAGAACTTAGATAGAATGAACCATCAGCCTTTGCTACCATTCATTTTATTGATTGTTCTCACCTTTTTGTTACTTCCTCTTCTTTTTTAATATTATGTATGATTCTTTTATATTATGTATGATTCTTTTCTATTATGTATTAATATTACAGTACCACCTATAGCAACAAATTAAAATTGCAGCTTCCACCAGAAACATGATCCTCTAACAGAAGGTTCTGTGCCAAGCTCACTGTTAATAAGACAAAATCACTTGCTCAAAGCTCCCAAAAGGAAGGTGACAGAAACAAAATCAAAGCAAAAAKAAGTGGCCCAGCWTGTSTCAYRCAAGAAAAGTAGAARMWGTTTCCCAATTCCAAGTCCAAGGTATCACGTTGCTTTACATTTTGTTTGGCACTTTGTCTTTATGTCTCTTCTTATCTTGCTGCTGAACATTTATTCTTATTTGTGAGTGTGTGTCATATACAACTCGGCCATGCAAACAGGCAATTTCAGGAGTTTAACATTTGTTTAAGCATTAATTATGTTATTGACAGAAGTTTGGAGACTGGAAACAGAAGCACAGAGCTGTTACCTGACTTGGTCAAAAATAAAATTGGGATAGAACACAGGCCTTTTGGTGCTGCAGTTATAAAACTTTGAGGTTTTATGAGCAGAAGCAAGTAACTGCTACTCTTGGTCAGAGCTACCTGTAACCTGATTCTCACAGCATCAAGGTCCTGCTAATAAAACATATCTGCCAGCATTTGGTACCTCCCCAAAATGACTACATAAAACAGCTCCATGAGCAGGCCAAATGATCCTACATGCCTGCAAAGGAGCTTCAAGAACCCACTGGCTAAAATTTCTTCATTCACTAAAGTCAGTTTTTGTCCTGCCAGGGAAAAGGAAAAAAAAAATCAAACAAATTTCACTTTGCATGCGTTCCTGGTCAGCACTAAACATTTTTCTAGGTAACAAGCATAATATAGGAGATTTTAAATGCTTTCTTTGAAAGTAGAAAAATATATCTTTTAAGCAGTCAAGCGTTAACTGTGAGAATTAAAAATATCTGTTCCATATGTTCAAGTCCCAAGTAAAGTAATATTAAGTATGTAGAAGAAAGTTCAGGTAGGAAGAGCAAATGATTAAAATAAAAGTCCCTTGGGTCAGAATGCGAGCGCAGTGGACATAGATAAAATACCAGGGAAAGCAGATGAAATACAAACAGGATGTGCTGTGGTGTCCAAATGAGACGCATTACTAAAAAAAGTGTTGCATCATTAACCACTCCATCAACTCCTCTGCCAGGGCTGCAGTGGACTTTGTGCTGCCCAYACCTTGGAGAATATGAGAATCTCCGATCACTCTCTGGTATGTTTGCTAGTCTCGCYTTAATACTTCAAATTTGAGCATGAATTTTCTCTCCCCTCTGTTTTGAAGAGAAACAGCAGATAAATTAGCAGTTGAAAAATTATTTCAGCTGTGTCACAGTGCTCTCAGTGTATGACTGAGTAGTTGCTATCTTTTGCAGTGATATCCCTGGTCTAATATGGGATGTGATATGCTCTGTCCACGGGTTGTGTTGCAAAATCCATCCATAGTAAAAATATTAAAATGTCATGTTTTASAAAAGAAAATATTTTGATTTCTCAAATCAGAGAAATTTAATGACTTTTTTAAAAAAATGTTTCAAAAACTATGTTTTAAAGTGTTTATTCAGATCTAAAAAACTGTGTTCAGTTTCTAAAATTACTATTTTTAGAGGTTGCCATAAAATCCACTCTGTCCTACAGCTGAGTTCATTCCATGCACATTGTCAGACAAAATTTTTAACAACCGAAAGAGCTAAAGGAAAAACACCTTTTATTCCCACATTGTGAAATCCACAAAGCAAATGTGGATTATTTACTTTGTGTGCCTTGGGTTTGGTCACATCCACTCTTTCCTTTCCACGTCAGTGAAGTTTTTTGCTTTCACACACRCACAGAACAAAAAGCAAGAATGAGGAAAACACGATACTCTTGATTGCAATCCCCCAGAAACTGGAGAAAGGACTTGGGGACATGTCCTCTTAGCCTGTTTGTTTTTAATTGACCAGATTTCAAGTTGACAGTGGCCCTTTTAGCAGCTCACAGAACAAAAACAGCACCACATGGCCAGCAGGGTCTATTTTAAAGTGGTACTCTCTCATGTCCCCTGCTGAGGATTGCACCATATGAGCCATCAGTAATGCCAAGTCAAAGGCCAAGCATCAATAAAGCTCTTGCTGGGATCAAGAATATGTAAACAATGGAGCAGCCACTTCTAGGAGTGGTTACAGCAGAGGTAAAGCTGGAGCTAGGTGGCATCTAGCTTTTTTCCTCTGAAATTTTACAAAATTCAATATTTTCTTTGGAYGCTGTTGCTGGCAGTAAATATTTTAGTGCAGCCTGTATTCTGCACATACTTAAATGAATGGAACACGATAGAGATTATTTTTAGTCCAGGTACAAAGCCTGTGAGAGTCAGTGGGAACAGCTCTGCTCCTTTCAGTGGTTGCTGAATTAGGTCTGTAGTCAGTATGTYGTACCCAGATATCACAGCACTGAGAACTGCATCATTTACCTRCCGTGTCCTCTTGCATTACACACACTCATAGAAGTACACTTGTATTTAGTGCACTTGAATACATCAGGACTAACCTGAARTTAAATATTCCTACAATGGAAGTTCACTGAGAACAGGCTGTTATTTCAGAAGGAAAAGACCTATAGGATATCACAGGGACTGCTGCTTTACTTGGTCCTTCCTGCTATAGGATGGATTAAGGTTCCTGTGGGAAGGATTTATTTATGCATTTCCTGGAACAATTTCCCTAAATCCTGCTAGGTTGTTTTGGAGGGTGGGTTCCTCCATAATTCATGCACCTACAAGACTTAACTGGACAAACTAAAGAAATAATATAAACCCCCTTGCAAGGACATTACTTCTCTGACCTTAACCAACTCTTTGTTGCCATCTGGCCCTGTACATGACTCATCTCATTCTGCCACATTACCATTGACAAGGACACATAAAGCCACAAAAGGAGTTGATGGGCATTCACTCCAGAGCATTAGCTACCTTGCTCCATGCTCCTGAGATCTAACTGTGCCTTTTGACAGCTCTCCAAGCACATTTCCCCATTTCTAGAATGAAACTGAACCTTTGCACTTTATTATTATTATTATTATTATTGTTCTCTTTCAGCAAAAAGGTAATTGGGCATGAAAAGTTCAAATCCATTAAATAAAAACTCAATTTAAAATATTTTCCATCCACCAAGCAAGCTCCTATTCATTATGCTGACACTGCACTCCACCTCTGTGCCAAGTGGATCACTCAAAGATGCCCCCCACCACTTCCCTGGCATTTTGTGTGACAAGTAAATCTGCTGTGCACACATTGCTTTATAGGGCATCCCAGTTTTTTCAAATACAAGCAACATTTTTACAGCACCTTTAAATTCCCAAGTTGAATTTTCTAACTATCAAGGTAATATGAAGTAAACTSTTTGTGCTGAATCYCTCCTGGATATTGTGGCACACAGACACATCTTCTGAGTTTTATTTATGCTTCTTTACTCACTTCAAGTTTTTGAACAGCCTCAGCCCTATTCAGTTTACTCTACTGCTAAATACAAATTGTAAAATGTGTTCACCTATCAAAAATAATAGCAGGCAATTAAAATAAAAATTGCATCATTCTCTAGGAATCTCGGTAGAAAAATTCAGATGTTGCAGTTACCGGGTGCCTTGTTAATTTCAAAAAGCAAAACAATACAAAACATTCTAATGTTTCAACCACAGGTTACACATTCTGTTTTCACAAAGGTCACTTTTTCCATAAAGTTTTTTTTTTGGTGCAAGTTTACTGTACAGAAACACTCTTTTGTCTTAATATCTATTWTAAATGTCTTCTTTAAATCTAGCAAAATATTTTCCCCTTACAACTTAATCTGCCAGAGATGCAGAGCGCAGCTACTTTACTCTTCACGGGTCGAGTCCTGAAATCTAATAAAAAAAGCCAAAGAGGGACATCTAGTGGTACCATGGACAAAATTAAGAATGAGGAGAGGGAAGAAAAACCTACTGCCATGGCCATGGATCTGAGATAACTGCTGGTTTCTCATCGGGAACGAGGAAAGCTTGAAGGGAAGACTCAAGTAACAGGAAGGAAAAATCTGGCTATTTTATTCTTTTTCTAACACATTGCCACCTACAGTGGGAATGACTGTGAGTCTGAWTTGTTGGAAGAATATTGGATTCCTCTAAATGAACTGAATCTAAATGGAAGTGCCATCATCAAACAATGCTGCCACTGAACCTGAAATTCAAATAAGGAAACTGTAGCATGGCTTTCACTTGCAAAATAAYCCCCAGGAAAACCAAAAGGACCTGCAGAACTAATTTCATTTACGTTGAAAGCAGGTACATCAAACTCCACCCTAGGGCCGAGCATCAAAATAAATTTCAGCCAGACAAAACTTCTGAACACTCACCCAATGAGCCAATGATAAAATTTAGTGTTKGTCACTTATATTAGCAGTGAATACGTCATTATAATCACCACAGAATCCTCATGCAAAATTAGTGGAATAAGCCATCGGTCAGCTAATGAGACAGAGCAGCRGCACTGGAACCCTGTCCAGCTGAAGACAAGGAGAGATCAACAGCAAACCCCAAATTGCTAGAGAGACAAAAAAACCCATGAGCAACATGGTCCCAACTAACCTCAGCACCAGAGTGCTCACAGCAAACTGATTCTTATGAAAACACCCTTCAAGAGTACAGAAGGAACTCTCACATGACGAGTTGGAGTGCTGCCAGCCCTGCTCTCTGAGAAGCGCAGCCTGTAAGATGGACCACACCTGGTTTGATGTGAAAATCCCACAGTAAACAACTTTCCACTGTATAGTTGCCAGTATTAAATAAATGAGGCAGTCATGCACACTTAAACATAACTTCAGGCTCTTTAAGGAAAATTGAGGTTTTAGTGTCACTTTCTATCAGAAGAGGAAGCAGATTAAGTTCTGCCTTTATAGCAATTATTCAGGTCTTTTAGATACTTAGAGATTAAGAATTTTAAACCTACCTTGAGCATTTCTGCAGCAATTCCACATGCACTAATCCCTACAGCTCCCACAGTGAGGGTTAGAAAGATGAATCTCAGAAATTCTTCCWAGAAATGTGGGACAACCTCCAGAGYTGCCACCTTTCTGCCCAGTTCCCAAACTCACCCTTCTGAAGGTCCTTTCTGGTTTCCACAAAAGCATTGTAATGAAAAGGAATTGTTTCATRTAAATTTGAAAGCAAGTGCCATATAAGACTTCCCAGGCAAAAAGGAAAYAATCATCCTTTCCCTGTTGCAGGTGTGATGTCATTTTTTGGGGCAGTTTTTTAGTCACACAATGTCAAGAGCCATCTCCCACTGCAGTGGTCTGTGCACCACAGTTGCCTTAAGGCAACTGATTAAATAGAATTAGCTACACATAGGTCTCCTCCATCCTGATCTGAGGTTTTTATAATCCTCTTTGCAGATATTTAATGACTGGATACACAAAGAAAAACATTCTGAAAAATTAATTTGTTTTAAAGAGACGGTAAAGCAATTTTATGAAGCAGAAAGATACCTGCCTCTCTTACCACACTTCATCTACCAGTCTTCATCCAGTTTGTTCCTTGATGCTGTTCTAAGCTATCATTTCCTTCCTTTCAGTTCTCTCTTTTCCTTTTTCTCCTCATTTTTACTACAGGACTGACACTACCTTCTGAATTTATCCTCCCTCACAGGACAAGCAGTACCCATGAGACGGTCCTCTTTTTGTCTCTTTTTTTTTGGTAGTAAAAAGACAGGTTCCTTGGAACTTCCTCTTCTTAAGCTCTCTCCAAGTTCTCCCACATATGAGAATAAAAAATAAAAGAACGACGCTGTCAGTGGTGATGCACACCAGGGCCTACCAGCAAAGAGTAAAAGCATTACATTTACACCTGGTAAAAGCATTCAGTTGTGGAGATTATATGGTACTGCTAAATTGGAGCAGAGTGCTTTGTGGGAGGAAAATCCATGATTAAAATATTTCATATTCCACCTTGCACTGCAATAATGTAATAAGAGCTGCCTTGATTAAAAAAAMCAAAACCCAAAACAAAATTAAAAAACTACAAAAACCCCACAAAAACAACAAACAAAGCCAACAAAACCAAACTATCTTATGTTTAAAGCCTAAGTTTAGTGTACATATACACCAGGGAGAACCAATGTCACAGAAAAGAGTGAATCAATGCTTGTTTTCCAAAGTCTCTGAATGGGGATCATACACCTTTCTGGAAGTCACGCTGTGACTGAACTACCCTCAGCAGAAGGGCAGCCATTCCATGGCTTCTTTTCCACTAGAGGTCAGGCTGAAGGAGCTAATGATCTATTTGAGCCTTCAGAATCTATGAGTGGGAGTCACTGACCAAGATTTGGAAGCCTGACTATCACTTAAAGTGAATCACAAAGAGGTATTAGATTTCTAAGTGTCCAGCAGCCAGAGATATTTAATCATGAGAGTATTTTAACACATGTCAATACAGCCTTTCAGAGAACACTTGGTGCCATCTCAGTTGGCAGGACAGYATTTGGAAAAGAGAAAAGTTCTTCTTAATTTTCAGCCTTGAAATGAAAACTCCATTAGCTTGAATAATGACAGGCAACACTTTAAAAACGGTATTCTAAAAGTTCTGCTTTTTATTTTTTGCTCTTAGAAAAGATATACATTACAAGCATTTGCCATGAAAAATCTAGATTGAATTTGTTTCTGTAAATAACTAGGAATAGACAYAGCTAAGCAATAATCAACTTCAGGTAAATAGAATTTTTTCAAACCCCAGAGTGATTTGAGTTAAGAGCCCAGGCTTTTCTTCTTCTGTATTTTGATGACAAGCAATTCTATCACTTACAGAAGCATTGACCCAGCTTCTTGAAATAAATACCTTGAAGGCGGTGAAGCTCAGACACACACTCGTGTCTGAGAATTCCAGGAAATGTTTAATGTATCATTTATAGTTTTAAACACATTCTTCATTGCAACAGGACAAAAAGTCATGATCAAACAGCAAGTCCTAGCTCAGAGCTCTTCACCAGTCATGATCGCTCCCAACAATTCTGTGCCTTCAGTGCATGTGTCTGCAGCCAGGAAAACCAGCACAAAGTCATTTTGTCCAAAGGCTTTTAAGCAGTTACCCATACAAACAAAAACTAAACTGAGGAATTGCTCAGGTTCACACTTCTGAAAACAAAGCAGCCCATGAAATTCCCTTAGAGAGGAACTCAGCTAACCAGGTTCAGCCAGCTGGCATTTCGAGGTGCTTCATGGCCAACTGTTAAGAGCCACTTCAAAGATACACAACATACCTGGGAGAAGAACACAAAATGCCAGGAATAGTGAGCAGAGAAAAGAAACCCTGTAGTTTCTCCAGTTGCCCAAGACTGRTGGTGGAAATAAGGGGCATAATAAACAGAAATGAAGCATAGAAGCTGATGGTATGACCTCTTTTTCCATGGCTCCCATGGAGCAGCCCTTTCTGTACTTTCACCAGGTCAAAGGGAGCACATCTGCTGATAACAGTCAGTTGTTTCATCAGTTACAGGTTACTTCATTTCATGGTTTTGCAAGATGACCTGATAGTAGCAGGCTGAAATCCACGTGCATGCTTTAAAGGTGAAAATCCAGCTCAGCCAAGCAATAAAATCAACTAACACACCCTTCCTCCTTTGCTAGTTCCCCTGAAATAAGCCAACCTATCAAATTTACAGCTGTACAACAGGCAAAGTGCACCTCTACAGGGCAGGGAGCAGAGAAATGTAAGAGCTGTGTGACAAGGACCACTCCAACAGAGTTTTTGTGGAGCTGGCAGTCGGCATTTGACGGAATCTGGTAAGGCACAYTTCCCAGATTGAGCACGTACCCCGCCCAGATGCACAGATGGTATTTGTGGGAGCAAAAGGAAAATAAAATATAGGTTTAAAATAAATGCAAGAGAAACACAGAATAATATTGAATCACTCTAGGTATTTCTAAGGGTTTCCAGTTATCTTTTCTAGTTCTCAGCACATACGAGTGTATGTTCTGGGCTTTGCAACCACTGAGCAAATGGAAGGGATTTAAAACCAGTTTTGTTTCAAATATAAGATCACAAAATTAAAGACAGTCTCCAGGAATGAGATTTCTGTACAGAAGCTTGATGCAAAAGGAGCTGAAAATGCTGCTCCCGCATATGCCTGGCATTGACAACCAAGCTTGCTGAAGAGCCTTTTCCATGCTGAAGGAGAGGGTTCGCTCTGCTGCTGAATTTCAAACGGGGCCCTCTGCACAGTGGCTCCATTCCCTTTGTTTGAAATGGATGGAAAGACACATCTGGGAGGAAATAGCAAGCCACGAAGTAGTGAGGAAAGAATTTTAGATGCTGTTGTGATGATATAAGGAAGCCAGAGCAGGCACAGACTGATGAGAGCTGGCAGGCTGGCTGTGACCATGACTGGTTTGGGACACAGCTCCAGGCTGCAGCCTTGCTCCTTCACCCTCCATCACTGCTCCTTCTCAAACCAGAAGACCTGTTGGCCTCTATCACAATGATACCATCCAAGGTAGCTGCTCTCAAGATCCCATAAAACCTAGCAGAGAAAGAAGGAACAAGAGGAAAACAGCACAGGTTGGAAGAGGTGGAGAGAGGTGKGAGAAGAAACGCAAAAGCCCACGTTTCCTGCTGGAGCCTCTGCTAACCCAGAGGTGCTGATGTGCGCTTACTATGCCATGGCAGCCATTGAAGCTCCCCAATGTTCAACTTTTAATCATCATCTCCTCTCATCCTCCTTCTAGAGGATCCAGCTCCTTGTTATTTTACTCATTAGTTAGATTTAACTTTTGGTAAATCAGTGTTAATTTCTTGATTTCAAGTTCCAGCCTCTCTTCTTTAGTAGACATGATCCAACTACATCCAACTACTTACCTACTACACTTAAATTGCAATAAAAACCCTYTTTCTTTGGATTAAACCAGTCTCTCTGAATTCTTCCCCATTCCTCCTGCCACCCTTCTGATTTGCAGCCTAACACAACACTGCACCAACCTCCACCTCATAACCGTGGGTAGGTAGGAAAGCCCTCCAGTGCTATTTCTTGCAGTACTACAACTACTGCTCCCATGCAAAAAGCAGAACAAAAATCTTTGATATGTGGAAGCAGCAGTGAGAACTCTCCATCTCCCTTATGGGCACAGCTTCTTGGGTAGGAAAGGAAACCAAAGGTGCTGTGCCCTGGCTTCTGCCATTTAAAACTTCTCAATGACCAGCACACTGTATGTAAAGACTTTTCTGGGTCACTTGAAATCTCCTGCTATTATTTAAGCCAGAGCTACTAAAGAACCCCAAAATAACCAACCAAACAAAAAGAAGCCAAGGAAAAGTCTTTWAAGAATGTATTTCAAACTAACACATCACAGAAAAGATGCTAGCAAAGAGCAAAACTTCCTACCAGAAACATATTTATGACAGTATGACACACAGACTAATTATATATGTACATCTGGATTACTTGATAGCTACATTTGCAAGTGTCATTCATTTTATGCGGAATTTATTCAAAAATGRAAAAAAAAATCCTCTACAAAGGGTCTGCACTTTATCCAGACACAAAACCTACATTTGCAGGAACGCCAGCAAAAATAATTACTTAAAATTTTAACCAGTTTCTCCAAAAAATTTAGCACAAATATGTTCTTTCTTTTTAATCTATTCAACTGAAAGAAATGGAGCTGCAATGGTTTAGGTTTTTTAATCCCAAAGTGGATTATACAAACATTTTCATCAAARATTTTTTAACAACAAGACTAGCATTACTGGTTATATCTTATTACTAAGGTAAGCTCTCTTCAAAGAACTGTATGATTGGAATCTCTTCCTGATACATAGTGACATGCTATTTGCTGGCTGCAGTGTGAAGCGTCAAAATGAAAACAAAAATACAAACAGGCTTTTTTTTAATCTTGYCTTTATTGATTTAGACTTCAGAGCTACAGTCAAAAATAGTGCATCTGTAGAAAATTATCAAACACTCTATCAATACAGTATCATGGCATGTTTAGAATTGTAAGCACTTGACAAATCGCAAAGGGAACATCCAATCTAGTATTTGGCAGTGCAACCCATGCACAGGGAATACAGGGAGAAGGATTCTTTTTTTTTCCTCCAAAAAAAAACCCCTTCTGTACAAGAACAAAAAGCTTTTGTTGAAAAGAAGAATTCCAGTTAGCATGGAAGACTCATTGGCTCACTCAAGACATGATGGTACAGTGCTGGGAACTTTGTGTGGAATGTCGAAGGGRACATGGGAGCTACAGCTCTGCTACAGGAGCCACGCTGTCTTCAGGACTCTGTAGGCCATGGAGAAGGTCACTGAGTAGCCAACTGCCCAAGACAAACCTCTGCCAGGCTGGGGAAGAGGGATCAAGTATGCAAAAGTGTGAAAGATCCTAGCCCCTACGAAGATCCTGAAGTGCAGCAGGGCTGTGGAGAGCTCAGGGCCGCTCAGAGCATACAGCAGTCCGATGCCAACAAATGGGACAATGTTTTCCAGGTCATTCAGGTGGCCTCTRGAGAAAGAAGCAAAGTTATTTTAAAGTGTTGTATTTTGTTGAATAAACCACTTCAAGCCTCATTATTTTTCAACATCTTCAGAGCATGCTACTATTCAACAACTCTCGGCTTCCTCTGCAGAGGGGACCTGATTCATTACTGAAACGATTTTGGCATGCTCACCTGACATCACCCTGGTCTCTCCTGCTGCACCCCACATTTTTAAGCTTTTGATYTTCTGTATGAAAGGTATTAGTTTTTCCCCAGGATCTTGGTAATACTAAGGAGTTACATGAGGTGTCTGAGTGCACCTGGGTGTGCAAGAATGCAAAGTCAGGGAAAAAAAGAGGTAGCTGTTTTCTTGGAGCCTCTCTCAATTACCATCAATTAACTGGAGACTGTGACTGAAGCTATTACAGTTCATGAGCTGGATGGTCTATTCTAATCCCATAATCCAGTTTGTGGTGTCCATAAAGAAAATATGAAATATCCCACATAGGAGCTGCTATGTTCATCAAATGTTCATGAAGTCCCATCATCTTGAAGAAGGTTATTTTTGAACATCTAACAGGTGTGACAGTTATGCTTTTCGTTCATTTTCTTCACTTTGAGCACTAAAATAGCTGAAAAAATGTTTGAAATTTTGAAACCATAATTTACTAAAAATGTATTGAGACTGAACTCATATCTTGAAGTGTTCTTTCACACCCCTTCCTAAACCTTCTCAGCTCCCTTCACCTCTTCAGATAAATTGTACTTCCAGTCCAATTTACTGATTGAAACAATGTCTAAGCCTTACTAATGATGTCAAATTTCAGAGCAAACTGGAATCAGGTCATGGCACTGTCTTGCAGCTGCTTTTAGAATATATTTATAATTACAAGGAAACATAGCCCKCCAGATTTTTTATTCTCAATCCCCATAAAAGTACTCTGAAGAAAGTAATCTTTTTTCTTGGAAAAAAAAAATCTTTTTTCCCCTGTAAACTGAACACATTCCAATCACTTATACAAAAGAGAAGCCATGCTAAATTTATGTGGCATTATCTGTCGCCATGAAGCTTGCAGAAGAAAATATATTAAACTTCCACCAAGAACCACATTTGGGAGGAAAATATGGACGYTGCAACACCAACATAGTAACTAGAACCAAGCTTACTTGCTAGGTCTAGGGATGTCTCAGAAACTCTACAAAACAAGATTTGAAAATTTAGTGTTTTAAAAAWCTATTCTGAAAATAGATTTTCAGTGAAAATTACTGAAGTGGTTGTCATTTCTCTACCACAACAATTTGAGTTAAATGGGTGATAAAGTTATTCTCAACTTAGCTGGTCTCATACAATTTATGAAATTACCCCTCACCATAAAAGTTTCCACTTTTATGTAACATCCGTGAAATTAAGTAACAGCTTCCCTGAACTACTCAGGGGCAGAAAAGGAAGGAGCAGAACATCTTTACAGCCCACTTAGATTAGGCTCTTCTTTCTGAAATTTTAATCCATAAGAGGCATACAGAAATATGCTTTGTGAAACAACAGCCATTATTTGCAAGGATGCAGTGTTCTTAAAACAGCACTGGTRTATATTTTCAAGGTCTTCCCTAATGGAGGTTTAAATGACAAGAGTTCAYTGACATTCAAGTTTTTGGTATAAAAATAAACTTAGCTTCATCAAGGAATAATCCTATAGAAAGCATTCAATTAAAGCTTTCCTTGTTAGTATAGGTGTATCAAACAGCATCCTGAAATTTAGGATTTTGGAAACAGAAAATTTTGCCATGAGCTACATCAACTTGTGGTCACATTTTACAGTGTTCCCACCATTTTGCCCATCAGACAGGACACCACCCAAGAGTCAGCTATTATAACCAGACAGTGGCTTATTGTTTTTAGAAGGCACACTGACCATTTGAACGTGGAATGGTTTATTCATCTAAACTAATTAATGTATTAGATTGCTACRTAAAGCACCATGAAACACACACAAGCTTGACAGAGAATGGGGTGAAATTAACTCCTTGATTTAATATTATTCTGTTATTTAAAATAACCTTTTCAGGTTCCTGTGTATTACCTGCGTACACGTTCAACATCTGGATCAGTCCTCAAGAATTTCTWAGCACTCTCCCCTTTTCCAAATGATGCTGTATCTTCTGGGTTGACAAATGCCTGTTTCAAACACAAGCACACAAGTGACATTAGCAGCCAAAATGTTTTAGCCAGTCAAAGCAGCTTGCTATAAAGGTCACTCTTGTTGCCAATGCCTCAATAACCTCACTTAACTTACCCGAAGTTAAAAGCACAGGGAATAATACAATGTTTGCTGCTTTCTTGAGATCAGCCTGTACACTTGTGTGCTGACAAATTAATGCAATGCAACTTATACATTTAGATAAAGCCTTCTTGTGAGATGAACAAGCCTGCAGTAACCCCAGTACTCTGACAGAACATAGGCACCTACAAGGTGGAAGCTCTCAAGTCTCTTTTTCACCATTCCTGACAAATTATCTCAAAATGCTTTTGGATCCCTTCCTTCTGCAGAAGTCTACACAGCAACAGCATCCAACAGCCTTATTCCCATTCTCATTTATGACCAAGGAAGTGTCTCCCTTTCCTCTTAGATACAGATGACCCATTATTACCTCCAAATACTGCAAGACACTACCTGAAAACAACATTTAATTCAGGCAGTGCAGATTCAATGTACAGTTGATTTCTCCCTACTGACACATGTAGTAACATATGCATTGGGTGGACTGCTCAGCCTATGCAGATATAAGTCAAGAAAATATTTTGATCTTAGGAGAGCTAGATGATTGCTTTCCAAGGCAGCCTTGACCCCTTATTTGTGAAATATCCTCAGCCTCAGAATTCTAGAGATGCATTAATATATATAAATAGCTGTGATATCTCTGTATTTCAACATAAATGTCAGTCTGTTCTCCCAGCCAGTATTTCCAAAAGATTACCTTCCTTGTGATCCTGAAGTATGCTGTTATCAGACTCATTAGCATCATCTTTAGAAGAACAATGCCCGTGTAAGTAGCRTAAGCCCGGAAGACTTCATTGTCAATTAACTGCGTCGATTTGGCCATTTCTCCCCTTCTCACTGACGACCTCTAAAAATATTAAAGTTAGTTAAAACTAACATCGTGGCAATCCAAARTTCTGACAACAACATTGTGTTAATAGCCTTGTTTTTGTAGCATCACTGCAATTACAGCATGATTCTGATGATTCTGCCACCGTGGAAAGTTTCTTTTTAAGCAATCTTCAACCTTTTTTTTTTTCACAATAGCATAATAAATACCTTAAGATGATAAATTATAACATTTTGCTTCCATTAGAAGTGCTTATTAAACTGTCAAAGTACAAACTACCAAAATATTTAATATAATTGCAGAAACAACACTTAGTCACAGAAATTAGTACTCTTCTGAAATAACACAAGGATTTAGACCAATTTTAGACCAATTCATTTGAATTAGCAAATTTCCCTAAGCAGTTACCAGGATAGGAGGAGTATGTGACAATACTATGAACTATGAAATATAAAGAGGAAAATTAGTATTGCCTACCCTTTTTTGTGTGCAAAATGACACAATTRTAATTGCACTTCAGCTTTCAAACTAACCAGTATCTTCCTACCCAGCAGTAACTTGTGATCAAACCGAGTTGAACATGCATTTTTCCCCTTTGAGACCTTGTTCTTAAAAATTGCTTTTAGCATGACTCACAGGCAAAGATTAAGTTGTAATGACAAAAAGGAGAGGACTCATTCTGCTTTTATCATGGGAGGTTTAAACTAATGAAGTCTCTTTCCAATGAGACCGTGCCAAATCCACAATCCTATGGAGGTAGTACCTTTATCAACACCAGAAAGTTAAGAGGTGCTGAGGAATGAATGCAGGTGGAAAAAAAAGCACATSTCTGTGCACATTCAATTTTTGCCCTGCACAGACCCCGGCTTTTGCCTCACCAAGTGCTTCAACCATGCATTTAGTGACTAGGAATCCATACAAGTAGGATGTCTTAGCTTCACTAGAGACCGAAATAAATGAATTTTTTTTGTTACCGCTAACTCACTTCCGGCGATATAATTTTAACAATAGYAATAAAAATGTTAATATTCACTTGATTACACTTTTAACAACCTCTCATCTCGCTTTCAGCACAGTCAGCTATTGCCAAACAAGGGGAACTTGATGAGCAAAGAGCACGATGGAAGACTTGCTCTGAAGGCGTGTCCTCGGKGAGGAAGCGGGCAGGATGGAGGTAAGCAGCTCAGTGAAAACAAAGCTCAAMCAAGCCTTGCCTGGCCCTGCTGTGGTGATGTGATTCTGCTCCCTCTTTTATCATKTCTAAAACAGTGCTTGAGTCACTGGGCCCAGCACAGGGTCTGTGCACCCTGGGAAATTAATTCAATGTAACTCTCCCTCCTCCYTCATTACAGTCCGGCTCCCAAGATAAATAGCGACTTGGCGAAGGCTCTACTCAGAAATGGACGGTAACTTAACATTTTAACAATCTCGTTAACATGTTACAACAGAACTGTCCTGCCAGTCTTAACTTTGTATCACAGCAAAAAGCACACAGYRCTCCRCACAACAAAAATAAAGTCAATCCACGGCGCCAGAGCATTTTCCCCTAAASTATGCTGAAAATACATCTAAGTCATTGGCATGGGACAGTGTTCAGCTGCACTTATGGAGCTTCACCACATTTATCCATCCCTCCTCGCTGCCCTCCGAGCTCCCGGCATGCCCAGGCCCTGCTTTCAGCACAAAATGGAAGAGCACCGAAAAACCCGGGATTGCAGCAGAAACTGCAAAAACAAACCCCAAGTACGCAAACAGCACGGGGTTTTAAGGGATATGCCCATTACGGTTACAAAAAGCCTGATGTACAYGGGTAGTAGTAGTAATAATAATAGTAATAATAATGGTATGGCTCCGCAGCGGCCGGGCTCAGACCCTCCCGCCGCCCCCGCCACGCGTGTCCCAGGGCCGCGGGCGGCCACGGGCCCACGGGGGCCGCTTGTTTGTGCGTGTTCCAAACGCGACTTCTCCAAGCGCCGTGTGGCCGCAGGCTCCGCTCCCAATCCAGGGGCAGATTCCCGGCCCGGCCCTCGGCAGATGCCGCCTCCCCGGGTCGCCCCTCACGCCGCGCTCCCCGCACCGCCCTCCCGCACCCGGGCGGGCTCGGCCCCCGGGCCCCACTGGGCCCCGCCGCCCTCGCAGCGCCCGCACCTCGGCCGTGCCCGCACCTCGGCCGTGCCCGCGGCGATCCGAGCCCCGCTGCTCCCCGGCGGACACTGCGGCTCGGCCCGGCCCGGCCCCGCCTCGCCCCGCCGGCCGCGGAGGCGGGTCCCGCCCGGGCCGCCCTCACGGAGCCCCGCGGGCTCGGGGCGGGAGCGGCGGGTCAGGCCCAGAGCACGGCAAAGCTGGGAGGAAGAGAAGGAAAACGTGTGAGAACGAGCGAGGGAAAGCTCTGCTGTCTGAACGCCTTTGGGCAGAGGGAAGCAAAGGCTGTCACCCAGACGGGCACTCGTAGTGACAGCCAAGTCCAGCGATTGTGCAAATTCCCAAGAGGGCTCAAAGCTTACCTAAAAGTCTCAGTAGTTAGTCCCCTCCCTTGTTCTGGTGGGCCCTAACTTTTACCAAAGGGCAAGAAAATGAAACTTGTATTGCCAAGCTGCTTGTATTGCCAAGCCATCAGCGCTGTTCCAATAGATAAGCATCGTGTTGCTTTGCATAGTGAAACAGAACATTAAGGAGCTCTGAAACTGACCACAGAGTTCTCCTACCAGTGTGCTACAGTGCGATGGACAGAGGGAACCTGGTGTGCGAGCTTCCCCCTGGTTCTTCAGGGAGAATTATGCTATCCCCACAGCACCCCTCTTCAACAGGAGCAATGCTTGTGACTGAGCAGCTCATGATAAGCGAGACTGAAAAAAATAGACATAAATGTACTCAGATGCCCAGAAAGGGTTCAATGCTAATCCTAAAGATGTGTACACCATAGGAAAGCGATTCAATTTTTAAATCTGCATTCTTATGGAAAAATCTCTACTCTTAAGTACATAAATTCAGTGCTCACTGATGTTGCTTCTGTGCTTCATGTCATGTCCTGTCATGTCGTGTCAAATTCCTGTGTAACTCTTCTCTAAAATCATAAACCACAGTAAAACTCATTTGAGCAAGAGCTCAAATTTTAACAATCTTGTTAACGTGTTATAACAGAACTGTCCTGSTAGTCTCAACTTTGTATCACAGTTCTGTAGTATCAGAACTGTTTTGAAATGCTGGTAGGGATTGGGTTCAACAACCTYTGCTCTCACTACGAACGCAGCAAACAGTGCTTCTGCTGAAAACAACCAAAAAACTCACAGGAGCATGGGTCTATCCCAGAGAATGAATTTATTTCAAAAACATGGAAGAATTTCTGCAGCTCGTGCCTTAGTTCAAGGCAGGAATTGTGTCTTCATAGTTCTTTTACCACGCCTAACACGTATCACGATCACATGGTGTAAMTGAAATGAAACTGTAATTATCTTCTCTTGCCACTTTTTTGTTTGTTTGGCATTCTAATCCTTACTCACAGTCAGTTTAAAAAGCAGATAAAYCTATTAAGTTAACAGTAAAACTAAACACACATTATTATACTTGAGAAGAAAAGCCAGTAATTGATTTACACAAGTTCTCAGAACTACGCCTGGAAACAACAGAAAACCAGGAAAAAGGTGATTTTCATTCTTTGTAGGTAGGATATAAAAAGAAGCAAAAATGCATGTAGAAATTYTACTATTTCCATTCTTTCCTTTGAATTTTACATTCCAGGTTTTCAGATTCTGGAAATTCTGATTGATTTATGTGACTTTAAAAAAAGCATTTCTGAAGTTGGGAAAGCTGCTACACTCCCAGTCTTTGAATTTTGAGGCAAACACCTTGTTAATTTTTTCCTATCCTCTTTGAATACCTCTAATTCTGAGAAATAAAATTAGGAGGAAGGGAGAAGGACAGGAAGGGATGAAAAAGAAGAAAGAAGGAGAAAAGAGAAAGAATTAAAAAAAAGCAGGGTAGGGAAAAAATACAAAAGAGAGAAAAATATAAACAAAATGAAAAGAAGAAGGCAACAGAAGAGAAAGGATTAAAARAAAATATAAAAGGAAACTATAAAAATAAAAGGAAATGTTAAAAAGGGAAATTTTAAAGATTTAAAAAGAAKAAATTTTTAGAAAAAAAAAGTAAATAAGACTGAAACAAAGGGGGCAAAAAGAAAGGTAGAGAGGGAAAAAAGAAAGAAATKAGAGAAGCCAAGATTTCTTGCAGACCCTGAACCACTTAAAAGGTTCAGGTTCTTAGAGGRAAGGCTCTTTGAGGGCAGAGAATAAGAGGAGTGCCAAAGTGGGGCCATAGCTTGTAAAGCAGAAGTGAATTTGTGCCCAAGGTCTATTTTCTCCTCTACAGCATAAAGTGCCTGCAGAACATTTGGACAGGGCTGTGAGGCAGGATCTGAGTGAGGCTGGATACATAACTGTGCTGGTAGTTGCTCCTGAGGGGCCCATTCCCACAGTTCTTACTCCTGYGAATCGTCCCTTGGATGCTAATGGGATTACCCCTGTAAATCAGGGATGCCACATCAGCCCAGAGCCCAGGGTTGTAGTGATCATGAAGGGCTTGATCTYGCAAGCCTTATTCATGTCAGCAACCCTTTTTCATGACAACTTTCCCATCGACTTGAAGAACTATCCGTGTAGCCAGAGACAGTAGAATCAGGACACGAGTTTAGGGTCAGCATAAAAGTAGGAATAAAAGAGTTCTTCAATTAACCTCCAGCAAGGAATGGATACTCCCCGAGAAGRCCAGATAAGTGCAGTCATTCTCTTTTAACTGCAGGGAGGGCAAAAGAGAGGCAAGTATTGATCAGACTTGTTCTGTCCTGTCTCCTTCTCTGGCTCCATCTATTCACCATAATTAGAGTAGTAAAGAAGGTAGCAGCAGTACATTTTCACCACACCTCAAGCTTTTGTTCACCACCCCCTTGATAATATAAATCAGTTTTTTCTTCAAGTAAAACTGGCATATTATGSCTGCTTCATTAAATAAACCAGTGCTTTGCAGAGCACTGATGAACATTAATCAGATCATGAACACTAAGATCCAATCCATATTTTAACGTAAATCTGAAATGCTATTTAAGAAAAGTATTACAAAAATGTTTAGTATGATGGACTAGAGTAATTTTTTGTGCTACTCTGTTAGAACCTGCGCCTTCTGGTTAGCAAGCACTTTCACTATACTAAATGTTGACACCTATATAATTTCACTGTGATTCACACACTTCCTCTTTCTCATGAGATCTCAAGCTGCTGTCTGGTTTCTTTGGGGAACTGCTTCAAAAACAGCAAGAAAGGATCCTTAAGGAATGCTTCCTGCTGGGTGTRGCTCAGTGAAGGCCTCTCTATCATAAGCTGCCTTTTGGTAGAGCTTCTCACACCAAAACAGCAGTGTCCATTCAGTCTTTTATCCATGCCACTGTTTAGAGGACAACATTCTCAGTATTTCAATTTGCCATTTTTTTCAGAATTTCAGATGCTTACTTGTGAGACAGAAACAGAAAATTATTGAAGTGACCAGTGACAGTGAGTGGTGACCAACAGGCAGTGAGAGAAAAAGGTACAAACTCCACAAAGCACAGAAGTGGTTACATCTGCTGGTTATATGTATATGGTTTATACGTTGTGCAGAGACCCCACAAAGCTCATTTACTGATCATTATCAAGTTATCATCTAAAGCTGCTTAAAAACTTCCAGATTAAAAGTCAGGTGCAGAGCAATCATAACAAATAGTACAACAGAGGAAAATKATCTGTAATCGCTAATTCCTACCACCTTGATGTCCCACTTGAGGAACAACTCAAGGGGATTGGGGGGCATATAGGAAAACCTCTTTAGTAGATCTATACATGGACCTTTTTTTTCTTTGCCTTGATTCCTTTTTCACTGCATAAGAATACTGCAAAAGCCCTGTTGCTCCTGCAAATCAGTCTGCAGCACAAAACCACCTTTGCAGCAGGCAGTAATGCATGTGTGGTGAGGTGAGGTGTTTGAAGTCCCATGCTGAACTGGAGGGGAAAGCTTCACTCAGCTTTTGTGATCCTATTTGAGCTGTACAATTTTTTTGGTTAGGAAAGCAAAATATTATTACCATTAAAGGACATAAGAAAGATGTTATATGCCCATAAAACAGATTTTGCAGCCACCATAGTAACTTTCTTTTAAACTAATGCAATGAGAGAGTTATTTGTTAAACATCATTACACACAGCTCTCAGAACAAAATCTGATCCTTTAAAATAACACTGAAGTGGCAGAAGGAGAAAATATTCACTATGAAAGCAGAATGCTTTTCAAATTTCACTTCACAGATTGAAATGACAGAGTGTAGAGAGCAAAAGGATTTTTAAGACACTGAAGTTTTGAWCATTTATATAAGAGTCCAGTGGGTTTTACTTGTTATTGTACTACTTCTCTACTCCAGAGACACATGGAAATTATAAAGCTGGAGACCAGACTGGAAGATTTCTTGCCACAGTGACATTCCAACTGCACACAGAAGGCTTGAGTGAGCTACTAAGAAGACAGAGATGATAAAATGTATCTAGCAAGAAGTTGCTAACTTATCTCTGCAGAAAAGATATTTCTGAAAATAAACAAGCAAAAGCTTTACAGTTATTGGAAATACCTGCAAACAGACAGGCCTAGTATGTCTATAGAYGAATCGGTAAAGTTATAAAGTTGATTTCTGAAGCTCTCCCAGATCTTACATTGTACTGCTTGTATAGATGTACCTATTTATTTAAGGCAGTGAAAGAGCTTGGCCCTGGGGATTGCAGCAAGCTCGTTTTCTCATGAGGTTTCTATGCCCCTGTAGGATGGTTTGAACCTTTGGTTTCTGTTACTCTTAACTGGATTTATGTCACATTTGAATGTCAATAGGCTAAATGATCCTTGCACATTATTAGTCATGTAAAATTGGAGTTCCTTAACACTTTWTTTGTACATATATATATTACTAATGGGATGTGAACCATGTTTAGCTAACAGAACAGCTTCTGCCTGGCATTTTGGTGATGATTGTGAGAGCTGAAGGCAGGGAAGGAGAGGGATATTATTGCCCAGATGGTTATTTTTGAGGAATAACCATCTGAAAGATTTAAATGTTCCATGTAAGTAAACTATTGATCAGTAGTAATCACTTSTCCTTCCAACAGGCAGGTATCATTACCTGGTGGATTTCACATAGGATTCAGCAGAAGCTGTACATCAGAGGATGTGGGTAGAAGAAACAGGCCCCCCAAATAYGGGATGTCTATTTTCATCCTGCAGGAAAGAAAGACAGGAGATTTCTGCCTCCAACCATTCAGCTGTGTCCAACTCCAAGAGTGAAAGGAGCTGTGTAATGAATGCAAATTGAGTAGATTTTGCTAAGTTAGAAAAGAGTGCCCAGAGAGTACTTGTCTGGGAGTTACATTTGTATGTGAGTTGTTCCTACAGAAGGGTTAAGAGGCAGGCTGTGTAATCAGTGTGAGGCAAATGTCACTGTTTTAAAAAATCAATTATCTGCAACTGTAGGGCCTAGTCTAACAGTACCTTTGCAGTATGCAGAGCTTCCCCAGGTAGCACAGCTATTTTTATTAGTGATCTCCCCTCCTCCAGCTCTCTGTACAGAGCCGAGTTTAGAGTCAGCAAAATTACTTGGAACYAGCTCATTTTATCCCCAACAGCCCAACCAACCACAATTAAAATGTATTACCATACTTCAGGCTTTAAAGGGGTTCCTTTAGTGCAGTGTATAAAAGGCTTTAAGGAGAGACAGAGGGGAAGACAAACATTCCACGTGTAACAGGTTAAAGTCCTCCTCCAYGTCTGTCCATTGGCTTCAGTTAGCCAGGGATGAATGCAGACAATTCAATATTTAGCAATCAGTAGCTTTGCTTAGTCAGCAAGAAAAGAAACAATTTAAGGTCCAGAGCCTTCCCTGTGCTCCTTCTGCTTTCCTGAATCTCCACTCAGTTGCAGCAGCTCTCTCCTAACAGAAATGACACTCTGCAGGGTTGGCTCTTGGATATTTTCTGCTGTGGTGCAAGATTGCTCCTCGTGGTTTTACGGGGCAGCAGCAGACTTTAATAGACACTTGAGACAATTATTCAGATACTGTATTGTGCAGTCAGATTGCTTTTGAACAGCTGCAGAAATACTTAGCAGAAATACATTCCCTAAAGCCCTGGGATGGGAAATAAAAACAAACAAGCCACTGTAGCAAGACAAGAGTCTGTGTCTTACTGCATCTTTTAGCTTGTAGAAAAAAGGAGTTGTGTAATTGATTTAAAAGTTAATTGGGACAGGGACCATTTTTCATTTAGTGGTCTTTATAATGCCCAGTAATAATAGGCTACAAATACATTCTCAGTCACTACTCAGACATAAATCCCCTTTGGGCAGTGTTGTGACCCAGTGTATGGTTCTTTGCCAGGCAATTCTCATTAAAAAGATAAAAAGGTGATAAGATAGGGGTACAATTATTCTCTTCAGTAGTGATCATCTTCTTTGGTGCAATCCTATTTACAAAGAACATCACAAAATCATACATTCCTCTGATAAATATGGGTAATTTCTTTTCTTAAAGCTTCAGCCTTGCTATACTGAAGAATACCATGCCTTAACAAAAATACCATTTATGTTTTTTTCCCCTCCAAATCACTATAACCACTCTGCTGCAACTAGTTAATTTCCTTGCCATTGCAATTCTAACTAGTCCTGGTGAAAATCTTTTGGCTGTTACAACATGTTGTGGCTTGATGCTCTCTGTTGTTTTAAGTGTTAAAATACAGAGGGATTTTCAGCTGCACTGTCAATTTTGCTTGAATAAAGAGTGCTCATAAACACATAAAATTTTATGAATCTCTTAACAGGTATCTGGTCATCAAAACCTGCCTCCAGCTCACGACTCAGGAGGGGAAGAGAAGTACACTTGCTTAGTTTGGACTCTGAGAGGCTCCCTGTTTCTTTTTAACTCAGCTGAGCGGTTGGTGGGGGCTCAGAGGGCTCTGCTACTTCATAACTGCTTTTCTCTTAAGACACACTTTGAATATATCCTCACCATTTTGTCCCAGGATGGCCAWGCAGGCAAAGTCAAGCTGGGACAATGTTTTGTACAAAACACAGTACATGATATGTTGAGAATTTAGTGGCTGAAAGACTGCTTGTTCACTTTTTACTCATGTGTGCTTCAGCRAAGTTGCTCTTGATTTATAGCTGGATCAGCAAAATCAGAATCAGACCCTTGCTGCTCATTTTTGTGGGAGCAGGACTGGGCCTCTTGTGCTCTTGTGCTCATTATATATCTCAGCACCAAGTCTCTCAGGTTTGATTCATAGAGCTCTCTTTAATTTGGTACATGCAGCCTTCCAGACTAGATCACATAGCAGCAGGATAACAATCCTCAGGAGAGCATTTCAGTTTGAGAAATTCATGAAGAGGGTGACTTTGCTGCTTACCTTCAATGACACTTGTGGAATAGGAAAGAGAAGAGTGAATGAAATGGAATTGCCAGCCTGTTTCAAAATGTATGCTCTGTTATCCAGCAGATGACAAATAGCATCCTCAATAACGTAATTCTGGGAGCTGTGCAAGTTTTTGTTGGGTTGTTGTTTTTTCTTCACTATAATCTGTCTTTTCACACAGGTTTTTCTTAGCTGTGTGCACTGCACACAGGAGCTCTGAAATACTTCCCTGTGCCCTTCTGCAGGGAAGGCCTTGCCTGGGATGAAGGCAAGCAGGAAGAGCAGAGAATTTTTACCATGCAGCAGGGAAAGACCTTGAATTCACCCCTTTTCTATTCCCATCTCCAGCACTCTGCCAAGGAGTGTTGAATTCAGAGTTGGAGAGAAGTCATACACAGTTCTGTAACAACAGATGTTACAGATCTGAGGCAGGTCACTTCCTCTTGGTGTAAAACACACTGCTCTTCTGAGCCTTGGAAAGCCACGTCTGTGCCCCCTTACATGGCAGGGATGGCAAAGCAGTAACCTTGCCTTGTTCCAGCAGGAATGAGCCAATTTCCTGCAGGAGAAAGCATTTTACTTCATATTTGGGTGTGCTGAAACTGAGGGGAAAATATGTCCTTGACAGTAGCTCTAGTGAATCATCAATATATGCATATGTATAGAATGAATGTAGGGGCTGTGCAGCAAGAGAGAATGAGAAAGGGTTCCTAAAACAAAAGTGAGCATCTTCCTGCTTTAAGAACAGCAGGATTTTTCTTCTGTCTGTGGAAGATTGGCTTCCCACCCTGGTAGTTGCACCAAAACTATTTGGAATTGAGCTCTTGGTGTTTTTCACCCTATCCTAATTTCCACACAGGTCCYTATTGCAAAAGGCAATGTTGGTCTCCAATGGTAGCATTAACTGCCTTTGTGAAGCAGAATAAAGGATTTTCATGGTATTACAGGTTGAAGAGAGTTGGAGAAATGTACTTGACAAGAAAAGATCAAAGCAAAGATCCTTGACACGCCACCTCCTCCCAGTCCTGTCATACAGCCCTGGCAAAAGTCTCCCAGCCTGGACTCTAACCTCAGTGATGACCTGAATGATCTACAAGAAAAGGTGAGAGAAGCCTTGAAGAGGAAGCTTCAGATGAAGGATGGAAGCCAAGTTTTGTCTTTTCCTTGTGCTGGAGCTGACTGTTCCTCCTGGGCAAGACTACAGGACTTGCCCCTTAACTTTGTAATGTACTTAATTAACTCTTAACAGAGTAAATTGATTAGTCTTGGTTTGGGAGTGTAGATTTTTTCTATCTTTTTTATAAATTTTTGCAGCTGTTAACATTGCACTGCATGATACACTCAGACATAGCATTGCCTTTCCAGTCCAGAGCAACCAAAACAAAGATCTGCTCATAAGTGAGCCCCTTCAGCTGCCCTGCATAACCTTCCAAGCCAAGGACAAATTCCAGCCACACATTCTTAGATTTTATATAAGGTCACCAACACGTTTCATTCATGTTTTCTTTAAAACTTTCATGAAGTTACTTCTGAAATTTTAGTTCTGAAATTTCAGGCGCACCATCTCATTTTTAGCCTCTGAAAAGCCTCTCTGAAACTGTGCCTCCTCTWCTTTGGAAAMCACCTCTCTGAAACTGTGCCTCCTCTACTTGGGAAACCAGTTCAGGGACTCTTATCACTCATTCTTGCCACTCAGTATTCCCTCTATTCTTCCCTTGACAAGGCAGATAAATTGATATTAATGCTGCAKCAGGGAGGTCAAGGACACATCAGAGTGGCCAGATTTGCCTGAATGCAATTTTTCTGCTTTGGACATTTCATTAATTCCATGAGGAGGAGTGCAAGTTTCCTTCCTTCACTAAACTTTATTGAATAAACAAGCCACCTACAAGGCTTCATGACCTTTTACAATATGTTCAGATACAYCTAAAATATAGCTATTGCTTGATGAGCTGTACTGACTTKAATTCAAGTTTTTTGACTGCTATTSTTGCAGAAATAAATGTAGTTGATTTGTTTCTTCCACTGCAATTGACCCAATCCAATCCTATGAAACCAAACAGATTTTTTTTCTCAAGTTTTTGGGACATGGTTCATATCCAGCTTCAGTGATACACAAAGGATTTCACTATTTTTCACAGCTTTGAAAAATAACCACAGTCACAAGTAGTGGCACCTCCTTCAAACCTGAATTTTCTTGGTGATGAAGAAGATTAGGAGTAGATGTTGAATGAGCCTATCTGCACCTTACCTCTTACAGGTGCAGAAAGCAACAGCAATGGCATCTATTTTCTGAGAATTTTACCCCGCAACAGCTGSAGATAACTTTATCAGAATAAACACTGATGGGCCAAAGTTTCCAGCTAGTTAGTCCATGCCAGCCAGTAAATTTGGCACCTCTGATAAAGCAGTGAATTTGATTTTTCACTTCTGTGCTTCTGTGCAATAGTTTTAACAAAGAATAGTGGGTGGCTCCCTGTGCAAATTCCTTAGAGAATCAAAGTTCATTGTGTAGCACTGCAAAGAAGAAAAATAGTATTTTATTGTGTTGTATTGCACTGTATTGTACTGTACTGTATTGTAGTGTCTTTCTACAGAATGAATGGTTGAACCAGAATTTCTGCATTTCTCCAGAATGGTGGTTAAAATGTGCTAGCCAAAAGTTTTTTTAATGTTTTGTCAGTTTGATTTATGTATTGGGCATGTTGAAGGTTTAAGACTGGTTGTAAAGAAACAAGTTTAATTTCTCTATTTTTTGGTGGTATCAATACTCTAAGTGTAGCATGCTGTATTAAAATAATATGAATGCCATTGTTTGATTTTTTTTAAATTTGGAACAGTAGCTACAGGTTCCAGTCTAGCTACGTCCTTCAAAGGCATAAAATAAAAGTCTGACCTGTCACAACACCTAAAAATGGATATACATTCTTAACTGTGCAATTGCATTAATGTCAGTAATGTGTACATYGCACAAAAATTTAGACATGAACATAACTCACTGCAACACTCAGGCTTATTGGAGCAGTAATAATTTTTTWATTTTATTTTTTCGACTCGTTTGATAAACAATAAGAGAAGGTGACAGGAAGATTTAGAAGTTATACCTGGTAAAGTCTGATTATATATTGCACAACCTAGTGATGATTCCTGTTAGATTTGTGGAAATACATGAAAGAAACTGCAGAGGGATTTGGATAGAAGGAGCCGAGGTGTTTGTGGAAGCTCCTTGTGTTGGCCTTATGGGGGCTGAGTGAGGTGAACTTTTCCCACCGTGCTTAACTTCTTCCTTGTGACCTGCAGGTGCTGTCTCATGCAACTCAGCATTGCTGATGCTTGTGATCATGTTGCAAGTCCTTTGGTACTCAATGTTTTTCCTGAAATCTGAGTCTTTCAGGCAGGTGAATCTCTGAGAATTTCTCTTGGTAATCCTTTGTGCTAGCGAGGGAGGAAGGAGTTAAAAAATGTGGCTGAGCACAGCCCTAAAGGTCAAACAACAACACAGGCAACACTGAGAAACATAATCCTCATTCAGAAATGTAAAATTATAAATATTTTCATTTAATTTATTTAAATGAAATGAATTTTATTTTTTTCATTATAAATATTTTCACTTAAAGACTTTGCTTTTTCTAGACCTGATTTTTTTAAAACATTGGTTTACTTCCTGAATCAGTTTCTTTGGTTTTTACTTGGGTCAAAGGTTTGGCAACTGTTTCCCCATATTTTTAATTTAATGAGACTATCCTTGATTTTTATATTGTCTATTAAAACAGTATTTAAAAACTGCAAAGTCTGCAAGGCCTACTTTTCTGGTCACTACAGAGTGCCCTCACATCACATTGCTCTTAATAGAAATTAATTGTATCATGCCTATAGACCTTGGAGCAGTTTTGCAGATATTAGATTCTTAGACATCTGTGGTGGTTTATTATTGATTAAAGAAYGAGAGGAAATCTCGTGGTTTAAGACCTTGTGGTGGGATTTATGAATTAGTCCTTTTCCTAAGTGACCCTTGGCAGGTCATTGAATCTGTCTTTCAGTTTCCCATCCGTGAAGCAGGGAATAATGATGATTTTCTGCTGCTGCTCTTTGTCCATCATGCCTGCTTAAATAGTGCACTCTTTGGAACAGGCCTTGCTACTGGGTAGTGCAGAGAAATTTCATTCTGAGATCTGCAGCTGTAATACGAATAATTAATATCAGCATTAAACAGTCAAAGGTATTACATCCAGCATGCATTTGGCCTGAGGCCTGCATAGTTCTTAAAATGATGGATTTTTAATTGATTATTTGGAATGAGACCTTTTCTCAGACTAGCTAAACTGCTTAAGACCCACGCACACCAGCTATATTTAGTGGTGAGGAGGTGGCAGAGTAATTCTTAAAGTGCTCTGTTTCTAATAACCCAGGTGAGTGACAGTCTGGGAGTGCTGCCTCTCTTAAAGCAAACATGACTCACAGCCCCCAGGCTGCAAGCATGTGCAGGTTAGAAATTGTGTTGAACTGTCCCCATTCAAGGAGCCAGGAAATGCAGCCAAATTCATCAACATGTAATTTAATAATTTCAGGTTAGTACAACAGGGTAGTCACACTAATGGCTTAGCATCTCTCACAGCAAAATGCAAAAGGACTGTGTAAAATTGGGGCAAGGTTAAGGTGAGTCTGGAGTAAATAAGGCAATATCTTCATCCCACAGCTCATGCTGATGCTTTCAGAAAGCATTCTGCAGAAATTACATTTTTATAAGAATATCTCCAGAGTCCAAACCAAAGGGAGAATGGGAATGGCCATTAATTCCTGTTGAAATGGACACACACACACCATTTGGCTGCTTTGGCTRCTTCCAAGGCATTCCTTGTCCCAAGCTATTCCCAGCACCCATGAATGGTCCCTCTGTCCCTYAGGGAGTGTACATGGTGAAATAAAACCATGCCATGAGACACTGCCAGGAGTGAGCACCACCCCATGCCTTTTCACATCTCTGATCAAAGCTAAAATAAGCAGCAAAACACAGCAAAACTGGTTTCCCAKTGGGAAGAAGAATAATCTGGCTTCYTGAAAGATGCTTTATGTCACAYGGGCTCTTGGAGACAATGGACCCAGTAAATTCTTATTTTGTGTCCTAAGCTTGTCACTGACCTTGGCACCCAGCCACATTGCAGTGTTTCTTTTTCTGTGAGATTACCCAAGGCAAGCTCTTCTCTGGGAAACTGAGTCTTGCCAGGAACTCCCACTGATGCAACCAATCTCTTTCATCACAAGCTGCAAAGTTAAAAGCACACTCTCAATTTTAAATGCAATAACAGTCCTCAGCCAGGCTCTGGAATAGCTGCAGCTTTGTTCCAGCAGATTCTCATTTAAGAAGTTAATGGCTACATTAAAAATTAAGCTAGTTCTAACTACTTTTCTTCTARAGGGAGTTTCACTAGAAATCAGATATGGTCCTTCTTCCCTCAGTCGTTGCCTGTCTTTTAATAGTTGAATAGTAACGCTAGTTTAATGTTTCACTACCAAATATTTGGATAAGTGTGAAGGTAGGTGGAAGACACAATGCAGAGGTTTTGGTTGAGTTTCCTCACCTCTTTTCTGCCTTTAGAGCAAGCACAATATTGACTTTGTAGTTGCCTCCCAGTTCTGCTCCTGGGCATTGAGCTCAGTGACAGGAGAGAGCAAGGCACAATATCTGCTAAACAGCCAGTGCACACCCAGCTCTGCCGATTTCCCATGTCAAAAAGCCAGGGAACCATTACTCAGACAAGGAATCTCTGCATTTTACCACCTCTCCTTCTTGTGGACCTGAGGGAACCTGACGGGTCTGAGAAATGAAGACCAGTGCCATGCTGCAAGAATCTGGTAATGAAGGATGCTCACAGTGTCCTCYCACCTGACTGCAAACACACCCTCAACTCTGATCCTCTTTGCTGGGTGGTGTCTCATGTATTCCTTCACCTTTTTAAGATTTGTGTGTGTAAATAAAGGAATAATACTTATATATATACATCTTTCATCATTGTAAAGAGGCTGCCAAGTTCTGAAGATAGCAGGGTGARCTAGATGTAAGGTTCATCTGGTTCCTACAAAAGCTGGATGTTGTAAAAGCTAAGATCAACTTAATTAAATGCTGAGAAACAGTAAGAACTGCAATGGTACTGCCTTTTGTAACATCTCTTAACTGGAAGCATTTGCATGCAAGTYATTGCCAAAGATTCAGATTTTTTTTCTACTTTCAGAAGTTCCTTTCYGTCCACAACACTACAGTTAACTATTTATTTGGGACAACCTCGTTAACTACTCTTTGTCAGTTTAAGCTGTTCAGTTTATAGTTGCCAAATATCTGAAGCATAAAATTTAATATTTTCCTAACATTTGTTCCTGGAAATCAATAATCCTATAGATAATTTTCATTGTCTGCATAAATATCCAGTTCCTTTTTGTACCTTGTCAAGTTCTTGGCTTCCAAGAGCAATTAACGGCAAAGTCCACTTATAAGCTGAGTAAAAAAAGTATTGTTTTCTCAGAGTTGGATTTCCTAATAGTGTTGAGCTAAATTTTTCTTCTGATTCTGTGTTATRAGGCAGTGAGAAAATAAGCTCCTTGTATCTTAGTTACTGATACTCACTTTCAGGATTAGCCTTTTTGTAAAGGGCAGGCTCATTATCCTCATTTAACCAAGAGACAACAGTTTCAGGGATAGATGGAGTGATTAGCAGTTGAATCATACTTATGTTTCAGGCTAATATTCTCAGGTTTCTCCTTCCTTAATATTTGCTTCTATCACAACCARCTTCCAAGAAAGGTTTTCCATCTGCTTCCTGTGCCCCCCCTGCTATAGTTAACACTTTGTCTTCCAAGCTCTCTGCCTCTAAAGCCCAAAAGAAATAGTGGGGGGTCCCTATTGATTGCAAAATGCCTGTAATCAGCTCATGGGAAAGTGAGGTGTTAATAAGAGAGTTTTCTTGATTATTTTTCTCTTCTGACTCAGCCTGGGAAGATGTGACGCCATTTCTGGATTGCTTCAGTCTCTCTGAGAGAAGAATAGGATTTTTTGTTGGTTTATATAGAAAAATTATAATACATAAGCTGACCTTTTCTCCTAAACCCAGCATTCTTTTGGTGTGTGTTTATGCTCTTTAAGATTCTACTTAATGTGTTGTTGCCTTGAGTTGTAGGTTCTGTTTACTGCAAGATCTAACTTGCTTCATCTGCCTCCATGATACAGGACTTTAATGTGGAAATCATATCCCCTAGAAGCCATTAGTCTAATCAGTCCAGCTCTTGAGGAAGCTGATAAATCAACAGTGATCTGAACCCAGGTTCCCTTCAAGGACCCTGTGTCAAAGGGCTTTGCTGTTCATGTCCTTCTGTGTAATGAGCTCTGCCCTGGAAGGACAGAGAAAATATGGCTTGATAGCTGATGAATGTTTGAGATTCCTTCTCCTGTGATCCTCCTGCATTTCAGTAAAATACTTACAAGCTAATTTAGTCAGTGTGTTGGTGGTGGTTAGATGGGGATGCTTGACCACTAAAAACTGAACTGGCAAGCTACATGCTCCTTTCTGCTTAAAGTCACTTAAGAGAAGGGGAAGTGATTATCTAGAGTGAGCTGTCAACCTTTATGCCAGCTTTCCTCCTGATATGATTTATAAAACAGCTAAGATAACCTCTGGGGGGGAGCTTTGCAATGGAAATAGCAAGTGATTTTTATTCTAATGAACATAACACTGTCACAAGTTTAAAGTTCAAATCTGAGGTAYGAAGGTTGGGGGGAAAAAAAGAGGCCGTAAAATATGAATGTGACAGCATATGTGTTCCTTCCCTGCACAGTGTATGAAACAGGAGAAATAGGCAAACTTTATTTTTCTAATGAGGTTTAAAATATTTTTTCAGTCTTTATCAGGCAGAAGGTCCTCAATACCAGTTGTTTTTTTGGTGGCTGAGGTTTTTTTCCTTCTCAAGCTTCCCGATTAAGATGAGGCATTTTTCTTGTAGCACTTTGTGCTGTGCCCTTTGGTCCTTCAGCATTGCAAAATGTCCTGTCACAATTGGCACTCAGTAAATAACCCTTGGCTGGCAGCTGTGGCCAACAGGCAGAAGGCTGACTGGACTACAGGAATTTAAACTGCTGGAGCAGGCTTCTCCTGACCAGCATTTAAAAACACCACATGACAATTTGTTGCAGAACTTATTCCTTCCCATTCTGTTAAAAAAAAAAATAGGCATCAATTGCTGGGCATTTGACAGTTTTCATTGCTATCTAGCTTACTTCAGAACTGCTTTWAAAATAAAATCAAACCTTTTTTCTGGAAACAGTTACATGCAAAACAAAACCAACAACTAATTAGAAAGTTTATACATCAATGGCAGGTTGGCCTACCCCTGAACTTAGCCAGCATATTTCTTATGATGAGAGCTGTATGGATGCAATTTAGGCAGTGAACCATAATGTCTGCAGGCTTGCTGAGGCTGATAGCTTTTCACTTTTTAGTCAGTACCTTTCTGTCTCAAGGCTAGAGTTGCACTACATCCTTGCTATCAGCCAAAGCAGAATCAGCTGAGTAAAAATGGAAAGTGAACTAAAACTTTAACAAAGCTCTAAAAAATGCCTAAATTCTGTTTATTAGCCTTACTTCCTGAAGACATATCTCAGCTTGAAACCTTGCATTAACAGGAAGCTCCCTTGTTGTGCCAGCTTTGGGGCACATGCCTGGYTGGAAATGAGGTGGTTTTGGCTCCTGGCATTCACAATTTCCATGCTGGTCTTTGCCTTGGTGGCCCAGCTGTCCCCAGCCAGGTGGGGAAGGGGACAACAAGCACGTGGCAAACTCCTGCTCAGTGGAAACCTGGAGCTTTGCAGTGGGACATCACTGGAGTGATTATGACCTGGAAGAAGCAATATTGAATGTATCAGGAATAAAATAAAAATCCTTCTGGTGGTAAAGTTGGTGTGAGCTGTGCAGAAGTGTTCACAGCCAGCAGGAATAGGTGCCACTGCCATGCACTTGCTTGCTCTGGAGTCCTGCCCTGCTGAACTTCCATAATCAGCAGAAATRTTAATTTGATCCCCTTATTTCTCTTTCTAAATGTAAGCTGTRCACTTATAAAAAGGTACTGGGTAGCCTGAAGACACAAAGAATTAAAAAAGGAGGAAGTATAGCTGTGCTTTCCAATATGTCACATGATTTCAACTCACTTTTCTTAGTGAAAAACAGAACAGAGTCTAAACTGCTTTCAAAATACAAAAAAAAAAAGCAAAAAAACCAAACATTCTTGGGCAGTATTTTCTTAAGCTTTGTCTGTTTAAGTAACTACCTGCTGGGACAGATGGTAGATRAAAGAAAATGAATCTCCAGGAAAACCCAAAATCCCCTTTGAATTTTTGAAAAAGAAGAAAAAAACAGGGAAAATTAAGATATCTTTTCATAATCCAGCTGTTCCCAGATGATAGACACTATCACACCCTTGGGAACTTTGTATTTACTTTGAGAACCTGACTGCTTGAGGCATCTACCTGACACTCAGGGAGAAGTAGYCAGGTGACAAGTATTCTGTCTCTTGGTGGCAAAAAATTGTCCCCCCACTGAGTGGGGACAACTCAGGTCATTTTTCTTCCCCACATTAATGTCTCCTGAGATATGGTCAGCACAGAGTTGGGTTAGGGAATACAAAAGCTCAGTATAACAGCTTGTTAAAAAAAAAAAAAAGAAAAACAATAGAAAATCACTAGGAGTTTTTTCTTTCTATTTCAGCAAAGTTTGAATTTCCAAAGGGGAAATAAAATCAGTAATTTCTGATACATCCAAAGCTTARTATCACAAAAACTTTGAAGGTAATAAAAATAAGCAGCCTCTCTATTTTCCATTAGCAGGTGTCTGAGGCTTTGCTGAGACTCCTACTGGCACAGAGAGATGCTAAATGCAGTATTTTGCCACCRTCACGGGGTGATTTATCTGTGGAGTATAATTTTTTATGCAGCTGTTATACCTCAAGTGGTAAATAAGGCTTTGTCTGCACTCCAAAATTGTGCCACTTTAAATATACCGCTGTAATTAAAGTGCTACAAGCCATTGGCTGTTGTTAGAGCCCTGTAAAACATCATTCTGTCATGTACTTGTCCCTGTACAGCAAGGGGAGCAGGGTGATTTTGTACTGTGTTGCACACTGAAGCTTTTTATTGATGTTACAGTTGCATCCAAAAGGAAAAAAAAGCGATTAAAATGTTATGCTRGGAGAGATCTTGAGTGTAGATAAAGTCTAAATCAGAGGGATTGTGAGCAGTTTCAGGTACAAACTACATTTTTCTGTGGCCAGGGATAATGGTAGCACATTATAGTCTGCATTAAATACCATTAACAATGAAAAGAGTGTGGCAAAAACATTTCACCAAGACAGAAAAACACCAGGTTTGTGGCAGTAGCATCACCAGCCTTAACAATGAGCACAGAAGGATTTCTTAGCATCCAACTCCTGTGCAGAATTAAGACCATTTTATGTTTTCTATCAGCAGTCACATTGTCACCATGTTACAAAGTAGAATTGAAGTTTGGGCCATGGTAAAAAATTGCCAAGTAACTTGAAATACTCGGAGTACAGTATTTGTTTTCTGATTTCAAATAAGCAGTGAAAAACCATTCTTGCCAAAGGTTTCCAATAAAGGATTGTGGCTGGGTAAAGTTTATTTTAATGTCCAGTTTCAAAAACTCAGATTCACTTAAATTACCTGCCTCTTTGCAAGGCAGAACAATTTAGAGACTATCTGAAATATTATACCTAGAAAATCTAGAATAAATACTCAATCTAGAATATCTAGAAAAATTCTGTGGGTTATTCTTCCAGCAAGACAAATATCAACATAATGCTTAGTATCATGACAGAAAGGCTTTAAATGGTGTGCCCCACATGTAAAGCCCATGGTCAGATTGTCAGTGTTGAATATTTTGAAAATTCTTTTGAATTTTGAAGAATATTTTGAATATTCTTTTATTTTTCCCCTCTCCCATGTAAAATTTGGAGTAGCTTTGATTCAATCTTATGTAAGTAGGGTCATTATTTAGGATCTTAKTTTTTCCTCTGATCTTATTTAGGATTCTTCATTTCTATATTTGGCCCTGCTGTTAACTTGCAAGGGAGCCACAGTTTCTCTGTACCACAACCGACCCATTTCTAGCATGGCAAACATTCCTTGCCTATCTGACAGAAACGTGCCAGACTTAATTAGCAGCAGACAATGTTTTCAGAAGTGACTGGTTAGAGACATCCTGTGAAAATTGACGCTCTTCAAGACTATCAGGTGGAGCCTCTGGATACACGTTCACACTGACAATTCACAAATGACTTGGAAAACAGTTGGTGCACTGATAAGATGCATTTTAAACACATTACTGCATATCACAGCAAATATATTAATGGATACTTTCATGCACATATTTTGAAACCTAATTTTTTCCCTCATTCGATGCCAAAGACTTGAAYGCCTGCCTGCTCTTGGTTGGTGTATTCCATTTTGTCTAGCAGAGAAGGGCAAATTCTGCCCATCCCACCTGCAAAATCCAGAGGTGAAACATACTATGGACCATGAGCAGAAAGAATTTTAAAACTTCAAATTTAAGCTTAGGTCTGCTCAGGATTTTACAGCCCCATCAGGATTTTACAACTCCATGAAAGTGTGCTTGTGTGACTGCCAAAATCCTCCACTGTGRAAAACGTGTACTGTGATTTCTTCACCAAACTGGGGGCAGCAGCCACTCACACAGCACACACAGGTGCTGTGCAGCTGTTCATGATGGATCTCCTGCTTGCTGGCCTGATTTCCACTGGTGTTAACTCAACACAACACTGTAAACCTCTCTGGATGATTAGAAAACATTCCTCTGAAGGATGTGAGCAAACATGAGCTACGAGCCCTGTGCTGGAGATTATCTTATAAATGCAACATCTCTGCAGTGGGACAATATAACTCTGCTGGTTTTTTCTCCTGACAGCTGCCTGGATTTTAACAGTTAGTTGCAATCACATTAAACTTCTCCCTGCTATGTTTTTTTTTTTTTTTAGCAGGAAGCATGATTCTTTTCTCTTGGAAGGAGCCAGACCAATTTGTGTGCTCTGTCATCCATAAGTAAGTGTAAGAACTGATCTGAATTCAGTGTTTATTTTCAGGTAGTGCAATGTGATAATCTGAGAGACATAAACTCATTGAAAGTCTTCCATGGAATGGGAACTTGAAATTGTGAAAAGACACTGGAACCAAAGGTGTCTTCCTCATCCCTTGGAACACTTGCCAGACTGTTAAAACCTGAGGTCTTCTCTCTGAAATTGATGCCCACTGTTACACATGGAGAAAGGCAAATAYTTTGGTGATGTGGCTGTACCGCTGTGAAACCCTGCAGCCCATGTGGTCTCCTTGTGCATCACTTGGCACGTAGGCTTCTTCTCCACCACTCCAGCTCMGTCAGGGGAGCTGAGGGAGGAAATCAGGGTGTCCTTGTGTTTTTCTTTTCCTGTCAGATCCTAGTGTGATAGCCAAAACTTGGTTTGCATTCCTCCACCTTCATCTCTTCTGCCACAAATACAATTACTTGGYGCTCGTCTCACTAAGAGATTTCATATCTAAAATCTTCAAAAAGTTTGTCAAGGAGAAAGCAATAAGGAGAAAAGCTGAGAAACTCAAATATAGGTTTAGGTCAACATGCATTATGAATGTGACYAAACTACTGATGTAAAAACACTTATGCATCTAACTGTAAAATGTGAGCACMTAATGCCAAATTTATTTCTCTATTATTCCCTTTCTTTCTTTTTTTGAGTTTAGGCTCTCTTCCTGTAACAGTATCAATTATTTTTCAATAGTGTCTCACATCCCATTCTTTCTCATCTCTTTTTCAGTACCTCCCTTTTCTCTGCTAAATCATCAAAGATATTTTTGTTCTTTTATTGTGGCAGAGTCTGTAAACACGACCTTAGAAAGAGAATTTCTAAGTGTGAGCATTTGTGATGCATTTGCACTAAAAGCTTTGAATTGCTATCTTTGATAAAGCTATTTGGTCTGATTATATTGTTTTGGAACCACACATTCAGGTGCACCTCTCTAAAAAAAAAAAAGAATTTTTCAAAATGTAATATATTGCATGTCTCAAAATGGAGGAGGATTGTTTTTAAACTCAGTGTATTCCATGTAAACAATTGTATTTCTGTCCTGAAATTCACACACCAGCACTTTAACTGAAATTTAAAGTCCAGTGTTTAAARGCCAATAACTCTGAATCTTAAAGATGTATCAAATATAAATAAAGGTAATAATTTTTGTAGTTCTATTTCTCTTAAATTGCTTCCATGCTTTCAAAACTGCCTGGGCAGATGTTGCAGACATCTCTTGTATTGAACATGACAAATATTCTGTGTGAGCACTGAATAGCAGGTGGAAGAGCCACTGATGGCTGTAAGTGTGATTTTTAAGTGGGAATTGAAAACAGCATTTCCAAATACAAATTCAGATCTCATAGACTGCAATCCAAGTGGTAGCAACTGTGCTTTGGGAAATTCAGTGATGTCTTTAAAGAGCCAAATGCAGTTAGCAAAAGGTGTATTCACATCATCAAATAGCAGAGGCCCAGAGGTGCAGCCAGCTATAGAGTTAGGTGATGTGTTGTTATCAGAGTTTGAGGCATGGGAAAACCTCCCCTTCCTTCCTAAACCTCTGCAGCTGAAAACATCCAGTACTCACCCATTCTGTCAGTGGAAAGGATTGTGTGAGCCTTCTGCCATCTGTTTGGGTCCAAATCAGCCAGGTTTAACAGTAAATGGAGTTGAAAAGGTAATCTGGTGTATTTCAGTTGAAGCTAATTTTATAACAGTTCTGCTGTACATATCCCCACATTAGGACTGTAACTTCAGTTTCTCTCATTTTAGGCAAATTGCTGACAATAAAGGACGTTGTACCTGAAAGCATCACTTTCTTTTACCTGCTGACACCTTCATGAAGACAAAAAACTTGATCAAAAATCAGTTTTAATGAGAAAATGTTGGCCATTACAAGAGAAACATTTTAAATTCTGCCAGCTCTTCCCTCAATCAAGCCACACAAGGCACTGTAGACAAGATCTGTAGTGATTAACAGTGCTCAGCTTGTGGACATTCAAGTTTGCAGATAGATAAATAAAATTATGTTACACTTCTTTCTGTGCTAGCTTACAAGGTAGAAATGTGTATGAACATATAAGGGAAATAGAAAAGGTTTCAAGAGGACTGTCTGAAACTTCCTGCCATGACCTCATCTGTGGTCATCTGTATGATTTTATATGGGCAGACAATCTGGGGTTCATCCAACCATTGACACATCCCGGGCAAATTTGTGGAATTCCAGATATTATTTTGTGGATAAAACTGAAAATTTTGAGTACTTTTCCCTTTGTAAAAGGATGCTCTGCTGGGTCCAGCATTCAGCCCTTATTTTCTACCATTCTTGGGCCAAAATTGTACTTTTCTCGGAGGGTGCTTTTCTCTCTCCTGTCTGTTGAAGAATTTCTCTTCTGCAGACATAATTAACTATTCATTAACATGGAGCCTTGCATTTGCCTCTTCCCAAATTCCAGGAGAGCAGCCCTAATCTCTAGGTTAACAAMGTCAGCTCCCATACATCTCACGAATCTTGACACAATATGAAGCTCCAGCAGGAGACRTTAAAGACTACCTGGGCATTGCAGTGGTTGGAAATCTCTTCACTGRGGTGGGAGATCTGCTGTCAATCCCCTGCTCTGATGGAGATTTGCTTCTAAAAAAGATGCTGACACCTTTTCCTGGCTCCTCTGAAACCAGTTCTGTTGGATCAGGGATGAATTTAGAGCAGAAACTCTGCCACCACATAGCACTTATATATGTATTTTAGAATACTAACCACAGTCCACAAAATGGACTTGAATATAAATGAACTGTCACTATGGGAGAATAGTTGAAATCATCTTGGATGTACAGATAATATTGTCTCAACTGTGAACTCTGCTTTAGAATCTCATTTCAGCCTCTACCTAAAAATCTATATGTCAAAAGAAAATATCCTGGGTGCCATCTACAAACTATAACATGACACAAAAAAGCCATCTTTCTATATGATAGAGCTACTTCTAATTTTCCCATTAGACCAAACGACACCATAAAGAATATCTGCCAACAACATGATATAAAACCACACCATGCATCATGAAAAATAATTGCAATTCAATTACTCCTGAATTATAAAACCGTCAGCTAGGTGCAATAAAGACAAAAGCTTTAGAACATATGATAAACTGCTTAGCATAGATAATTAGATATGTTTGAACAAAATCCCCAAAATAAAACATGTGCAGTTTGAAGGAACAGGGCAATCATGCCAAAATAATTCTCATTTATAGTAAAGGTTTGAGGATCAGCAATTTTAAAACCATCTCCCTGAAAAAAAATCAAAATAAATTAGGACACATAGAGTGTAAAGTAAATTCCTCACTCAGAGAGGTCATGCCCTGCAACTGGGCAAGAAACTTTTTTCTTCTCTCATCTTGCTTAGAGTCCACTTTGCCAAAGTATTTAGTGATGCTGCTCAGCATTGCAGAATGGTTGAGGAAGGAACCTCTGGTTGGTTGGAAGGAGCTTCTGGCAATTTTCTGCTCTACCCCCCCTGCTCAGAGCAAAGTCACCTGCAGCAGCTGGCTCAGCACTGTCTCCAGTCAGGTTTTAATATCTTAAATGCAGATTCTGTTTCATCCTCACTGGGCAACCTCTTTCAGTATTTGACAACCTCACCAATTATAATTATTCCTATACTGAGTTCCCTCTGTTTCATTTTCTCCCGTCGCCTMTTGTCCTGTCACTGGGCAGCACTGAGGAAGGAGAGCCTGTCTCTGCCCTCTTTGCACCTTCCCTTCCAGTATTTTTAAGCATTAATAAGACCCCCYTGAGCCTTCTCTTCCCCAGGCTGAGCAGAACCAGCTCTGCCAGCCTCTCGTCATGTCAGGGATGCTTCAGTGCCCTCAGCATCTTCATGGTCCTTCACTGCACTCACTCCAGTGTGTTCACATCTTGTACATCCTTGTCCTGCTTCAGGTGCCATGGAAAAAGCCATGGAATTCCTGCTTCGTGCCAGTTCTGTGCTTTTGCCACACTCTCTGCTTCAATAAGAAAGAGAGAGGGACAAAAGCCACAATGGGGGGAAATGGGATTCATGGAGAATGCTTTTGCAGGACAAGCAGAGAAAATAAAGATGTCCTGTCCACACTCTCCACCAGGATCTCTTGGGAGAGGGATTTAATTCTCTCTCTTGGTCTGCTCCAYTTCAGCAGAATAAAGAAAATGGCTTTCTGACACTAATTTTGATTATTACTATATTAGGAAAAAGCAAATATACCTCTTAAAATACAGCTTTTTTCATWAATTGAAAGTCTTAACTTGATCTTGCGCTTTCACAGACAAAAGTGGCCATGGAAAAAGACAGACATAACATCCCTCCTGCAGCAAGGCAGWACTAGGTGAGGTTTCCAGTTAACATCTGGCTAAAGTGTTGAAACTTTTGCAAAAATAATTACCAGAGGGAAAATAAAATTATTCAGAGTTGATGTGGTACCATAGTTCCAGAACTTCTCAGAGAATTTCTCATATAATCAGTAATTTTAATAACTGGTTATTTCATAGATGCCATATTTCAGCCTTAAAAGTGTCCTTCTTAAAAAAAAAAAAAAAAAGAGAGATCTTTATAAAATATAAATCAATTTTAATTTTTGTAGATTTATTAACATTACAGATTTCATAAATTGTTTTTCTCAAACTCATGATGACTACTTTTCAGTTTCTTAATTGACCTTTTATATGTTTCACTAGCACTCGGGTTTTGCATTATTCATTCTTCTGGTGTGTAGTMAGACTAGGCAGCATTTTTACTGATGCTGATGAAGTTTCTCAGAAGCATCAGATATAAGTTTGAAATTCTGGGAACTCCAAAAGAAGCACTGCCATAATCTGTCACTGTTCTCTCTCAGGCCGGAGTACTCTGAGACTGCAGTGACAGGCAGTGCAGTAATCACTGAAATAGTTKTCTGAGGTAACAATTCCAACAAAAGAAGTTTCATTATTCACCTGTGAAATAGGATGTAAGACACAGGAATTAACACATTGTCCAACAAAAGAAAAAAAAAATTAATAGAAAAAGACAAAGTTCACCCTAGAATCTAATTTTTTTTTTTAACTATGAACTTTTTTCTCTGCATTTCTTCTGTCTTTTAAATTTTAGTCCTCAAGTCAGTGGTCATTGAGCCAGCTTCTCAAACCATGCAAGTTAATGGGAATCCTGGTGCTAACCAGAAAGATTTGACCCATGTAGTGTTTTATTTACAAGTGTCAAAATTTTTGTGTTGCATTGTCAGCCTCATCCATACCAATTGTTTCCACCCTGGATATTTAGCAGGAACCACAGCCACTGCTATGATGATGGGTAACRCCTCTCACATGCTCTTCAAAAAAGAGTAAAGCTGAATTAAATTTACTAAAAAATTAGAGAGACTGACCTTTCTAGAAAACAAACAGAGGTCTAAAGCCACTATTATCTTTTAGCTAGAACTGTTGTGCTGGACACCGAAGTTCTGYCTCTTCAATTTCAGTAAATTACACTTCTACAATAAAAACCCTGACAATTATTATCCCTCGTCAGAGAAAATTAGTAGGAAATTTCAGTTCYAACCTGAGCAGCTTAATTCACTTGCCTAATGCTAATGTTCAGGTTCCAGTATGAGAAGAAGTAACCTTTAACCTGGAGTGGTAGGGCACCAAAGAGCAACTCTTATTATTAACAGCCAGACCTCTCATGRGCTGACACCTCCATGGGAGAAATAAGTATTTTTTTAAACCTCTCTCCAAGATGTGACTGCCACATTTTCAGATCTTTAAAGATTTGTTTAAAAAACAGACAAAGTCCTTATTAGCAGACAGAAGTACTGCCAGAAGGGCTGGATTTTGAAATAGCAGTTATTT
>JACDOX010000366.1:87818-172922 GCA_014549065.1 Cardinalis cardinalis
ATATATATATATATATATATATATATATATATATATATATATATATATATATATATATATATATATATATATATATATAAAAATGCAAATAATAAAGGTTTTTAGGTTTTTCACCAGGCTTTGTGCAGTTTTATTACCTTGGGTAAGAATAAACCAATTGAATGCCAGATGATTCAACTAGAACTCACTAGAAAACATGTCAAGTAAATAGACTGACCACCTGTAATTGCAGCAGAAGTGATTAAAAAAGTAAATCAATAAAGATCCTATTGTTACATGCAGCTGTACATTCTCTTAGCACTGCACTTGGTAATCATGTACTGATTGATCTGGGACTGTCAGCACCACACCCTTAATGATCACATGCAAAGGCAATTGAAAAGTAATCATGAMAATCACACAATTCCTGCTTTCTAGGGCGTTTATAAGGCTTGGTCAATTATGCCCTTTTCCCAGCTTGTAACCCCAGATTTGGGTAAATGAAACCACATGAGRGCTAAGAGCTATCCCAGCTAGGAGCCCTGCTCTCTGTGCTGCTTCCCATGATGTGATTCACTGTGAGCTGCCAGCACCCATGAGAACAGGTAAACTTGGCACTCTGAAGGAAAACAGAGTAATTTTCATCTAAATGTATATTAGAGCAAGAGTTTATTTGTCCTTATGTTTTCTATCTGATGTTAAAACACAGTTGTATTTGCTCAAAGAAAATATAGTTGTATTTGCTGAAAGAAAAAGGAAAAGTTATTTTATTTATGAGCAGTTAGATAAAACACGAAGATGATGTCCTGTTCAGSCAACAGACAATATGTGCACCTCTGAGTTAAAATACTTTTATCTGTCCTGTGTTGATTTGAGATTGGCTTCTTTAGGCTTTGATGAAGAAACTAAGCTGARTTATACTTTTGACTTCTCTGGTTGGTTTGCTCAAAGAAAGATCATTTTAGCTATCATGGATCAGAAAACAAAAGTAGCTCTTGGCATAAGTCACAGCTGTTTTCATCCCCAATTGAATGTCTCTGAAAACTGTGAGGTTTTGCTGTCTGAATTCTTGTTTTAGATTTGTAATAGGTTAAAAGTATATTTAATTTTAGGCAATAACCTATTACTTTTTTTTTTTAGGTAATCTTGGAATCTTTATCCACACTGGTTATATATTATTGTGTTTCTGTTTTGTGRTGTAGTAATTCTCATATTCTAAATTGAAGAGGCCAAATTTGAGTAGTTATAAKGACAGCTGGAAGCAAAGAGCAGAACCCGTGTCTCAAAAAATGCCATCAGAAACACCGAGAGCTCTGTTCAGAGAATCTGACCTGGTTTTCCACTTCCTTGTAGCTTGTGCATGCATTTACATTTGCACCACAGATGTGGGATGCTTCCAGTTGTAAGTAGGAGCATTTTGATCAGGTGTCAGTGATCTTAATGAGCTCCACAAAATGGAGAAGTTGACCTGGAAAATCAGTAGACTTTGCTGTGGATAAAGTAGCAGGAACATTATAAAGCACTGTGAGTTTGGCTCTTCCTAATTCCCTTTCAAGGCTGTAATAGCTTTTCTTTGATATGAAAGAAAACATAAAACATTGCCTGTGCCMCTGCCCCTTCTGGTGCATGGTACCTACAGGGCAGAACCTGCCTTAAGAAATAGTTGTRGGCTAGGCTGTTTTTAGGTTCCTCTTTTTTCTTTTGATTATAAATTCAATTTACTTTATTTTAAAACTTGTTTTTCTAACTTAAACCTAGTAGCATTGCTTATTTTTATAATTACCTTTATCTGAATTTCAACCAGAAATAGAAAGAAATAGCACAATCATTTGATAATGTTAACCTTAAAAAAAAAAATCCCTGTGTTTATCTACTTGCTGTTTTTCACTTGTTGCCTAATTAAAGTATTGGATGGTTTTAACCAAATTATTTTCTCAATCTGTTATTTGAATTCTGCTGAAAATGTTAGCTTTCATGTGTTTAAACCTTTATCTTTAAAATACAGATTGAGTTTAGCATACAGTATTGGATTCACATAATTTAATAGGTAATATAATTCTGGGGAAAAAATCTTTCACCCCCAAGTGAACTAATTAAATAAACTACTTAACTTCCTAGTGTTGCTGTATTCAGAAGCTGAAATGTTTATGTAGTTCTTTGATTTTTTTTTTTTGTTTGCTTGTTGGGTTTTTTTAAAATATTCTTTGATCCTATATGTAATATCTCAAAAGTGACAGGCGCCCTAAGAAATTGTAGTAGCAGAGTGTGGAATTCAAAGCGAGACTCTTACCAGTCTGCTAATGACAGTGGAGGAGCACGGAGGTGTATCTGTAACTGAAGCTGATCTACTCAAAAAAAATTGAAAAAAAACCTAAAAAACAGAAAGGCATGCCTGGTGCAGACACGCAGGAGAAGGGATTTGTGAACCACATGGCTGACAAGGAGCAACGAGCTGGGAGAAGCAGCCCTGCTGGGAAGCAGGTGCCTGAAGGTGAGAAGAAGCTGCACGAGGCCGTGTGCGTGCTGCTGGTGGAGCTGTGCGAGAGGTTCACCTTCTTCGGCATCGTCTGCAACATGATCCTCTTCTGCACGGCCAGGCTGGGCTACCCCAGCCACCAGGCAGCCATGGTCAACATGTGCTTCGTGGGCACCTCCACGCTCACCCCAGTGCTGGTGGGCTGGCTGGCRGAGTACCTGGTGGGCAGGACCAAGCTGGTGTGCATCTGCATGTTCCTGCACTTCCTAGGTGGGTGACTGCGCCGTGTTTTAGTGSTTCTCTTGTAGAAACGTGCTCTTGAGCAGGTGTTTGGCATTTCCTCTAACAGCTGGTTACTCAGCTCCTCCTCTGCAAAATGCACTGCAGTGTTTCACTTTTGCAGCTTTCAGTGAGACAAAGCAAGGTTTGTGTGTGCATCTTGTGTAGCTGGTGCACAGGCTTGGCCCCTCTGAAGTGGGTCAGCTGCTGGCAGAAAGGATGCTCAACTCTTCAAATTAGTCCTTGAGGTTATTAGTGTCTGGCACAAGTGCCAGGTGTCAGTCAGAGAGAAAATTCTATCTCCTAACTGCTTTCCTGCTGTTAGGAGTAAGATAATAAGTAAAGGTAGAAAGGAGTTCTGTGTTTGGACAAGACAAGAGGAAAGGTATTTAAGAACACACCAGTATAAACAAACTTTGCCTTAAGTATCCCAATACCTGCACTGAGGGCCTGCCTGCTGTTGGCACGTTCTGAACCTTCCCTGAGTATTATTTTGAGCACTTTTTACAGAAAAAACACTGCTCAAACAAAATCCACTGTTGTGTAGCAGGTAGGGCATCTCCCATGTGCTATTTTTGTCTCTTACTGTAGGGCATCTCCCAGCACAACCTGTCATATTAAACCAAGTTGATAGAAATGCTTCTTGCTTGGACCAGTTGTTGAGCAAGTCTGATTTCTACAGTTGCCAGAGAGTTATTGTTATTTAGACATGCAACAAAGAAAGTTTTAAAAAAATCAGAACAGTCCTGAAATGTTCTTGAGCTGATTGCAAAGCCATTATTCAAGCAGTCTGGAAAAATGTTTGCTGTTGTGTTCCACTGTTTCTCCCCTGGTGTTCTGGTTTAAATCTCTTTCTGCCAATTCTCCTTTCGGTRCTTTTCTTAAAGTAGAAGATTGGAGACACAAACACAATTTGATGCCTTTGGATATTGTTTTAACTAGAGCATTTCTGCCTTTGGAGATAAATCATTAAACATTTCTGATATGTTTAAGTTTAATGTGCAGTSATAGTAGTGGCTAATAGTGGTGTTGTTGAAACACCAATATATTTTAAGCTTAGTCTCCATTAAAACTTGAAAAATCTACAGCTGACTAAATCTGAAATACTTGCTTTGCAGACTAGAAGAGGCAAATGCAATTCATGGTTTTCATTCATTCATGCAATTCAGTGCTTCTATAGCTAAATTTCCTGAAAACCTTTCTTTTCTATGAAGCTGCTGCAGAAAAAAAGGATTTTTCCCACAAAAGTTTTGAGAGTTTATTTCCTAAATTATGATTCCTATTACAATTCTGTGATTTTGGAAAAAAAATTTGCACTCCGCTGTGGGATGTTACATGGGATTTTTTTGTTAATTGTTGGTTCAGTTGATAGAAGAACCTGAGTTCTTGCAARCACTTCAGAGGAGGTTTGGTTTCTCAGAGGTCCAGAGTGGTATTGCTTTACATAGCAACATCCAAAAAATTTCTGCCTTTCTACAGAATTCTACCTCTATGCTTTTCCATTGTTTGTCTTTGATTTTCCATCTGTCATTTCATACATTTTACATATATTACGTTCTGTGTAAACATACCTGCTCTAAAAAATACAAATCTTATTCATCTGGTTCCAATTCCTTTTCAGTGACCATTTCCTTTCCATTCCAGGCACAGCACTGTTACCTGTGGTGTCATTCCCTTTYGAAGACGTTCACATCGACAGACGACACGTCCTCCTCACCCTGCCCAAAAGGGAGCAGAAAATCRTCTTCTACTTTGCACTCCTCACAGCCAGCCTGGGAATAGGAGGAATAAGAGCCATTGTGTGCCCTCTGAGYGCCTATAGCCTCGAGGACTGTGGGCCAAAGGAGCTGCTTTCATTTTTCAACTGGTTGGTAATTTAGTGTTGGCTAAATATCTGTTGGGAGTGGTAGAGCATTGCCTTGAAATTCAAAGGTTCTGTGGATGGTGGGTTTCATGTTTTGTTTTTAATGGCAGAACTTTGAGATTTTGGAATAGTTTCCAAGAGTTAAAACTCTTCCTGACTTTTTTTCTTTTGCTTGTAGATGATAATCTGTTTTGGACACCTACAGAAGTGCTCACTCAGTTTTCAGGATTRAACAATTTGCCCAAATAGCCAAAAGACTTGCTAACATTTTTACTGTTGGAGAAACATAATCCGTTTGCTTTTCTGCCTTTAACATGGCTATGCCTTTAGGATATTTTGCTACTGCTCTTTAACAGTGTCAAAATTCAATGATATATTGAGGTTTACATCAGGTTTTTTAACAGTAGACTACTAGTTTGCTGGAAGTCAGGACTGTGAGTTGTGTCATACTGAACTCCGTGGTAGGGATCTGCTGTATTATTTCAGCTTTGCTGCTGCCAAGTTCTGGCATCTGATAAACCTCTTGGCATTTGTATTTTGCTTGATTTTTTTTTTTCCCATTCATAGGAGTAACTGCTCTTAAAATGGTTCTTAAAAACCAAGGTTTGGATTATGTTTTTGGTAYTAATAATTAAATTTCTCCATGCATTAGGGAAATAATTTTTGATGATTTGTTTGCCCTATTTGCCCCTTCTGTAGCCCTATAGAGAATCCTGTATTTTCTGGTGCTCTATTTTCTATGTTTTCTCACCATGCCGTGAAAAGTTGAAGTGGGACTCTCCATATTCCTGCTTCAAGGCAGGATGAAAGAAAGCCCTAAACTTCCCCCTTCTTTCTCCTTTACATGCATGGTTATTAAAATAAAAACTGAGCACATTTGCATATTAACAATACAATACTGAAGAATCAATGAAGATCTTGGTGAATCAGGTCTCTCTTCCTTTGGGGATGGCTTTCCTGGCTATTCTTTTTTCCTTCAATTATGTTAATATCAAGGAGTTTTGAATTAAATCCAAACTTCAGTGAATAAAGTAGGTTTTCCAAAGGTGGATGAGACTGTTTAGTTCCTTAGAGCAGATTCTGCCTCCTTGACCTGCCCATAGCAGAGAAGAGGAAAAAAATCCTTCCTTTTTACTTTATTCTGAGTTTTAATCCTTAATTAGCAGCATMATTTTGATTAAATAAGACTCTGGGGGATTAAGACTAGAGAGCAATCAGTTGTTCTGAAGGATAGCTCTGGAGAGTTTATTGTACTGTGGTCTTAGCCATTCAGAATTGTGTTTAATCAAAGTGACATTTCTCAGTGTTGATTACAAAGGARATATAATACGAATAAAAAGTTCCTTGGGGGAATCCAAATGGGTCAGTTCTTGGAACTTTGGAAGTATCAAGACAGACACATGTAAAATTCAAAAAAAATTTAATTTCTTCACTGGCACCCAAGGAGGGGCTTTGGAATGCAATCTCAAAATTTAGAAAAATGGGGGGTTCATTCGAAGCATTTATAATCTCATTAAACCCCTCAGACTATAATCACTTTTTCTTGATAGCCTGTTCTCTCTTGGTGGGTGTTTGTCATGAGATTGAATTTTAAAATGATATAAAATGGGATGGCATACTCTTGATGAGTTTGAATCTGGTCTTATCCAAGTTCAAGTCAAACAATCACAGTTATTGAATTAAAGACTGGGTTAAAAGTCCTGGTAGTTACCTGTTTTCTGATTCAATCCTTCAAGAAGATTGCTTGGCACATCTTACAGCTTGGTTCTGAGCTGCARTATGTACTGTGGCTCTGACCTTATAAATAAGTAGAATATACCAATCYTAAGTGAAGAAGCAACAGATTCTGTTAGATTGAATTTTTCTAGGTCCTCCTGCATTTCCAGGGTTAAGATTATGGACTGGTTCTGTTTTGCAGCAGGAGAAATATGTTCTGWCTGTGGGGGCAGAGGATGAGAGCAAAGGGTACAGTGAGAATGGGCAGAGCTGTATCTTGTCTTTCAGACTTGTAAAAAACTGCAGAGAATGTGAGACCAATGATGTTTTCCACTCTCACTCTCTCTGCTCTGTTTCCACATATTGCAGATTGATTTCTGCCATTTCCTCAATACAGTTCACTTAGACTTTTTAAATTTTTTTTGCCTTTTTGGGATTTTTCCCCCTACTTTGTTTTTGCAGAGAACTCCATAGACATTCTGAGAAAACTGACTTCTGGCTACCAAGCTGTATAAACGYAAACAATACTTTGCAATAAGAGCCACCTGGATGTTACCTCTTTAAAGTTTTCACCACAAAGGCATTTCTATAAAATGTTTTAAAAAGAGTATTAGGTTTATATGGGCTTGTAGCATTTAAGTTTATATCTGGACTGCAGTCTTGAAATGAACCTCTCAAGYTGGCTTTTGGCCCTCATTGTGAAGATGCCTTTCAGGAAGGAGCTYTTCCCTGCAAAACTAGACAGACTATTCAGCTCAATGTATCAAATTAATCTTCCATGCCCTGGTGTGAGCTCTGGGACTATTTATGTAATAAAGGACTGAATACTGATCTGCTGCTGTCAGTACAACATGAGCACAGMCCAGAATTCTGGTATGGGTGTTGAGGTTACTTCATCCTCCTTGTTTTGGTCATAGGGATTGCTGAGCATGTTGGTTGGGGTTTTTTTTTCTTCTCATTTTTTGTAGAAGGAACTTTACATTTCTGTCATAAAGTATGTTGCTATACAGCAGTCAAAAATGAAAATGCTCTCCTGTTTTTCCTACTCTTCAGGGTCTTCTTTGGATGCTCCTATTTCCAGCCAAACACTCATAGAGTCATGAATAATATCAGGACCTTGGGTAGCTCAGGCAAAACTCTTTAAAAAGTTTGGAAAACAGCCACTGAAGCTTCTGACTTAATAATTGTCAGTTAAGAATTGATTCAAAACTTTTRCACAAGTTCTAGCCAAATGAGTCATGTAATTATATCTTTTTAAAAGCTTTAGTTGAATGGATCAATATATTTATGTACCAAATCCCTCCAACTGTATCATCATTGAGTAACATAATTCCAAATCTTTTGTCACTGAGAAGATAATTCTAGATTCATTAGCCCAAATACTCAAGTTCAAACAGCATGCATGATGCAGAAGTGGCACTGAACAAGAAAATGAGCTTTTCTTCTTCCAGTAATAGGTATTAAGCTTTATAATTGTGTACTTCACCTGTAAATTAAACCGTTTTGCTATGGTTCCAGCAAAGGCAGAGKAATCTCTTCTTGCACTTGCTTCCAGACTGTAATCTTTGACACATTGGGACAGCACTGCTCAATAATTGTGCTCTTTTCAGGGGTTYCAAACTGCAGTAGGCCTGCCACTAGTGGTATGCCATCTGTTTCCAGCAGTGTGTGATTTATCCTTTGGATGTCTTCTGTGATTGGGAGGGGCTCAGTACTTACTTGGGAAGCACCTCTACCACAAATACAGTCTCAGAGAAAATTATGGTGGGGAAACTCCTTATCAAGATATTCCAGAAGCCAWCAAAAATTCAAGCTGAGCCTTGCAACTAATAACTGATAAATCAAATTTTAATATTTCTTGCATTTTTTAATATTAAATATTTCTTAACCAAAGGGTGGTGGCATTAAGACATTTCTCTCTTAATCTTGAAGCACATGATTGGATGATATTTCATACGCAAAACTTGTTACCAGATATTAAATGTGTAAATGGTAAATGTTGATGTATTTAATTAATGTCACCCACAAGAATATTTCCAGTACCAGACTGATAATTTGTTCAGCTCTGCTGCCTTAGTACACTTGCTTTAATCATATACCTCTTGGAGCTGAGACATTTGAGTGAAAATCTGTTTTAATTGCTGTGCTAATGTGTGCATGGTACTGATGCTGTCCATGATTACTATACTTAACCATGCCTTTAATTGGATGTTTTAATCTTCTGTAAAAGCTTTTATATTATTCAGCCTCTACACTTTTCTCTCTCTTGTCTGTGTGCTCCAGGTTTCACTGGCTGGTTAACTTGAATTCAGCAGTGGTCTTTGTCAGCATTTCTTACATCCAGCAGTCCGTGGCCAGGAACCTTGGCTTTCTTATCCCATTTGTGTCTGGGCTTATGGCTATGATCACAATTCACATGGTTCGGGGTGAAATGATTTACAAACCCAAAACAGGTAAGAGGCTGCTCTGTCTCAGGAAACATCTTCAGAGATTACCTTCACAGAAGAAATAAATTTGCRTATCTAAACTATTTCTTCTATAACTCTACCTTGTTTGGTGGTAGATCCTTGGGGTTTAGCCCTCCAACATCTGCCTGTGAGAAATTCTGTCCATCCTCTGGAGATTCTGGATAGGCTGTAAAAGTGGGAAGCAGTCTCTGGTAAACTCATGGTTGTTTTCTGTCATGCCAGGGCGTGTGTCACAGCCTCTGCCTGTGCAGGAAGAGATGTAATATGCCTGCTGCTGGTGGAATTTATCTTGTCATGTTTCATTCAACCTTTTATCTGCCCAACCCCTCATATTCTAAAGGAAAGTAGAGGGCCACGACCATCTTGGAGATCAGGTCAGATGAGACAGGACAGAGCTGTGCTGCCGCTTTACAGACTCTGCTGGGCTTGTCATGGGGCACTCAGTGCATCTTCTGGTTTCAAACCTCACTGGGTTCAAACCCTTGCAGAGCAGTAGCACCCCATTACTGCTTCTTATTCCCTTTYTATGTCCAATGTCCAGTGTAGGGCAGAACAAAACAACATTTCTCTAACTTGAAGCATCTCATTACGAGCTGTGCCAATTAATTGAGCTAATACCAAATTTCCTGTTATCTTTTATTGACTTCTGAAACTAACTCTGCTTTGAGAAGAGCCCCAAGTCCTGCTTATCTTGTGCTTAGCTTCTTAGTCAATTCACTCTGGAATTCTGCACTTTTTCTTTTAGTCCTCAGATTTGCTCTTAAAATAATCTAGATCTAAAACTTAAACATCACTTGCAATGAGTCGTGAGAGTAGTTGCCAAGTACAGTCCTACAGAACAATAAAAACTCTACCAACTCTCTGGTTTTGGGTTTTTATATGCTATTTCAGATTTTATTTTATAATGAAAACATTCTGCAGGTAAATTCTACTCAGCCAGGGAGTTATAAATATTAGTTTATCTTATAAAGTGCCCTTACTTAGCTCTTTAAAGCAAGTGCTTCCAGTAGGTGCCAATGGATATTTCTAGAAAATAATTTCCACATCAGAGATAGTAGAGAGACATTTTCATTCTGCAATCTTAGTTCATTTTGGGTTTTGGAAAGTATTTATTTATAGATACTCAAATTACTGTAGTGCTTCAGCACTCAGAAAAACATGAAGGGCCACAACCCCCATTTGTATGGATGGCAACTTGCCCAAGGTAAATGAACCTGCATTCCCAAGCCTGAAGCTAACAGTTTTGTGCTCATTCTACTTTTATTTCATCTAAAAAACAAGTTGGCAATTCCTGAACCCACTAACCAGTCAATAAGTTTTAATATGTCAAGTACTAGACTGGAAACTCCTCTTTTGTCCTGTGTGCTACTTGGAAGACCTGAGATGATAATTCTGGCCTTGAAACTCATCCATGAAAATTCTCTCAAGTCTTCAACTGTTTTTTAAACTCCTTTTCCTTCTTGCTTCACTACTGCCCTTCCTTTGCTACCAGACTTAAGCAGGCATTCAATAAATGGAAAGATTATGAATTTCCTTTRTTTTTTACCTGCTCAACCAGAGAAACACATGGGGGTGTGTTAAATAACTTGTAATAAAAGGAACTCTTCTTCGTGGCTGTTGGACAGGATTGCTTCTGTAACTGGGTTGTGAACCAACTGGGTTCAAAAGATAATTTTTTAAAACAAATCCAGAGTTATTACCTTTCCCCTCCATAAAAAGACATAAAGGTGAATATACCAGCTTGTACTTTCCCTCCCAAAGTGTTTTGTCTTGGCTGATGTTTATCTTGACAGCAGGTGAAAACATATCAATGTTCAGACGTGTCTAACTTCTCTGATTGCTCRCAGACAGTTCCCTGCTGACAACTTTTGGGGTGATTTTCAGTGCCCTGAAGACGTGCTGCGTGCGCCCCCGCTACCTCAGCACAGCCGTGCCCAGCTGGCTGGACCACGCCAAGGAAAACCACGGTGGTCACTACAGTGAGACCCAGGTGGAGGGCACAAAGTCACTGGCCAGACTCTTCCCCTTGTTCACCTTCCAGATTCTCTACAGAACGTGCATTATGCAGGTGGGTACACAGCTTTTAAATGAAAATCTTGAAATAGGCTCTGGCGCGTGCTTCGCATCATCTCTCCAGGTGTGTTTTTTCTGACTGTTGCTTTGCCAGCTGAGCAGCCTTGCAAAGKAGCTCTAATTGCCTAAGAATATACCTTGCTGTAGCCTCTGATCTCCCCAAATAATGAGAATTGATTTGGTCAAGATTCATTAAGAAGCTTGTGTGAGTGCTTGCTGCTATCTTGGAACCTTATACTGGCTGAACCATCTTGTGGGAGAGTCCTGCTCTCCTCATGATGCTGTGTCACAGTTAACAACCCTGAGACTCAGGCTCAGTGTTCTTGAAAGATGCAATTTTCCAATGTGTTCCCTCACATTTGGGGGCAGGTAGCAAATCTTTATTTGCTGTTTTGGTTGCATGTTTCTCCTAAAGTTTTGACAGGGTTGTGTGGCTGCTCTACCTACCGTGGAAGATTTGGGTGGGTTTCCAGTCCTTTCACAGCCCCTCTGTCTGGCTGTCCTGAGCAGGGGTGTGTGATATAAGTGTAAATATGTCAATTTTTACTCATTTGCGTTAAACTGCTGTTCCAGGAAATTCTTACAAATATGTGGCATATACTGCTTCACTGACACTTCCTCATGCCATCATTCCATGTTACATCCATTTGCCTCATTCTTTCTCCTCTTTCCTCCCCAGTCCCTCCCTTCCCCCCAGAAGTATTGGAACTGGAGAGTTGGGGAAGATCTTGAGATGGTCAGAGAATCCAAATTAATTGTGGAATACAAATGCCTATATAGTATTTTAGGAAGGCTGGTAATRTTTTACTACAATGATTGGGTTAATCATCACATGAACAAACTTACACATATTACAACATCTCTTTCTTGCAGAAGTTGATGTAATTTTCTTTTTTCTGGTAAGTCAGTCTGATTTAATCCTATTGCAATCTTCAAAGCTGTTTGTTCTTGCCAAGACTTCCTGTTATCAAACCTCTTATGCTAACAAGGTCCAAAGTCCATCATCTGCCTTGTGTGTCCCAATACAAAAGCACAAAAAATCCCAAGCAAACAAAAAAAAATTCAAAACCAACAAACACACATACATGACCAAGGTTATGCATTATTAACCRCATGAAAATTAAAGAGATATTATCATTTATCAAGTTGATTATAAAGTATTTATCTAGAAAATACAGGTGTCTTTCCACTGCTGAAAGAAGTTAATCCTTTGGCAGAATTTCCTACAAGTTTAAGGCTCTTTCTCAAACTCAGAGATAGATCAGTAATAATCTATYAATGATCAGTAGATAATCTTTTTTGTAAAGATTAATAGTATTTTCTTTATATTATTAAGTTAACAGCTTTCAGTGCCTGTGATTCATGTTGATGATATTTTACTTCCTATTCAGAAGTCAATTCTTATTTGCAATAGGCATTGGAAAGAAGGAACCAACAAAATTTGACTCAGTTCTTAACATACATAGTTCTGTTACTCCTTATTCTCCCTTGTACAATTTAYATTTCCTTTTGGAGGTGGAATGTAAGTGAAAAATATTTCTGTGAAGAGCTAGCATTTGAATAATTCTTGAGCACTGAACAGACTCAGAGTGGGTAAGGTTGGCTACAACCATTGATGAGAAACCCTACATGAGCTCAGTTAACAATTATACATTGATTTTTGGACATCTATAAAGCATAAATATTCTCCCTGGGTTTGAAATCAGTGATCATATTGAAGAGTGTGCAGAATGCTGCAGGAATCCAGAGCTCAGTAAAARCAGAGACAGAATAGAGAAACCATTTCTAGGTTGAGTTGTGTCATGACTGTACTCTGGGAATTGCTCAAGTTGGAATTTCCCAGTCTGTGTAAAATACAGTGGATWATGGCTCCCTGCTGCACATGAAATTAGTTAATCAAGCTTCCTCCAAAAAATCCCAAACAAACAAAAAATACCACTGAAAAATCTGTTGGTAGACGCCATCAGGATTTTGATTTTATGCTTTTTGATAAACTCAACAGCTCTTCTGTATAGCCTCACACAAGCAGGAGGAATTATTTGCTTTTGTAGTGACAGAGTCTTATAAAYCTTAATTGTGTACCCAGTTGACTGCCACTGGGTCCCTCATCTTCTTTCTGTCTTTGGTTTTCAGTTCCCCCAGGTAAAAAGAAATCCTCTATGGGTGCCCWGACTGTGAGTTGCACTAAGCTGGTTCTAAGGCTGTACCCAAATCTTTGTTCCCTGTAGCTTTTAAAGTGCTCCTACCTTGAGCACACAATCATGAGTCCAAAATCACYCTGTGCCTTGCAATTCTAAAATTAAGTCATTCTGCATTTTACTATTTCAAGATTCTGGTCTGTTAAACACTGTCTGGGTGAAGTCACTGAAGTTCTGGGTGGAATTATTTAGTATAGTGGCTGATGGCTCTAAATAGGGGTGATCAAGCAAACTTTTAGACTGTTGCYTAATTTGTTAAATTTAGGAGAGAATATGATAAAAGGGAAATKTTATGTTCTGGCAGAGAACAATCTTGTCATTATCTGAAAGGCTTTCTTCATGAGTGCTCATTCCATTTTTGCCAGCAGGTATTTGTTTTAATGTGATGACTTCAGAAGGAAAAATTTAGAGAGGTTTCCAAATATAGTGAAAATCTTAYCCATGGATTGTGGTTTTATCCTTCAATACAGATTCCTTCAGGATACTATCTCCAAACCATGAATTCCAACCTGCACTTTGGTGGATTTGTCTTGCCAGTTGCAGCAATGAATGTGATAAGCATCGTGCCCCTACTGATTCTTGTTCCTATTTTGGAGTGCATTAACTCCTGGCTCTTTAGCTCCAAGGACACTGGACATTCTCCAACAATTTACATTGGTATGTGAAAAACACGTGTGTTTATACAGCTTTAATATCTTTTCTGGTTTTAAAAGAGAAATTTMAGTGTGATGGATGATCCTAGACAATTATATCTGGCTATAAATGTTAACATGGATTTGTTTTGGGATGATGCTCGGAAGTAAAAATGTTTCAAAGAAATTATTGAAAAAAATCCAGTCCTCAAACTTAAAACTATTCCCTTTCATAGATACTCTCATTAAACTTTCTACATTTTTTATCTTCCAGTCTGCATTGCAAACCTCAGATGAAAATATTTATAAACTGCTATTTTCTCAGTGTGCTGCTATTAATTCAGTGCCCCATGGCAGGCAGCACAGTGAGTACTGACACACACAGAGGTATTAATCTGACTAAATTAGCCTAATTAAGAGTGTTATTARGTTTTATACAAACCAGAAGCATATAACACAGCAGGTTGCAATTAGCCTAGTTTTTAAAATAACATCTGCATTAAAGCACAAAAAGCACATTCAGATAATAATTTTCCTTTAAAMCATGGAAATTTCAAGTTAGTATTAATGTTCTATCCTGTTATGTTGAACAGCAGTAGAATATATGCAGTGGTTTGTTCTTAATAGGTTCATTTATCAAAATAGCCTCCTGTTAGGGGTGATAAACTACCTGAGGCATAAAAATACCTGTGAGTACAGGCAATGGCTTCAGATATCCAAGTATATGACTGCACCTGCAAGTATGGTAGACCTCTAAGTGCCAATATTTTTGCCAACAGTTAATTAGGTTCTCAATTATTTTCAGCAACAAAATTGGAAGTATAAATAGGCAGTTGGTGTTAAGCCAGCCTATAACTATATTTTAATTCAACTCTTGTAAGAAGAAGAAGAAATTTAAATAGYTTTCTGGAAGTTTTCAGCAGGTTAAGAATAGTAGTTTTTGAGGATGAACCATACAGACAACTGAAATACCTAGCTGCTCTGTATTAAGGGTCAACATAAAAACTGTAATCTGTTACTCTGTAGTTGTTGGTTTATTCAAAAAGGTCCAATACAGTTTCTAGATAATATAAAGAACCTTGTCCCAGAATCACCCCTRAATATTACTGAAACAACTTTTTCTCCTGTAAAACCCAAACCTCAGACAAGGCATTCTAAACCTCTTGTTTTAAAGAGGACTGAAGGGAGAAGAGTAAAGACGAAAATTGTACCTCCAAGGCTCTTGGTTTCTTCCTCTGCCTCTTGAAGTCTTGAAAAAAAAAAAAAAGCTGAAATTTTTGGGCACATGCAGGTTACTTTTTCTGAAATGTATTGGCTTTTAGCAAAGGAAAATGCTTCAAGTTTGCTGCACTGCTAGGAATTCTGATCTGCTGGAGGTTTCTTCAGTACCAACATATTTTTTCACTAGGAGAACTCTTGCTTTGGATGACAACAAGAAGSTCCTTGAGGGCTTCATACTGGCTTTGATAAGGTGCATTGGCCAGAAAAYGCTGTTGAATTCCCTCCTGCCATCAATTTTCAAGCAATAATTCATTGATATTCTCATTAAGCACTAGAGGAGCCTAAAGCATCCAAGGCTTGGATTAGGCAGGGGGGTAGAATTTTTAAAGCTGTGAACATACAGAAAAAGTGTGCTGGAATAAGGGTGTGAGAGTTTGGTGCTGAGGAAGAAACACAGAGGCCTGCAAGAATACAGCAAGGCTAAGGTGACTTAGGTATTTGAGTTTTTTATTCTCTTCTAAAAAACACTGACACTAAAAAAGACAAAGTGTATATATGTTATAAATATATGAAACAAAAGCTGTTGATGTCCAATCTAATAAGTGAAACAATTRCCAGTCATGAAGTCTTGATAAGAAAAATATAGTCTAAGCATTTGAGCCAGAACTGGCAAAAGCAACCAAATTCTCCTCATGTTATAGCTTTAAAAATGCTGGCAAATCAGAAATTTAGTCAAAATCAATGGAAGCTCAAACCATGAAAAGTATAGATAATTCAGGTTCAGAGACTTGGAAACCTTCCTTTCTTTGTGTTTTTCTTTTCTGAGAGGAAACAACCATTTCATACCACCAAGATCAAGAAATAGAAAATAATATATTTTAATAGTATCCTCTTTGCAATGGGTGAAGTGTGGGGTAGTTATAATACATCTGAGTTTTGGAAGAATTTCCTGCTRCCTGTTAGTTTTGTTCCTACCCTTCCTCTTGTATTATCTGGAAGGACACTTGCTTCTTCTTTCTTTTCTCCCTCAATCTTCAAAAAGAAAAAAGGTGAAAAGTTCTTCTTTGTGGCTTTGGTTTTAAGAGAAGTTTTTCCTCTCTCATTTATTCTGAACTCTGAAACTGTGTGTTTACTGAGCTGGTGTCCTTTTGTCATAGCAAGCACTCTTTATTCCTGTTGAGATGTCCAGAAAAAATGGTTTGGGGTGGGGGTAGGAAGCYTCTTTTGCATTTCTTAGGAGCTTGCTGCACTCTAAAGCCAGGATGGTCCTGTAAGTGTGGCCTTGGTGAATGCTCTGTGCTCTTCACYCAGTTGTAGGTCATTTATCTGCTGCCCTTTCCGTGATGGCTGCTGGCTTCTCCGAGATCCACCGCAAGCACTTCCCCCAGGTGGAGCAGACTCTGTCTGAGGAGCTTCTCCTGGTCTCCTCCATGCCTTGCTTCCACCTGGCTCCTCAGTACATCCTCCTTGGAGTGGCTGAAGCCTTGGTGACTCCCTCCTGTGAGTAAAATCAAATAGGCTAAAGGAAAGGTGTCCTGATTCTCAGAGAACTGTATCAGCTGCCTAAAAATAATTGCTGTCATCTGAAATTTTATCCCTGGCTCTCTKCCATGGGCTTAATGAGCAGATCTGTGCTTTACCTGCTTCAGAGAAGCATAATCTGTGGTGCTGGCTGTAGCTCAGGATGAGCAGTGATGTTCCAGATCCAGGGGAAGGGAGCACAGCCCAGTCAGGTCCCTGGGGAGCACAATCCCCTKTTTGGTCCTGGAGCTGAACCTGCTTCAGGCAGGGGCTGGACTGGGTGAGCTCCTGAGGCCCTTCTGGGCTGGAGTCTCCTGTGATAATTTTATTGAGATGGAATAAAAACACACCTGAGAGCTGAGCTGTGGTTATGCTCTGAGACCACCTTAAAGGCCACAGCCAGAGCAAGGTGAAGCAATTTTCATTTTTGGACCCTGCCTACATATACTCTGTGCCAGTGAAAAACATGTAAAAGGAACAGGTTAACCTGAGAAGGGTGTAGGCAGCTGCAAGGTTTTTGTTAGTGCTCCAATCAGGAGTCATGAGAACATGCCTCCCCAGATCCTCATGTCTTAGCTTGTGACATGGAGCCAGAGATAAACACTCCTGTTTTTCAGAGCTCAGCTTGTGCCTGCCATCCACACATTATGTAGTCATACTCTTSATTGTGAGTCTGAACCTTTTCTGCTTTCCATAATTTACTTTTCTGTGTCTGCACTGACATTTTTGAGGCTTGTTTTSTTCTGAGGAGCATGCAGAGTGCTTACCAGTGTTTTACCTTGCAAAGCTTTTAAAATAAAAAAAAAGTTAGTATTATAAAAATAATTTCAGCAACATTCACTTAGAGACACAGGTAAAGTAATTGACTGACTGATCTCTGCAGGCATTTAATTCTGTGGGTTGAGTGTCTCTTGTTCCAGTACAACCCCAGAAATGTTCAGGTTTGTGTTTAAGAGCAGGAAATAACTTCAGTGTCTCAGCTTCATTCTTATACTCTGAGACTACCGAGAGCTGTGGGTCACAGTCTGTCATTAAAAAGGTAATTTTCCCTAGTTTTAAATGCTTAGCACTTTCATAATGCCTCTTCATCTGATAGCTCTCAAGTACTTAACTGAGACAGGTTTCTAGGCAGGTAATTTGGTTTCTAGGTTACAGGCTAAGTGTAACTGAAAACTGTGACCTTCTCTGTTTAGCTTAACAAAAAAAAAGGTTAGGAGGTGACCTGCTTGCAGTCTTCTCATGCAAAAGCAGGAGAAGAATATTGCTGGTAGAATAAGGCCTTTTAATCTGGCACACAGGGACACAACTGGAGTCCAGTGACCAGAAGATTACATTAGCCTTTAGAAAAGAAAAACTCCATCTTAAGGCTTGTCTTCCTTTTTTTATTTTCTTAAGACTTTTTTAAAGGATTGAGGTTATAATTTCTAAGGAAGAAAAGCTCTCCTTCCTCATTTAATTAGGGATTAAGCATCATGCTTAGAGCTGCAGTGAGAGGTGTGACTTAAGAACTCAGCTAAGTGGGTCTAAGTCTAAAGRCTTGCAGATAAAAAGCTAAAGGGAGGTGCCTAAAATAAGATATTGCTGTAGCTGATGGGGAAGGAGGTCTGCATTCATGGTAAAAATTGGTGTCTGGCCCTGTTTGTCACAGAGGGTGCTGGCTGTGCCGGCAGGGCAAGCCAGCTCTCTGCAGTCTGGGACCTCCAGCTGCTGCTGGAGAGGAGCCTGGTTATGCCCCAGGTCTTGCACTGGCTGAGGTTCACTCAATCATCTCCAGCCTCTGCATTCAGGCTTCTGACCTGAGCTCTGGCTTTCCTCTTCAGTTTGGTTCCTGAACAGCAGTTCAGCTCTTCCAGTGAATCTCCACGGATGTCAGTGGCAGCCTAGACCCTCACAGAGCTGTTCCTGACATTTTACTGCCTTTCTTGTGCAGAAGGTCAAATTCAGTCATTATAATAATTTACTGGACCTGAAAAGTACATGATCCAAGCTGAGGAGGGGAATGTTCACTCTCTTAAGCAGAGGGAAGGAAGGAGATAGCTCATTTCTGAAAAGCTTGGTTAAAGATGTTAGGTTTGGCACATTGAGCTCTTTATTTTCATTAGGACCTCTCTTATTGAGGTTGTTCAGCCTGGAAAAGAGGAGGCTTGAAGGTGACTCAATTGTGTCATTTCAGTACTTGACAAGAGCCTACAAGAGAGACAGAGATTATTTACAAGGGCATGTAGTGACAGGACAAAGGGGAGCAGCTTCAGACAGAGAGTAGGTTTAGATTAGAAATCAGGAGGAAATTCTTTGCTGTGAGGGTGCTGAGGYTCTGGCACAGGTTACCCAGAGAAGCTGTGACTCTCCCACCCCTGGCAGTGTCCAAGGCCAGGCTGGGCTCTCAGWAGCCTTGTTTAGTGGAAGGTGTCCTTGCCCATAGCAGTGAGGTTGAAACTGGAGGGTTTTAAAGTCCCTCCCAACCCAAWCTATTCTATAATTTGGTCCCTGATACTTAGAACTGTGTTTATTCAATGCTCCTATCAACAAGATAATGAAATATATTGTATAATCTGCTTCATRTGGCACAAGCATCTCTTAGAACAATATCTGCCACTAAGGAAGTCTGAAAAATAAAATCACACAATGGTATTGCTCTCCTCCACAGTGCCACAGAGTTCTCACAAGCCTTTGACAGGCTGAATTTGTAACCCCAGCTCGGTTTAAAGCAGGAAGCTACAGCTCTGTTAGCTGGAGGATATATTGGGGGTGGCTTGGCCCACCAATAAATTGCAATAGTCTCCAGGGGGAAATGCAGCAGCTGTTCAACAGCTCCCAGCAGCACCRTGGGGAAAGGGAGGAGGGGAGCAGGCTATTGAAACAGCAGGGGTAATTTAGGTAAGTAGGATGCAATTAGCCAGGCTGAATTTGACCAAGATGCATGTTTTGCACCCCTGCTTTTAGAAGGGAGGAACAACCAAAACTTTTAAGTGTTTTAGGGTCTCCAGKTAGCTGTACAATGCTTCAGGTTGTTGCATGTACAGATGGTGACCCAGGCTCACCTGCTTTCTCTTGCCCTCAGGCTTCTGGTTCCTATTGAGAGTGAGGAAGAAAACACTGTCCATGGTATTTTTTTCTTTCATATGTTTTCAAAGCTCTCATTTGGACATCCAAATTAAGAATGGTGAAAAATGGTGAYTGCAAAGTTTCATTTGTATTCAGAAGGGCTTCAGGCAACTCAGCATCCAAATAGGACCCTCTGCTGGCAAGTTTTTCAAGCTGGAGATTGTTCTAATTCAACAAATAAAGCAGGTGGGGACACTCCAGGCTTGGGAGAAGAAGTGTGGAGGAGAWCTCAGGGAGTGAAATCAGGAAAGAAAAGTTTTTRGTGATCRTGAAAATTGCACAAAAAGAACAGCTATCATAAAGTCTTGCTGTTACAGCCAAATTACAGCTGGTGGGATTATTTATAGGCATCCATGCTAYGGCAGCATGCTGCACCTTCCCCTTTCCACCAAAGCTGTTGCTGCTTCTGGTTCAGCCTTCTGGCAAGAAAGTGAGGGATGAGGTCTTAAAAATGAGCCAGTGAGCCTGGGGGCTGCACTCCAGGGGACAGAAGCATTGTTCAGCCTTAAGGCAAAGCAAGTAACTGTCCAAATTGTGGCAGAGCTCTACATTTTGGAAGTGTTTACCAGTGGCTGTGCTGCACTGGCTCTGAGATAGGAGGTCCTGCTGCTYTGCAGTTAAATATCCCATCCTTTGTCTTCATGCTTTACTGGCTGTAGTGGTGTTTGTGGTGTTTCTCTGCTTTTGTTCATGCCTGAGGTTTTGAAAGGTGCAAGCAAAAGTCAGGGTGGAAGATCTTTCTGTACTTGTGGAATATGGATAAATGTGTGTGGGTAGCTTATTACAGATATTCATTTAAGCAGTTCAGATAATGCTTTGTTACAGGGTACATATTGACATGTTATAGGGTACACCTGATTGCACKTCTGCAGCAAGTAATTCTCTGCATAAAATACGGAAAATCGCTAATAGAGATGCTTTGAAATTTTTGTATTATCTATGTTCTACCATCATTTAACTCTTTCTTTTGTTTTCTTTTTTTAACTTTTAACCGTATCTGTTTCCTTCCTAAGGTTCCTTACTTTCATTCTGGCTTGTGCCTGAAGGAATCAGAGGGATTTCCATGCATTTTTTAGCTCTATTTAATGGAGCTGGCTGCTTTATGGGAGCTCTCATTGTTCAGACAGCCCACGCAGGCACTCAAGGTAAGAGTATGCTCATGGTGGGTGCTCCTGAGCAGTTTTCTAATATTATTGATCTGGAGAATCAGGCAGCAGAATTAAAAGGGATGCCAAAGTTTTATTGATTTGGTCTCACAATTAAGATGGAATTAAGATAGGAAATAGCCTTCCAGCTGTATTCATCCAATTTTAATGAGTCATCTTAGTTTTGATAGTCAGAGTAATTAGAGGATGGCATCTTGCAGGAAGTCCTCCTGTCCAATCTCTGTACTTCTGTTCTGGAAGACTGAAAATAAATTGGCTAGGAAGCACCTTTTTGTGTTCATGAAGAAGTACATTCATGTTGTTCACACTTACATGGAAGCCTCTGGCCTTGAGAGCGAGATCTGAGCTTTAAGGAATGGGGAATATTCCTTCCTGTCTGTCCCAGTGTGAGACAGGGTTGAGGTTTCGGGGCTGAGGRTTTCAAAGCTGTCTGGGGAATTCACTCTCCTGGACCCACTGGTTCCTCTGCCTTTGCCCAGCTTTTGGAGCAGCCAGATTCTGTGACAATGCTGTCTCACTGTGGGTTTGTCCTTGTGCAGATGAATGCTGCAATTCCCRCAATTCTTCCTGTTTCAAAAGGAGTTCCTGCAGGTTCAGCCTGCTGAGGTGCCTTTAGTGGAAGCTCTGAGCTGCAGTTGTTCCTGGGTTACTGACTTTCACAATCAGCCAGCAATGTCTTAAAGTCATTTTTCCTTTGCTGCTGAATCTTTGTTCAATACAGAAAGGACTTGTTCCACGAGTAAATTTAACAAGGAAAGCACTTGAGTTCTTGAACTGAGGGACAGGCATCCCAAATTTGTTCACAAATTTGAAATAGCCCCACTGCTGAAGGAATATTTCTGAAGATGCCATTGCCAAGCTCTGATGGAACATTTAGAGAGAATTTTTCATTAGAGACCACAACTGCTGGCCCTAATGCATGACACCACTGCAATGGGTGCAGGATTTTGTAACTGTTTAGGGTGAAAATTTGGGTTCTTCTCTTTCCTACATAAAGAATCATGTAATTTAAAACCAAGCAGAAATGGGTGTTTTGAAAGTGTGACAAGAAATTTTTATTCCTACTCACAAGATCTCAACGAACAAATGATGCTTTGACATGCAGTCCTGTTTTTAAGTTAAAAATCTAATTAAAATTTTATTACAAGATATAAAACATCACCTGGAGATGGGTAAAAAACAGGAATGTCTACAYCAACGAACCAGGCAAAGAACTATTAAGCCCCAAGCCATCCAGTGTGGAGAACTGAGCTCCTTGAATATCCCCTGGTGGAAAATGTTGTTTTTCATTATTATGAGTTCAGTGTAATATGGGGTAAATTATCCAAACATTTTAAGACAGACTGTGTTGCTGAATTTTTCCTCTTCCCCKCTTCAAAGTATGGAAACTTAATTTTTATGAAACTGAAATATTTAGTAAAACTGACATTTTACTGTAATTTGATTTTGGAAATAAATAATTGCAAAATAATCAAGCATAATGTCAGCACCAAAATATTTTGCTTATGTTGTGTCACTATTACGTAATTAATTTCTTTACTGAGTATTTCTGTACTCTTGCAATAGAAGAAACCAATTTTTGCATTTGATTTGCAATTCAGTACATTTTTTGTCTGGTTTTCTATCAAGGTGATTAATCCTTTTTTTTTTTCTTGTGAAATCATTTAATTGATTCATAAAAAGCTTTTTCTTGCCAGAAATACTGTTTTAACAGAGTTATCCTGCATGAAACCAAGGAGGCTGAACTAAGTTCTCCACAAGCTGCAGTTTCCACATTCTAACCCCTTTTGCTCGGGATTCTTGAGCAAACTGAAAAGTTTCCTGGCTAAAATATTCCTCACTCTTAGAAAGTTGGGCGGCAAACTTCTCAACTTTAGCTTTTCTTTTCTTTTTTTTTCATTTTCTAAAGCTGTCTTTGTTTAACTTTGTCAGACCTGCTGTTCCTGTAGGTGGAATTGACTGCACCATTATCCTGAGCAAAAGTCACTCTGGAATTTCCAAGGGAATCAGTGACACTCTGTATTCAGATTAAGATGCTGTGATGGGAATGACTACTGCTAAGCAGGAAAAGTCCTTGGCAAAACTTGAAGARCTTTAGGGAAAATCAAGTGAAAAATGCTTGGTGATTGCTCTGTTGCTCTGGTTAGGAGAGTGTTAGAGATTACTTGCCCTATTAATATGTAAACAGCATATTACTGGGCTCTCACTTTTTATTTTTAAACATAATTAGGATCTCACTGGGTATCTCTTTCTCAGTGTTCCTTGCTTGAATAAGATTAATAATTCCAAATTACCACMCAATTCACAGCTTGCAGATGATGRTGATGTTCCTGGGAGTTCATYTGTGTTCTAACACTCCTCTGCTCAYGCCAGGCTGTTCTCCTGCTGACTCCTGGATCAGAGTGGGYTTAGGATCAGAATTTTGGAGGTGGGGATAGACTATAGCAAAACAAAAAATGCATTTTAGTCTCCCTTCTGGTTTTCTCCTAGTTTGGTAGGAAACGTTATACACACAATTTTTACAGTGGACAGCTTCTTACAGTGGACTCTGGTGCTCATTACAATCAGCAAAATAATATTTTTTTTAATTTAGGAAAACCTAGTGATTGCCCAATGAACCCCCTAGAGATGACTGCTGTAGGGAACAAATTTTTGGCCTCTCTTAAGTCAAATTAAATTCTGATGATACAAATGAAGGTTTTCACCTTTTTTTTTCAGATCTGTCTAAAGAGCTTGTAAATATTCAGTATCTGGACAATTTATGAAATTGGGAGTAAAGCAAACCAACCAAAACTATTTTTTTCTTCCTAAAAAAAACTCGGCTAATTTACTATTTTCTTTTATATTGAAAGAGCAAGTTCTTTCTGTTTTGCAGCAGGAGAGGATGGCGTTGATGAAATGGTTCTGTGAGATTTAACAAGGCTTAGTGAGTGACTCCTGGGCTATGGATGCTTTTGTCTTGTCCCATGATTCTTGTTTCACTGAARCCTGAGCCAAGATTATTTCTGGTTCTCCCATCTCTAGCACTGAGACCATGTTTTTCCATACTCCTGCAGCGAAGTAGATCCTCCACTGTGTATTTTGAAGTGTTGAAGCACAGAGGGTGTTGACAAAATTTAAACATTTTTATATCCTATTTTATGCCGCTAGTTTAGAATTTTATTTGGGTTTTTATTGGCAGAGTTGATCAGATATCAGTCACAGTCAAAGCTGCATTAATCATTTTTAACGCATCTATGGAGGATGGTGTGAATATGATAAAATAAGACTTTTTTTAAAAAATCTGACGAGTGCAAACAGATGATGGGTGACAGTGATATTTTCAGTACAAGCTGGGAAACTGCTTTCTTTTGGATCTCTTACCTCTCCTAACATTTTAACGGAAGAAGATGCAAGACAAAACCTGTCCTCTTATGCCAATCATTTCAGAATACATTTCTCTAAAAATATTAATATAAATATGTAAGAAAGAAATAAAAATAAAAAAAAGGTCAGAGGAAGGAAGCTGTCCCAGACACAGTTTTCCTGCTTGTATTTAGAGAATCACGGGGGGGTTGTGGTTTGAGTTTGGATTTTTTTGGTTCTTTTTATCATTTTAGTCTTGTGTGATTCTAAATACCAAAGATGATAAAGCTAAAGGATATTTCTTGCAGTCCAGATGGTGGTGGCCACTGGTGCCTACTTAGCTAATAGGGATTAGAGGCAGAGGGAGACTTTAATTTGGATATGATCAAACACTAAATGTATGCCCACTAAGTTCATGAAATGAAGGAAGGCAATACAAACCTTGTTAAAATATTAATTAAATTTTTTTTATAATCATAGCATAGGTTACAGGATAGCTGCAAAAATACAGCAATGGTACAAGATTGAGTAACTTTGGCATTTGTTTTTTCTTCAAGGTTTTCCCCATAATTAAATAGGGTAGTGCAAAAAATCCTGGATGCCTCCCTGTGCAACTTTCCCTTGAGCTCTCCGAGGGTGCCACCAGAGCAGCAGAAATGTTGTGTGCACTAATATTTCTCAAAGACTGGCCCTTTTTAGGTTTTGTTCAATGGCTGGTATTGGCAGCAGCTCCTTGCTYCTTGTCAGTCACCCACCAGAAACAGCCCGGGAAAGTTTTTGTCCATGTCCTGATCTCTGCTTCACCTCCACCTCTCCCTGCTTTGGTAGGATCAGTTGTTCCTTTTTGGTATAGTAAATATCAGTAAATATATTATATATTATTATAAATCTATTACAGTAGATATATTTACTATATTTAGTCCCAAAAGAAGGAATAATTAAGCAATTTTTGATGCAAAATTGATAGGACTCCAAGATGTCAGTGAAAGTTTACCAGGTGCTTTCTTTCCATGATTGTGGAGCAGACTTGAGGAACAGACTCAGCCTAGGCTTCATTTTCCAACTTGTTCTAAATTTGCCATAAAATACATAAGCAATTCACCTCTAACCAGTAGAGAAAGTCTAYTTAAAATAATGCACCTAAAGGAAACTTCTGTTTCTTTGTGGTGATTCATGCTACTAGGTATTTCTGTTGTTGGAATAAAAACGGAAATCAGGAGCTTGTTGCAGAAAGTTAATTCCCAGTGAGCAACTATCTGTGGGACAAACCAACCTTGTAATTGCCCCTTCTGTTGGCAATCTCCACAGAAAAGAAAAAGTTGCCCAGAGCCCAAAGGCAGTATCTTTTGGGGAAAAGTGAATTGTTAGCCTGTTGCATGCTGAGGCAAGGATGGGGAAGTGCTGGACTCTCCAATCACAGCAGTGCCCCGGGTGCCTAATTCCAGCAAAACCAAAAACTGGCCCAGGGAGTCCCTGATGGCTGAGTGAAATCCTGAGAGTATGAGCCCCAAAGGCAGTCAGAGGAGGGTRCTGGAGCCTGCAGACAGCTTGTGGGAGGTGTTAGTGGGGTCAGGGTGAGAGCATCTGAGGGAGTTTTGGTGCCTKAAACACGTGAGTGAAGTTCTAGCACTGATGACTTTTCTCTCAAGACCTCCTGCAAGCAGAGAGGATTCTCTTTAAAGTGAACATAAGTAGATTTAAATGTAGTCCAGGTTTTTCCCTACTTCATGGAGGGGAAAAAAATTAAAAGGCAAAGTACTGAAAGAAGAAAGAGTGAGAAGTAGTTATTTTTTGGCTGTAAGTAGGAAAGGGTTATATTAATTTTTGCTGCATCCACTGATGAAAATGTATATTGGAAGGATTGTAGTCTGGAAATCCTTAGGACTGCTGCCATCCTCGTTCCTCTGTAGAGAGGACAACAAGCCTTGTCCCTCTCTGAGAGGAAAAGAAAGCCTTGATCCCAGCTCTTGCTTTGAACAGAGCAGGGAACTATAGAGAAATTGTGTGCTGTATGGCAGCTGGAGCCTCACTATATCCTGTCTGATTTTGTCCCTGTCTGTGCTGTTGATAATTTGGATTTTCCAAAGGCTCTCTGTCATTATCCTGGCCTCACTGTTTAAGCACTGGTAACTCCTAAAAACATCAGGAAGGAGACAGAGCAAGGATCTTTGACCCAGGCCATGGAGAAGTGGGAGTGGAATTCAGCGCTTTTCTCTGGTGCCTTCATCAGTGATAACACAGAGAATGGTGCAAATGGACCCATGAAACTCAGAGGCTGCAAAATTGTTTTTATTAACTTTTTAAGTCCATATTTTGTGCTCAGGTTCCACTGGAAATGCCATTCCATGAGGAAGCTCCTGCTGCTCCTGTAGTTAGCTTGGCCAAGGCGAATAACCCAGCAGAGAGTGTGAGCTCTGCTCTGACAAGCTGCAGTGCAGRCCCCCATGCATGATTCCTCTTTCATCACATCCTCCTGCTCTCTACCTTCCATTGGCCCCTGGGGGATGCAAAATGATGCAAAATGAAAAACTACCTGATTGTGAATGATGACAGTAAAAGTTTATAAGCTACTAAAATGAAGTTACGGCACCTAGGAGCTCAGTCAGCTTACGGTGTTGGATGATGGGTTTTTAAATCTGGCTCTGAGATAATGCTGTGAAAGGAAGGGATCAGGTAGAGGTGTTGTGGTGCTGCTCTGTGATGAGCTAAAAGGTAAMATGGCATGGAGAGAACTGTGCAGGAGCTGAGGAGAACTGATGGCACTTGTTCTCTATCAGTCCCAGGAGAACTAAAGGCAACAGCTCTGAAAAGAAATGTGCTCATAGCTCTAAGATGTGAGGGAAGAGAAAAATGTAAATACATCAATGTGTGCTTGGCAGGGTGTAATCCTTTGAATGGTGTCTCTCCCATGCTGTGGAGCTGCTCTTTGTTTCTAATTAGAAAAATATTTWCAATCCAAGGATGGCAATCAATGTGTAAAAGTGGCATTAGTGGCCAGAGGATCCGTTAAGGCCATCGGGTTTTTACAATCTAGCTGTAGTAAGAAGTCTGGTTTGCCTTCTTTCCCCATTAACTCATTCAAGGAGTGAATTGCCACATTACTGAGATGGGCAGGATTTGATACCAGACTTTGATGCAGGGGAAAGGTGACTTTGGGCACACTGATGCTGCTGTAGTTCAGATCAGGGCTATGCTTTTAATCTAAATCTCCCAATAATCTCTGATTTGCATCTCCTGCTGCAAGGCAAACTAATTCTGCTGCAAATGTCTCCTTCACCAGGCAGCTGGTTCCCACATTTGCTGCATGAAGGTAAATTGGAGAGGTTCTTCTTCTTCTTGGCATCCTTAATGATGGTGAACACCTTGGGGTTCTGGGCCATTGCACACAGGTACGCGTGAGAAAATGAAAACTTGGTGTTTTGTTTGTAGGTGTATTTAGAAATTGTAATAAAAYCTGTGGACTAGTGTGTAATAAAGAATTGGTAGTGAGAGATCACATGTGGAGAGGTAAAAAAAAACCCTAAAACTGATGTAATTAACCTTAAATAGTTAAAGAGTCTGATTAATACAAAAAGCCCTAAAGAAAGRAGAGCATCGTATTCTTTCTTTCATCATATTTTTTCTGGAAGGGTGTTAATTTTTTGGCAGGGAGTTCAGATGGGAACACAAAGCTGTACTGGCCATGGAACTGACCTCCACTGGCTTTGGTTTTGTACCCATCTACAGAAAGCATTGCTGCTCTCCCAGGGAGCTCACACCTTCAGTGTGGGACACAGGGGTGGTGAGAAAGCTGCATTGCTGCTGGTGTGCAGCAGTTGCAACAAAACAACCCCCAGATATYTTCTGATACTCTACTGGGCATGGGAGGAAAGCAGCTTCCTGCTGGAGACAAGAGAACTTTATGCCACCTGTAGAGCCTGGGTTTAATCCCTGTATTTTGCCTGTAAAATGCAAGAACTYGCAATTCTGGGGATTTAATCCCAGGTGACTGTCTGTTGTCAGCATTATAAATATAAAGTCAAGAAGAGTTTTGCAGCTGGTTTACCAATCAACCAAAGTTTAATCTTGTTGTTTATTCCAATGTCATTCTCTTTTTTTAAATGTGAACTGGGCCACAACTAAAAAATATTTATCCTGAGTGTACTTTATGCTCCTGATACAGGATTTTATTCTACTGTAAATTTTGCGGCACTTACTGCCGAAAACTAAGAGGGTTTGGTTGTCAAAATGTTAACACAAAATTGGTTTAAACTAAAAAATTTCTGCCACAGCTTAACATTTTTATGAAGAAATCTTTTGCCCTCCACTCTTTCTAAAAATAGAAAACCAAACATTTAAAAACTTTTATTTCAAATCAGCATTTCACTTCAGAATCAAGGTRCCTCATTTTTCAATGATACAAGTTTTGACTTACTGGAAATATGGTTTTATTTAATCAATTCTAATTGTTTCTTTTTTTTGAAGAATAAGAATCCTCTGAGTAGGGAGGAAAAAGAGTGAGGACTATTCAGACAAACACTGATTTAGGCAGGGGACAAAACAGACTTTAAAACTGGGAAGAAGAAAAAATACACTAAAACTTCTTTGAGGGAGTAAAGCATGTTAATTTTTTTAAAAAATGATACAGTACAGGTATTATTAACGTCTGCACTCAGTTTGATATTTCTCACCCTGAAGTTCTGAAAGGCTCTAGGAAAATGCATGTTTGCATTTTCCTAAATTTTTTTTGTTGCCTTGAAGTCCAGGACTTGGAAGGCACTATAACTTATAAATACTTGTATAATACTTTTTATATTATATAAAAAGTTATAYATAAACAATGGGTGAAGCTAATACTTTAAAGAATGATTATTTTGTTTTTTTCCTTCTGTATCATCTCCCCCAGATACAACAATCTTCATGAGGATTGCACGAGTGGGTTCAGAGGAAGTCTTCCTGGAGAAAAACTTTTGAAGCATGCAGAAGCCATCAAGCATTATAATTCTGTCCTGGAAAGTTCTCCCATTTTGTCTCCTGTGGAGAARCCCTGATAGAATTTCACCCTGATAAAATTTCCACCCTAAATTTTGGTGGTTTTTATCCACCAGATCTCTAAGGATAAATTACCCGGCTCACTTAAGTGGAAGTATTTTCTGGTATTTATGAATTATCTGGTAAATAATAATGTTATTTAGAAGTTATATTAATATAGCAATATTCATAGAATTTGGCCTTGAAGGAGGCTGCACTGTCATAATTCACATGGAGGCCAAGGAGAGCTCACTGCTTGCCACAGTTGGAGAAAGGCTTTTAATTTTTGTATGGAAATAGGTATGCACATATATTTGTACTTAGGAATGGTCAAAAAGGAATAAACATGCTAATTTGTTTGTTTAGCAAATTACTTTGTGGCCGTATAATTTACAAGTGGTTTTGATGCAAAATTGATAGGACTCCAAAATGTCAGTGAAAGTTTACCAGGTGCTTTCTTTCCATGATTGCRGAGCAGACTTGAGGAACAGACTCAGCCTAGGCTTCATTTTCTAACTTGTTCWAAATTTGCCATAAAATAMATAAGCAATTCACCTCTAACCAGTAGAGAAAGTCTATYTAAAATAATGCACCYAAAGGATTGAAATCTGCTATTATCTAGTTGATAATAATAGTTTACAGTGGTGGGAGTCCTGTGTACTGCCCTTGGCTCTTTCTGCTTGAGTTTCCCTGTCAGTGAAATGAACACAAGCCTTCTTTACAAATTGCTTTGAAATCTACCAAAAAAACTAGAAACCAGATATCAGCCATCAGTCCATAAGGTGTGCCATGAAACATTGATGCTGGGACATCCAGTCTCACTTGGCAGCAACACTGTGAGATTTGTCATTCCTGAAGGATGATGTGAAGAAAATTGCCAATAGGAGAATGGGAGACTGGAAAATATTAGCACCAAAATTACTAATTGCAGCCCAGCTGAAAGGGGTGAAGGGAATCAGGAAAAGAAGATTGGGAAAATGTAATGGGAGATGAGGGGAAATAATTATTAGTAAAATGCTTTCCAGTTTGAAAATCTACACAGTGTTAAACACTCCCAAAATTGGCTATTTTTGTTATTGTGAGAGTTAATCTAACCCTTAACATTTCTATTTAAAAGTCATAGAACTAAAAATAGTCATGAGAGAAGGGGGGTCTTTAAGTGATAAGGAAATGTCCCAAACCCCAAAAAACTAAAGGAGAACTTTGATATCAAGATATTCATAACAGAAGGGGCAGTGAAGTCAGAATGCTTGCTAGGTATGAGGAATGCTCTACCACAGGAGAAGCTACATGAAAAGGATGGAATTCACTGAAGTGACACAGTTTGTGAGCTGAGACTGTGCAAGAGTTGGTAAAAAAAAAAARCCTGAAATCTCTTCTGCACCATTAACCACACTTGATGCTGCAACTTTAGGGTGGGCATTGTGGGAGTGGGAGACAAATGCAGTGAATACACTCCTTCCCAGCAAGGGATGGATTATTTCTCCAAAAGTGGCTGCATTGAGCTGGGGCTGTGAGAGGAGAGGCAGCAAAAGGCTGAAGGATCTCTTCTCTGAGGGCACTGCAAAGTGTGAGAAAAGCTAATTTCCACATATTTGGGTAAATTTATCCATGACACCTGACAGTTATTTTCTTGTAAAGTGTTATTTTCTAAATCATCTTTGTGCTGCAATAGACCCAGGTTTAAGCCGTGAAAATATTAGTTTCTTTCCTGAGAAATTCTTGAGTACTTGACCTTTGTCCTTGCAGGAAAGCTACAAAAATGCTGGTTGGTAAAATTTAATTTTGGGCAGATGAATATGATTGGACTTGTAGATGTTTTATTAACTAATATTGGTTTTTTTAACTGCAAAAGTAACAGCAGTTTGGAACCATTTACACCAAGAACAAGAGAACAAAAACCTTAACCCTATTTTAAGGTAAACCATTTTGTCTGCTGCATTCTCCAGCTGAATGGCCTCAAACATCCCAAGACCACTTTCTTTTTTTCTCTSCTCATAAATTGAAACATGAGATTAGATGACAGCAGATAAAGAATGCAGCCATTTGAGTTGAATTGTCTGATGAAGATAATTCTGCAAAAAAAGAGGATTAGTTAACTGCTTAGGATGGGCTTTGGGATGAAGAGTTGAATATTGACTATATTCACATGGACAGGAGAAATGTTTTTTCTATCAGACTTAATAAAGAATTTGGCCTTTCAGATGGATGGCASAAGAAAAGGGGGCACTGGATGCTGAATTTGGCCTTAGTTCAGTTGCYGGAGCAGAGGAATCTACATGTAAAAATCTATCAATCAATCAATCTCACTGTTATGACAGAGCAATTTAGCGCTCCAAACCAACAGACAGGAATTTTTCTTGAACTGCAGCATCTAGGACTCCATTCAAAGCTGATGGAATCCTTTGTGCATACAGGGCACTGCCTGTGCCAGCACACAGTGAAATCAATATAAAAGACTCCAAAGGTTTGGTCTTTGAAGAAAGCTGCTTTCCACTTCTGAAAGATTTAGTGACTTTTTACATAAAAAAAAATTGAAGGACAGAAAAAATAAGGATGTGTGTGTACATACAAAATGATGCAATAAACAGCTGGAAAATGTAAGGAGAACCTGCTTTTGTTCAGCCTTTTGTTGATTTGTGGCACTTTTCACCAAGCACTCAGATCTGACTGCTTGGGTTTGAGGTCACCTGTTGCCAGTTGTAAATTTAGGATACTTGYGTTTTAATCCTCACCATAAAGTGAGAGGATTAAAACACAAGTATCCTAAGTTTACAATATGAATTTATCCTAAATTCATAAAGTGAGGATTATTTATAGTTCTGAAACATATTGTGGGAAAAGTTGCCTCCTAGATGAGATCAGGAGTGGCCAGAAACATCCCAGTTCAGTTTCCTGTTTGATTATTGCCTAAATTTTCTCCCYGTTCTCCCTTGTAATGAGTATGAAAGACTCTAGATTCAGACTTGACTTGGGAAGAAGTTGCTTTTGTGCAGCTCTGGTTTTAGCTGAATGCTCATCAGAGGTCATTACTAGCCTTGCACAGCCAGATGGATTTCTGATTTCTGCTGGTACATTTTGGGGGTGTCTTTTTAATGGTTAAATGTGTGTTTTGTACTGTATTCATGGACACACTCAAAAAAAAATGCAAGTTTTGTCCCAGTCAAAACCTCAGTTTYGTCACAGACCACCTCAGTTAAGTCTCAATGCATAAATGCATGGGACTCCTTTTTTTTTATTTATTTTTGGGGTGGRGGTGCTCAGGAAAACTCGATGGAGGGGATTAAGATCTCCATCTGTTAAGTTTGCACTGATTATAAAACACATGCTCCCAGTTGGAACAAGATGCATTAAAAGAGCAATTTCACTTCTACTGCCTAGCACAATGTCACTGAGCACCTGCAATAGTTTAAACATTAAGCATAATTGGCTTTGCTTGACATAAATCTGTAGTTTTGTAAATAAGAGCAGTTGAGTTTCTGTGTAATACCAATTAGCTATAAGGAATGCTTTGTTTGCTGAAGCCTGCAGCTTTGTGGAGGAAAGAGGGAGTTGTTAAGGCTCAGCAGTGGTAGTCAGAAKGTAGAGCCCAGATTAGACAATTACACAAGCTTTGAATACCCTTGTGCAAGTTACTTCATTTGTTTCAATCAGTTTCCCTAGAGTAGGAAAGAAAGAATAACATTTATAATTTTTAATTTATTTCTTTCAAAGAACTCTGAGAATGTCTGATCAAAGTACCCTGGAGGTAATTTTACAGCACTAAACTGAGATGTCTTGTTCTATGTTGGATTTCTTTTCCCTTCTTTTAGTGGAAACATCTTGAAAATTCTTGTAAATTTTCTTGAATCACTCGTTTTCTGCCAGGGATGGAGGAAAGAGGTGCATGATCCACTAGACATGAAAATCAGCCCYGTTCAGTTCCTGTGGGAACTGTGAGTTGGAAAGGTCAGGTAGGAGAATCCCTTCCCTGTGGCATTACAGAGTAGAACTGCAGAGCAGAACCAMAGCTTTTAACTTGAGCTTGGAGCCTGTTTGCTATAACATGTATCAGATTTGTCTTGGCAAGGGCAAATGCAGCTGCCTTCCAGAGGAGGTTTTGAAAGCCTGCTTTTTTTTTTAATCTGGAAAAGAAAAGGAAATTCACAAGTCTCCTCATGATTTCTCTGTTCTGAATAGAATAAAAATTACCTTTTCCTTTCTATCTACCTGGTCTCTAGGATGTGTCACCGTAGAAGTTGTATTCTGGTKATGTAGTACTTTAAATTATTCTAGTTTCAATCTCTGTCTGTAACTTTAAATATAGATTTCCATGAATCAGAGAAGGTTGACATCTAAAACTTATGAAATCTACTAGTATTGGTGATGGCTTTTTAAAGTTATTCAGTTCTAATACTCAGTGGTAATAAGAGTGAAAGAAACAGCTCTGATGGGGATTTTTCAGTGTTTTAGAGATATTTCATCTCTAGAGTACTGGATATTGCACCCGAAGACTACCAAGTCGTAAATACAGTCTATAGATTTTATTTTATTTCAAAAATAAAATTGGCAGAAGCTTTTTTTAAAATGCTGTATGACAAACATCTTTTCCTACTTTGATTTTGTTTGTTTGTTTTGTTTTGAGGCTGAATTTTTTTTGTTTGTTCTCCTTAGCTTAAATGAAGGAATAGGAGTCTATACATCTACAATTGACTTGGGAGTAGTCCATGACCTTACCATCACCACTATTTTATGTAGAGCCAAAATGTCCTCCTTCCTATCTTGCCTTTGAGAAAAGGTCCAAGTCTAGGAAATATTGCAGATATTAGCTTTGCATTTTGTGGGTTRAGCCTCTTTCCTGTTAATGTGGGAAACTCCTGTTCAAGTGGTTGCACTATCACAGCTTAGCTTTGAGCAGAGGTTTTGAAACAGAATATTCATTTTGAATACCCAGCAGAGTGTGCTGACCAGTTGGAGCTGAATGCAGGTTATGCATATTTTCTGGATTCTCCTTTTATTATTTAAAAATAYATATTCTTTATCCTTTGGGATCAGAAGAAATGTTTTGAAAGCTGAAACTCTTAGCAAACAATCTGAAAAAACCCAATCACCCAGGAGGAATCAGTGGGGACATCAACAGAAAAACAAACCTTAAAGCGGTGGATGTTTGTCCTACCTGCTTTGTAGCCTGGTAAAAAGCATCTTTTGAAAGCAGATCCCAAATGCTTTTATTGCCATGTTGTGTGAACTTCAGAAGCAAGATTGCCATGAGGTTGGGGGTAGTAGTCACAGTAGCACTTAATAAAAAGGCACAGTGAGTTTTCTCAGTTTCATTTTTTGCATGGTCAATGGCTGTGCTGCCTGTTTAGCTGGCAGGATGGAGCAATCTTTGATAAGAAGCAAAATTGTTAATTCAAAAATAATGTTGAATAGTAAACCAAAGGTTGCAAGAGCATGCTGCTTGAAAGCAAATCCAGCATTACATGCAATTCTGAATTTCTTCACCTTAGTTCACAGAGTTTTGCTGTTGTCTTGAAATTGTTCCCTTTTAAAGTATTCAGGGGAAAAACCTGAGAGATTTTAACATCATGCTGACAGATGATAACCCCCTCAACAAGCTGTGTCACTGGTTATAAAGAGCTGTCATTTAATGGAAAGGCTCTTTAAACTTAAGCTGTTTGTAAACTAAACTTTAAAGGTGAGAATATTGTGTAAAACCTTAACAGCAAAAATATTATTCAGCCTTACATATTCTGTAAAAAAGAGCTAGGGAATGTCTGTGACTTTAGGGAAGAAATTTCATTGCAGAGGTACAAGTACAGAAATTATGCAGGCCTTGCAGAAATAAGCAAACAGTTTCAAGAATAGAGAGCAGCAAACTCTGTGAAGAGGGGAAGGAGGTGATTATTAGCCATTTGAAAATGGTGTTACTTTATTSCTTGAAGCATTTGATTCCTGCTCCTTGGGATAGGAAATTCATGTTTAGGAGAATATGTGAGAGTGGAGGAAGGTCTTGATTAATAGATTGCACAGGTGCTAAAAAATCTAAGTACAGTGGCAGTAAGGGCACACCTAAAGTATCTGTTCATTTCTTATTATCATAAAAAGAAATTACAAGAAAATGCTGCTTTTGTAGTTCTGGCTTAAGTAGCTGAAGGGTACAACTTAGTAAATCCAGTGCTGCTCCTCCTGACAGTTCAAGTGTGATTTGGCAGTCAATTGATTCTTGCCTTTGCAAAGTTTGTTCATCWGATTAATGGCTCCAATGAGCTATTCTCTGTTCAATTATTTAAAACAACAGCTCCCGTTGTAGCAGGGGTTAACTAAAGCAAGGTGATTTGGGGTTTGTTCTTTCCCCCCAGTTAGCATTTTCRAGCTCACTTCCTATGCACCCAGTGATTGTTGCACCTACCTTTCAACATTCTTTAGTAARTGGCATTTTCACTTTCTTCAAGCCTTTTTAAGATGCAGTGAGTTCCAATCGCTTGCACAGATGTTCATGAGTGTTTTGGGGTGGGCTTGTTTGTTTGTTTGTTTGTTTGCTTGCTTTTCAGGGGTTTTTTTTTAGCTATTTGTGCAGTTCTGACACAGGCTCAGGCATGTAGATCCTTCAGAAATGCTCAGAGAGAGTGGCCCAATTTAAATTATCTATTGAATGCTGAAACACAAATTGCACATGAAATCCCCAAGCTTCAAGGGTCTCTGGCAGGTCACATCCTACCAGTCAGTCAAACATTTAGTCAGTGCCACCCCCATGCACCTATGAAACCGAGGCTGTTTGACACCTCTGAGAATATTTCTCGTGTTAGATCTGTTGTAAATGAGCACATGGTCCAGAATAATTAATGGTAACACTTCAGTCCTTTTTTGACAGAGTTGTGTTTCTCGTGCAGTTTGTGCTGGTCTGTCTGTTTAGCTGCAATCAGCCATGCCTGAAAGACAGGAAAGAACAAGACGGACAAGTGTGTCAGTGAGTGAACCTCTTTGCTGTAATTAGAAATGCACAGGGAATAAATTATTCTCTAATTCAAGCTGTCCAGCTCACACTAATAATAACAACTCAAGGAGCAATCTGTTTACAAAAATCAAAACTGAATTTGTGAGACTCCTTAGTGCAAGACAGGATTTACTKTGCAGCCTTGTTCTGGTTTATCAGGGCTCTAGGAAGGCAGTGTGAGTGTTTGAGGCTGGACTACATTTCGGACACAAATTATATATATATCACAGATGATTAGCTAAAACRTTCATCAGAGATAAATGTAGCAACTCTGGAACAAAATTTTCTCCACTAAATTAATGACTGATAAGGAAAAAATGCCACAGAATAAAGGAATGRCTAAGCTTGGCCAAAGTCTTGTCTTTATTTTTCTTTTGTGGACATCTTTTAATGCTTTTCCATTCAATTGTCTTTGGCTTGCATGGGCAAAACCTTTCCTRTGGAGGCACTGAGAGGGTCCTCAGCAATGCCTCAATAATCCCCGTTTTGCTTACATGAGTGTAATTAAACTCTTCCTTCTCTGGGCTGTGGGCCCAAGAGACTGGATGGGATCTTGAACTTTTGTGTCCAAAATATGTGGCTCAAGGGATTTTAACTGTTCCTTGCAATTAAGCTACTATTTTATCCTAAATGTACAAGTTAGCCCTAGTTGGGGCCTATGCAGTTGTAGCACTTGATTAAGATGCAAAAAACCGAGCACTGAAGAGTGCTGGGCCCTCTTACTTGACTTCAACCTGGAGTCAAGTGGAGCTGTGATGTTCTGAGCAGAGGAGGTGCCAGCTTTCCAAGAGTGAGTCTGAAAATGAGAGTGCACAGTCTCCCTTTCACACCTGGGAGAGCAATCAGGTCTCAGGATTAGATAAGTTACTTATCCTCTCTGAGAGCCAAAAGCTGYAAAGAAACTGCTCAGGATATGAGCAGCTGTCATAAAGCATCCCTGACATTTTTAAGCAATCTCAGATCTTTGGATGAAGAGCCACGATGGTAACTCCACTTTTTGGGAGGCTGAGGTGTACATAATGAATTCTGTCTGTCAGACAACATGCTGCAAAAGAGAGTGGTGACTACCAGAAGTCAGCCTAACAGGTAACAATATTTTTTACTGTTATTATTGTGGAATCTCAGCAAATCACTTTGTCCATTTTATTCTCCATATGAAGTGTCTGCACTACGGTCAGTCACTGATCTGAAAGCACAGATGAAATCAAGGGGAGGGAACAAAAGCTATGGAGGTTTTCTGGCACATTTGTACAYGTGCATCACTTCAAAACAAGTGGAACAAGCTTGAAGACACTGTCCAGTAAGCCTGAGTGCCTAATTAATTTAATTGCAAACCATTAAATACTCAAATTAGTTTATTATTCAAATATATTCATGTACTTCCCTCCCCCAGGGCTCTCCCCCTAAAAACCCCTGCCTTTTCAGAGCAGCTCTGTTTTGTGAACATCTGAAATCCGAACAAAAGAATATCTATAGTGTGTGAGACCAGTCATCCTTTTACTGGGGGGGAGGGAAATAAAGGACAAAACACAAAAGCCTTCTGAGTAAACCCTTTGAGGAACCCAGGCTGAAGGAGATCCCTTTATTCTGTGTTTCTGCTGTCCCAATAGCTTCTGTAACCAATCAGAATACAAACAATAGCTAAACAAAATCCTAATTAGCAGTGTGGCATGATCTAGTTTAATGTTCAATTCRGGTACTTGTTTTCAGTTTACATTTGGTTTTAGTATCTTTCTACCAGTACTTTTGCTCATGGGGTYTTTATGCCTTGCTTTTTGAAGTCCAAGGTGAAACCAGCTGTGTGCCAGACACTTYCCTGATCAGGCTTCTACAAGTACTAGGAAGGGGATTTTGGATGGAGGAGGGAGAACAAACCTGCACATTACCTTCWCAGAGTGCACTCTCTTCAAATATTATTTGGTCTGAGCCACAGCTGCCCTTCCCATAGCTTTGTAGCTCAACACCTGAAGTCAGGGAGCTGTGCTAATGRCAGGAGGTGGGGACAGATCTGGTGCTTTTTGTGGTGTAACCTCTCATTACAACAACGAAGTAAGTCATAAGCTACTGGAGCTTGAGTTTTCTAACTCCACAAAATAGACATGTGGTTGATTTAAAGYTGGCTTTAGAGTTTATTTGTAGGAAGTTCCTTCCTTTAAAAACAGGATGAGATCTTTCCTTTTCATCACAGTAARCAAGGCTCTTGGGTCTTCTCTGATGGAAGAACTAGGTCTAGCTTTTTGTCACATTTGGCAATAAATAAAAATGAGTTGATGCTAACACCTTGGCTTCTACAGCTTCACATGAACTTAAACCTTTCATGGCCCGACCTCCAAAGAAGGATGTGTACAAGCAGTCTTCCTGGGTATTTTGGGGTTTGTTTTTGTTTTCCTTCGCCTTCTCCAGCTTTCATCCACCAATGCCCTCCAAGCTTTGATATGAAGAGCACCCCAGGGTGTTACAGATGTTCTCCTTGTTTTTTCAGCTCTTTTGGCTGCTTTTGACAGGCAGCTCTCAGCAGCCCTGTGCTGGCATTCCTGCTCATGCTCACCTTTTCTCTCACCTGTTATGGCACGAGGGTCTTTTTTGTCTGCCCCGTGCTCTAATCCAGGCTTCCTTCACATCTCCTCAGAAATAATTCTGCTTTCCTGGCTCCCTCTGAGGATCTGTCACCCAGCCCCACTCAGTGCTGCATTATTAACCATCAAGCAGGCACCGAGTGAACCTGGAGGAAGCTGAATTCAAAGAGTGTTTCTGAGTGTGCCCTGCTGTTCCCTGCTCTGCTCCCACTGAGTGCGTTGGGAAATTCCAATTTCTGTAGGAATCACCACCATGTCCCTGTGTGCATGTGTCCTTGCACACTCTTTGCCAGGTGCCCTGGTGTTTTTGGAGCTGCCAAGGAATTGCTGCATTGCAGGAATAGTGGGGACATCCAGTGGTCGCACGGGTTATAATTAATTACTCCCGATCCCGTCAGGGAGATCAGATTTCCAAGCTTTCTTGTTTTCCCAGCGTTTGACTTGTTTTTCATCATAGCTCATTATGCTGTAAAGTGTCTGACAGAMGGTTGGGATGACTTGTTTTCTCTCGTCTTTTTCTCCCCCTTATGTGATGTTGCTTCGTATCTATCAGCAACAGAAATCAGCAAGTTGAGCCTCTCGCAGACAAATATCTGGGGATATCTTTTAATTGCTTTTCAAATTGAGGATTTGGAAGAAAGAGTAAAGAAAATATGAGCTATTCTTTTGAATGCATAACACTGGAATAACTGGTAAATAAATGTTATTGTTGGTGGTGACAGGGAACTTTTATTTTTTTTTTAAGTGATGACAAATAATCACAACTTAAACTTTTTATACAACTTTTTCAAATTACCTCATGCATAATGCATGTGCACCTTGGTTCATCTGGCGTCTGTAATGAGGCTGAGAGGAGCTGTCTCCTTCCCTTTCTGAACTTGGCAGTGATCAGATTCAGTCCCTGCTCATCGTGGAAGCAGAGCTTCCCATTTTCCTCACTGAGTATTTTTTTCTGGAATGATTCTGAACAAGATAGAATTTTTAAATATACAAATAAAAATAGACCTGTTCTGTGGTTGTCACAATATAGTATAGCTGTGAATTCCAGACCTTTCCATCAGAGGATGAGAGATGCTTCTTATCCTGTCCTGCTAAATCTGTACTATATGTATGTATGTGTATATATATATATATATATTTAATTTGTTAAATTAAGTTGAATCAATTTAAATTAATTGAATATATATATTTAATTTGTTGAATAGTCATGCAGAAGATCCAACTGTCCTTTGCTCTCTTGGTAGCTCCAAAAATGGCACAGGTTGACCTTAGCATCAGAGCAGCAAAATGTCTTTTCGTTCTGCATCATTGTGGTCAAATCTGCTCCCTCATTTTTTCAGAAATATTAAAAAAGGGTATGAACCCTCCAGGGATTGAGRGAGCACATAAAAATCTTATTTTAGAATGAATTTATTATAATTTTGTGTAATATTACTACATTTCTCTTAGTCTTAGAATAAAGACTGCCTTTATTTTGTTGTCAAATTACAAATTAATTTCAACRATGTGATTTTTCCTCTGCTGTTTACCATTTTCATAATGAGATAAAATTTGTGGATGCCACGTGAAAAACTCTAGTAAAGGTCACTGGCCTAATCATAAAATKCCTTTAAAATTTTTATGACCCTTTAATGGAGTGCAGTGTGATAGTTCCTCCTGGAAAAGCTCTGGAACAAAGCCTTTTGAAAGAGCACTGCAATTTTGGTAGAGCAATCCTTTTCTCCAGGTTTGCATGTGGTACCATGGTGGCAGTGACCAGCAAAAATGCTTTTATCATTTGTAAAAAAATACGATGTACAAATGAAGCAAGAAAGAAGTAATGGATTTTAAATTTTACCTCTGTGGAAGAGTGTGACAACTTCAACAAGGCAAAGTCATATAAGGGAAAAAAATACCTAAAATGTATTTGACATTCAAGCAAACTATATTGAATTACCTCCACTTTATTTGTGAAATACCTGGCTTTTGCAGTGTACCACGATGGTTAAATTTCAACAATTCCTTAATTTTTCCTGGGTAATGGAGATGGTGGGAACTACCACAATGGAAAAGCCGTGAGTGTGCTCTCCTTTTCTCCTCTTCCCTGCAAATTCATCTTCAATACCTACTTCAAAAATATGGATGAACATCATAAGCTAAATAATGGGTGTGACTGAATTTGTGTCAGAAATGAGCATTTACAAAGCCTAATTTCTAAAAACCACTCAGTCTTTAGGCCAAAGCCCTGTGCCTTTCACTGTCTGCTGTAAAAGGCGAATTGTTCGGAGTTTTGAAAGAAACRCATTTCACGGCTCTGAATAAACGTTATGCACGTGGTCTTTCCATGCTGCTGACACTGCAGTGGGGACTGTTATCATTTCCTTAAAATAAAGTGGGATTCTGGACATCTGGGGGGTGTCAGGAAAGCTCAGGGCTGCACATCCTGAGCAGCAGCCCACTAATCAGCTGCGAGCGGAGCGCTGTCTGCTCCCCTGCTTCCTCCTCCACTTCCTTCTGCTGCTGCTCCTGCTCCGTGGCTCCCAACTTTCAGAACYCAGGACATCCCTCTGGCTGCCCTGGAGGACTCCAGACCCTGGCAGGGGGCTCAGAGACCTTGGCACAGAGTCACAAACACCTGTGCCTTTGATTTTAGCCCATGGAAACAATTCCCAACTTTGTGTGAGGAGTTACAAGCCACAAGAGYTTGAGTAGRATGATAGTGAATTTGTCACAGGGTGAAAAAGCAGAATTATGGGGATTCAAGAGGCAAGATGGAGCAATCCTTCTTCCTTCTTGTCCTTCATCTTCTGCTGTCATGGTGGCACTTTTGAATTGGTTTAGAGTAGAGACAGACTSTCTAACAYAGGTGATAGGTATTGGAAAATTATTGTAAATAAAGTACAKGKAGTTTTTAGTGTAAAAAGCCAACRCCACCCCAAGGGTGGTCAGTGTGCCACAACCCAACCTGCTGGACAGACCTCAGCAGGTCAGAGAAGGRATGTAATGGGTAAGAGAAAATAAACAACCTTGAAAACCAGAGCCGAGGAATCCCGACTTCTTCCTTGATCGCGGGGCTGGGAACAAGAGACTCTCTAATACCTCAGGAGCCATTTCAGCAACACAAAACCTGAGACCAACAGCCCTCAGGAATATGCATTTCCAGCCCTACCAGAGGGAAGTGAGGCAGGGTTTGACAGTGGCAGCGGATATCRTGGAGATTGGGATTTTTAAAATTTTTTTTAATGTTTGTTTTTTCGTTTCTGGAGATGAGCCTTTCCGTTTGCGCTCGAAGTTTTGCTTGATTAATGTATTCATTAGAGAGGAGTGGCGGTGATGATTAAACAAAAACATCTTCAAAATGCAGAGTTCATTTCAACCCATTTGGTTTTGTTGCAGGCAAATTGGATTGGCATTGCATCCTGCACAGCAGGTACTCCACTTGAAATCAAAGACAGATGCTTTTATAGGATTAGAAAGGATATCTTGAGGGGTGGAGGAAGAGATTGAGGTTGGGGGGCTTCTGTTGCCTTTCTTGTTACTTTTTAGTAATAATGGTGAATGAATAAGGATAACACTGCTGTTTTGTCTGCCTTGAGCTCTAATAACACTGTTTGCTTACAATTAAAAGGAAATAAAAGCTTCATTGTAACTTGAATTCTGAACAAATCAAGGATACTTAATTGAGATTCTTTCCCTCATAAATAACTAATGGCACCTGAGTCTGTTTGAATTTTAATGCTAAATGGCTCTGAATGAAAATATTTGACTGCTGAGTCATGTCAAGCTGCCACACTTTTTTTTTTTTTTAATTATCTGACTGTATGTCTTTTAAGAGCTTCACAAATTACTTAAGCCCAGTCTTTGCTCAAATAGAAACCTAATGAGTTGCAGCTTACAGAGGATTGCAGTTGGTTAAAATAAATGCAATTGAAGCATGTCTTTTGAAAAGAGAGATCTCAAAGATTGAGTTGAGCTGCTGAAGGCACTGATCTTGCTTGAATTCACCTCAGCCAGTTGACAGCTTCAAGAGAGGTGAAGGTCCAGGATCACTCCCATGGCTCTGACAGGACCTCCAGTCAAAGTGCCCCTTTGGGCTGCCCAAAATGCCCCTTTGGGCTGCCCTTTGGGAGGTGAGATTTGAAGGAGTCACCAGCATCCCATGAAAATCCAGCTCTAGTGAATCACTTTGAACACCCAGACCCTGTTTGGCAGCACCCAAAAAGCCAGCATTTCCCATAAAAACCTTTTCAGATCACTTTAAAAATGTTCCTATCCTCACGTGGGCTTTGGGGCTCCTGACTTGGAATACCTTCCTTGCAATCTGCTGTGTTTAGTCATCTGGTATTTCTGCACACTGTGGCTTTTCTGAGAGTGGCTACTGTAGCTTGCACTGTTTACTGTTTTCCACGTCCCAGCCACATTTATGGCTTCACAAAATATTTCTTATTTAGTCTCTTTTTAAATACATAATTCAATGAACTTCTCCTGTCACTTGACTCTGCAAAGCATCAAAAACCTTGGGTTTTCCTAATGGAACTGTAAAATGCTTTTTTTWATTTTTTTAATAGTGTATTATTTTTAGTCAACACTTCACCCACCTGTACAGAAGAGAGTTGAAGGGAGGAGCACCTTGCTAAGAATATTCACCKTTTCTTAGTGTCACTGCTGCTTTCCTCAGTGTGTCCAAAGATTCCAGGTTTGGCTTCTCTGTGTGTTGCTCAAATACAACAGATGGAGAGTGCCTGACCTCAGGAACTTGTCTGCGCCTTATGAAACAATAAAATCAGAATTCTGAGAAACAAGAGAGAAATATCACGTACCCCAACTCTTCTCCAKCTGATGCCATTTGATAACATCACTCCATGTGATCTGGGTTTCCTCTCAGCTGTCTGGTTTAGATCATGAGAATCATGACTGCACTGCACCCTTGCTTGGGGTTTAATGCCTGWTTTCATTCTGCTGCCTGGCTTGAATTGGTCATTTATGAGCATCAGGGTGTGCCTGAAGGTTGAACTTGATCGTCTAAGGGGTCTTTTCCATAGTATGGTATGACCTATGGAATTTTTCAACCATATAAAATCCTAACATTGCTTTAAGGTTTTGTTTATTMTTGTCATTGGGTTTGGGTTTTTACGTTTCCTACATTTTCCCTATCATGTGTATGGTTTACAGAAGATAGGGCCTAAATTTAGATTTTTATTATCAAACCAGAGTAAGGTCTGGCAGTTTGTCATTGATGACTTTACTACAGAAAAAAAAAATCCTGAAGTCTAGAAATCTGCAAATAATAATTACTGCCCCCATCTCTTACCTGACTTTATTTTCAAAACTTATCTCTCCTGAAAATTTAATCTTGTATTCTTCTTTTCAGGTTTTCCTAGCATGAAATTTATCTGTGTTCTGTATTAAGTCCCAGGTTGGTAGAGTCAATTCTTGACGGGGGTTGGTTTGGTTATTTAGAATAAAGGATCCTAATGTATATTGTTCACATAGGCTGGACCAAGGGAATAAATCRATAAGCTTCTCTTGCAAATCTGTGGTCCTGTTTAAGAAATAAACTTTGCTATTTAAGTATAATTATACAATAATTATTTCTTTTGCACCAACTCCCTCATTCCAGTCTTAACCTACAAATTCCAGAGGAAGACATTTTTAAAATGAATAGACACCTGGAAAGCAAAAATACAGCTCAGGTACTTTTTCTAATTCCAATACTTTTGCATGAAAGTAACTTTGCCTTTTTTCTGCCTCCAGCWTTGGTATAGAAGCTCTTTAATTGGCTGAGATTTTAAAGAACACTCTAATCAATGTTTGCTTCCCATTGAACTTTTGAGAGAGAGATTTGTGATGCATTCTCTTAAAATCATGAACAGGAAAGCAGTTTGCTTACTCAAAACCAGTATCCCATTGAAGAAAGATGTGGTGTTTATCATTCAGCAATCAACTTAATTGCCTTCCATTATGAAATTGGCTTGGGTTTTTGGGATCCCGCCATAGCAGTTTTTAATAGCACAAATGAATTTTTCATAGAATGAGAATGGAAAAAAGTTCCAAAATGCTGAATTCRAAGATACATTTCTCCACTGTGCATTCTTCCATGCTCCTGCTGGAAATCATCGAGTCATATGTTGTTATTGCTTGTCAGAAGACCCATCCAGATGGGAAGTCCTTCTATTTTATATTAGCAGAGGCTGTAGGARGCCAGAAATAGGGAAGTGGAGACAGCCTTGCCATCTTCCAAAACTGAATACAGGAGGAATGCAATCAACCTCCCATGAGAACTTGAGAAGTTTTACTTACTCCTCACTTCAGTAGCTCAGTTTTATCTGTAGAGTCCTTCTGCTGTGAGCCTTGATCTGCTTTTTAATGYTTCTTTTCTCCATGGCAGGGGGAGTATCCAGCAGGTTAGGCAGTTCCTCTCATCTTGGAGACGATGGCCACAGCAGATCCACAGCTAAGGAACTAAATCCACMACACCCCATCGGTGTGGGTGGCTGYAGGGATGCAGATCAACAAATAGACATGGGGAGTTCCTTTCTAAAAAACTTTTTTCTCCTTTTCTGTTTGTTCTTTCTGCTTTCCTCTGCTTGAGAGCCCCATGGTTCCCCTAATGTTGGTCTGAGCCCTTATTAACTGCAAAAATTACATCTYAGGGGGCAGCAGAAGTGACAGAAGCAGCATGGAGGCTTTCCTGGAGGCTCTGCTTAGCGAGGTGATGTCACTAAGTATCTGAAAAAAAAMCCCAAAACCAACAAAATCCTTACTTTTAGGAAGTTGGAGCACTTTTTGAAGACAAAAATGTGTAGCTCTTTCAATATGTCTCACATGAATGCAGTAGGGTCCCTTTCCTATTGCTACAAAGAAAAATCTTCTCTAAGATTTTCTTCTAGGTTTTCCACACGAGAAGATCTACATTGGTTTATTCTGATTTAAGTGTGACCACCTGATTGTAGCACAGCTATTTAATTTGAAAAAATAATTGAAATAACCCTTTAGTTTTCTGGGTTGGAAATCAAATTTTGGCTACCTGTTGTATTTTGCTGCAGGATCTTGTCTTAAATAGCATTTCTGTGTATATGTCATTGTTGATTTCTGCCTTTCTTGACTCCTAAGGTCTGAATATTAAAATATGGCTAAAGTTAATTTTCAGAGAGATTGAGGACACTTTCTAAAAAGAAACAATTTGAGGATGATGCAAGATAAAAAAAAAAACAAAAAACCAAACAGCAGCACAACTTTTCAGTGCTGCTTCTGCTTTGTGCACATTGATTTCCTGGTTGGATTTGTTTGTTAGATTGGGTTTTTTAACTAGATATTTTTTATGCAATTTTTTTAGTACTATTGATTTTCATGGCTGTTATTGTAAGATTATTACAGAGACATTTAAAAACCATTTCTAAGTAAAATTTTAATTTCCTCATCTCTCACATGTAAACTGCAGTGATGAAAGCAAATGTTGCCATTGAATTTCATGTTCTTTCTTCCAGAAAAAAGAGAAAAAAAAATTGAAAGCTTTACTGGGAGAAAGTTTTAAGGGGTTTTGCTGGATATTCTCTTTTGGAAGAGGGAGGTTCTCACAAGAAAGAAGAATGTAGATGGACATTTCAGAATCTGTGGTTGTCGAAATTCCTCTAAAAATAATTSTGAAACTAAAGTACTTTAGGAATCTTATAATCTAGGAAAATCAGACTGGTACCCAACACACATTAGTGGATGCTGACTTCTCCAGTGGTAGCTGCTGCRTGTGCTTGCAGCTGTCAGGAGATCATGTGGATGCATTGTCTGATAATAGCTGTATTTTTTACTCACCTGTCAGATCTGAAAGGCTGAATTGATGGTGTGTRTGGTTTAAACAGGATGGATGTGCATGTGTGCAGTACATGTCTGTCAAGGAAAGTTGGAAATGTATGAGTTAATTGTATATTGTTTTGTAGTAGGGTAAATTTTTAATCACGTTGCATGAACACTTTTTTTTTTTTTTGGTGAGGGAAGTAATTGATATTTGGGACACAGAGAGATATAAATATTTTATTTGGTCTCCTAAAAAATAAAAGGAGTCATGTGGGTTTCTTYCATGAACTTATATGTTTATAAGGTTTAAGATGAAGGAATTTATTCATGAATGTTGAGATGCAAAAATATCATCAGCAACAACAGCTGCCTAAATCAGTTGAGGCAGTAGTGAGTTACACAGTTTTGTTTTATATCTGCTTTTACCTTTGAGGGCAGGGAGCTTGTAAACACTCAGACCTCTGAGAACAAGTGAAAATCTTTGTAGGTGGTGACACACCTCCTTTCCCTTCATTTCCTAAATCCCATCACCAGTTCCTGCATTCACATCCCTCTCTGGCACTGGTGGGGTGGTACAGAGTTACTGATAAGAGCTGCAAGAAAATGCTGGATTTTTTGGAAAGAACTTTTTTTTTCTGGAGCACTAATTGGTCTTTTCTTGACAGCCCAGAAGTGGCTCAGACCAACATCATCCTACATGGTGCTCTTTTCTCTAAAGCCACATMCACTGGGGCTTTTCTTGGGCTGAGAAACCTTGTTAAGCTGAAATCATGAGTGGGGCCTCAGAACACTGATGTGACAACAGCATTGTGTACTCAATGTGGCTGTAGGTTGGTTGTTTGTTGGGTTTTTTTTTTAAAGGTTTTGTATTCAGGTATTCAAAACCATGAAGATATCAAAGTGGCAGTGTTTTATTCAGACACAGAGATGAGAGAGATGTTCCAGGTTAGACGGAAGTGGTGACCATTCATGACACTGCTGGACACTGCCTAGGCAGGGAGCTTGGTACCCACCACCAGGCTCTGCCTCAGCAAAAATGGGATTAAAGCAAGAAAYACAGTAAAAAAACCCCACTTGGCTACATTTCCCTTTTTATTTAAAAAAATAGCTATTAATAAGCTCAGCATGTGCAAACACAATGGGACAAGCCCCAGTCTGAGCTGGAGAGGAAAGGTGAGACAGATGTGCTGGAGAGGTGTTGGTATCCTACTGAATGCTGTTAGCTGGGGCTTGCCAGACCTGTCCTCTGAACTCAAACTCTGTGTGGTTTAGCAGATCATAAATCAAGAATTGTTTTGAAAATCTCACCAAAAGCAAGCCTAATAGATTCTCTAAATCTGATCAGCACATTGCATTGTCCTCATTCCCATTTATCCAACTTTAATAATGCTATAATTGGTCCCTCATGAAAACATTTGTCTTAAAATCTAGGTTTTAGCATCAGGAGTTTGGTATCATGGTTGTTTGGGGTTTTTYCCCTGTCTCTTTGCTGCTTGCTGCCAGTTGAGAGCAGCATGTTGTTTGCCTGTGGAAATATAGATTGGGTGATCCGTCTCTTTTAGACCATTCAGTGATGAAATTTCTACTGTACCACTTTATTGTGACATTACCTGACTAGATAAAGCCATTTTCTGTCTGAGGAGGGAGAGAAGCTGGCAGTGCCTACATAAATCCTGTTACTCATTTCATRCTGAGACAGGGGTTCCCAAAGGGAGATCCTCTGGGACACGTCCCTGCTCAACAGGAAAACAAACAGAGGCACAGCCTGTTTCTGAAAATKGAGCTGATCAGTTTTATAATGTTGCTGCTATTGCAATAAACAGCTACTGCAGTTTAGTTTAACAAGTATCCCAACAGCTATTAAAAAGTAAAGCACATGTGAAAGAAATGCAGCATCCCCTTTCTCCTTCCTTTCCCCAAAGCATCACCCTTGGACTCCAATTGCAGGGGAATGACTGCATATCTTAAAATAATGTAATGTGGGTTTGTTCATGCCAAAATTGCTGCTTTGTCTGGCCCATTTGAATACCATTGTCCAATACTAAGGCAGCTCTCAGATCCGTTTGTGAAAGCACCAGTTTCTTAACAGCTCTTTGTTTTGTGAGCTGCTCGCCCCTAGATCCTAATGTGCTTCATAAAAATAAAGTAAAATTCTTATCCTTGTTTTGCAGATGGAGGGCTGTGGTCTTTAGAGATAGATAACTGAATAGGGGAGCTGGACGGGATTTCTGGCAAGAGCTGGTTTTTGTCAGGAAACATTGATTCATTAAAGCTCTTTTGCAGAAGCATATGCTTTGATGAAACTCCTGGCATGAAGTTTTCCTGAAGCGTGGGACAGAATTTAAAGGCAGATTTTCTGTGCTGGCAGAAAAGTGAGCACGGACKCTCCTGCAGGGCTGGGAGGAGCCCTGGGTCACTCAGCTGGGCTCTTCAGCCCCTGCCAGAGCTCCAGTGTGCTCCCCAGCAGCGTGGGGGTGTCCAGGGGGGCCTTTTGCTGCCTTCCCCAGGTGCTGAGACCTCTCAGGGTGGTAGGGACTGGAAAACGAGCTGATTTTCCTGCTTTGAAAGACCGGTGGTCTGTCCCTCCCCTCCRGGCATGGCTTTGTGTTCTTGCTAGGCAAACACCTGGAATATCTCTGGGGTCAAATACAAAGCAGAACAAAACAGTGTAAAGTTGGGTAGAGTGAGAAGTTAGAACTCTCAGGKATTTTTTGCTTGACAGAGAAAATATTTGGTTTTGTTCTGTCCTGTCTGGTAGTTACTGGGAATGTCAYATTCCTATTTTCTGGAAAAATCTCTTTGCCCAGGATTTCTCTCCTGGGAAACAGAGAAGCCTCAGAGAAAAAGGAAAACAATAATTATCTGATTTGCTTCTCCTGTGTTTTGCTGYTTTGGAATGTGTTTGGACATTATTTACCAACAGGTGGTAGTTTCATTGGTTTCATGTGAATTATTTTGACTCATTGGTCATTCAGGGYCAAGCTGTGTCARGACTTTGGAAAGAGTCACGAGTTTTCATTATTATCTTTTCAGCCTTCTGTAAGTATCCTTTCTGTATTCTTTAGTATAGTTTAGTATAGTGTTATTTAATATAATATAGATCATAAAGTAATAAATTAGCCTTCTGAGAATGTGGAGTCAGATTCATCATTCCTTCCTGCCACGGGRCACCCCGCAAATCCAATACTGGAAAGAAACTCCTGACAGCATCCTAGAAATCAGCAGCTCATGGTATTTCTGGTGAGGCTGTGGGGACTCCCTCTCTGCTGCTCTGAGCCTCTGGAAGGAGCCTTTTACTCCTTGGTGCAGTCCTTGATGTGCAATGAGCAGCCACAACTCTGACAACAACATTCTGCACTTCCTCAGTTACTGCAGCTCAACTCAAAATTCCCTTTCAGAGCCTGCACAAAAGAGGCTGATGTGCCTGAGCAGTGGGTAGGAGAGGCAGTGTTTGTGCAGCTGGGGGAACCGGAGATCTGACGGACTCAGTGATGTGCCCGCTGTCACTCGGGAGGGAGGGAGGGCTCTGTGCACCAGACACTGGGAACAGAAGTGTCTGCTCCTCCAGCATGCAGAGCTCACCTGCCCTCAGCACTGCCCCTCCGGCCTCCCCGTGCTCCCTGCCCTGCCTTGCCCACACTACCACATCCCCATCTTCCTTCTAGGAAAAAATTAAATGTGGAAAAAAAAAAAGCTACTTCTTCTATTATAGCTGGTTTGGGGTTCYTCTTCAAACACAACCCTTTCACAATATGGTTTTTTTTTCCTTGTTTTCTGTGTGTGCCCACTTTGTTTTCCAGCTCTATCCAAAATACCCGGGACTGTGTAGCTGGCTGATTGGTGTCTTCTGGGGTCTCTTCTCCTTTGATAAAATGCTGCTGGCTGTTCTGTACCTGCTACTTTATATCCTCCTCCCTCACATATATAGCTACCTATATCATATGGAAAGGATCAAACAGTTTTGATTTTTCCCAATGATACTGAGAAATGCAATATTTATCACAGGTTACTTGCAGAGAAGAAGAAAGGAGAATCTAAGAGTGTTCCCTTCAGCTGTTTTTCTGTCAAGGCACGGTGTATGTCCCAGTCCACTTGTTTTGCTCAGTGTGTTAGTTCTGCTCACTACCAGCTGTAATGCAGCAAGACTGATAAAGTTGGTTGCCTATTGGCCATGTGAAGGAGAAAAAACAACCAAAGCTGGTTGTTAGTTATCCCCACTAAAGTGCTAAACAAATCTCCCAGCAGCTAAACTCCCTTCCCTTTTTATTACTTACTGTACCTTGTAAATCAAATATTTATTAACTGAAAACAGCTTTGCTCACTGACTGATCTCGCAAACATGGGACAAATTCACCACAGCCAGCCAGTGGCCAATTGCTTATTCAGGCTGCTAAAGGAAATCAGCCTGGTGGAAAGACAAACTCGGTGATGATTTTCCTTCCCCCCTTCCCCACTTCCCAGGAACAAACCTCTCACGTCACCACTTTGCCTGCCATATTTACCTTTCATGAAAATCAGTGTGTCTGAAGGAGGTCACTGCTACCCTTTTGAAGAGGACTTTATTTTTGTTTYGTTGTGTTTATTTTTTGTTGTGCCTGCGTGGGAAATGAAGCTTTAGCGGTTTGAAAAGGCAGGAGCAGGCACAGGCATTGTTTCAATTAGCACATTGGGTCTGTCACCCGGTGAAATGAAAAGATCCTTTAAGCAGCTGCTTCTGTGGCTGCTGTCTGATCATCTCTGGCTTCATGTTAATCTGTGGGGGTCCTCAAGAGTCCGACTGCAGCAAGCTTGAAGCCCTTGGATGTTGAGGGATGACAGGATGAGAAGAACAAAACTGAGCTCACCCTTGCTTTCTCTTCCTCTGCAAGTGCTGCCRCTAATCTTGAAAGATCTTTGCATCATCCCAGGCTCTGCCTTTGGTTGCTGTAATGAAAGTGATTTGCTGTCCCTTGTCTGATAAATATCCCCTGGAATGACAGCACAGTTGTGCTCTTTCACTGAGAGGGAGGCAGAGAAGGAGCAGGAATTGCAGGCATTTAAGAGAGGCTCTCCAAGGAGCTGTTCAGTGATGCAATTTTCCCTCCCTGCCAAGGCCAGGGTCACCTGCTGCAAGCACATGTGTTGCAGTAAGTGCACTCAGCAGGCTGAGTATCAGCACCAAGTCCATTTTCAGTGACTCTTGTGGGGCCTCAGGACCCACACCTTGCGCCTTGAACTTTTGCTCAGCAACTCGACGCTGATGTTCACCAGCCACAGCTGATGATTGCATTGATTTCACTGGTTATTACCAAAAGGACTTCAAATATCATTAATGTTTTGTGTCATTATCTTTGTTCTCTCCCTCTTGGAGTAATTTGAGGATTATGCAGCAATTCTGTGCTCACAGCAGCACTTTCACCCAGCCAGAGGCAGCAGCCTGCTCCTGGCTGTGTGCTGGACTCAAGGGCKGCTCTCCTCCGTCAGGCTGGGGAGGTCCTGCAGCACATTTTCCTGGAGAGCAGCAGGAAGCCATCAGGACCTCTGCAGCACTTTGGGAATCTGTGACTGTGCAGCAAGAGGGGCCTCAGGAGCACTGGGAGCCTCCCAGTCAGAGGGACAGGGCTGGGCAGCAGGGAAGGGGCAGCTGCCCCACGGGTCATGTCTGCTGGRTTGAGCCCTTTTCTGACCCAGAGATGGGGCAACTGAGRGGYRTTTTAAGAACTTCTATTCTATTTTCAGTCTCATGAGAAGGGTGAGACAATACAGATGTTATAACTCACTCTATCYCAATCAGAAGCCAACTATTTCCTAATTACAATACACTACAAGTGTTTCTTGGTGTATCAGCTTTAGCCACACCRTGCTGTAAATTCCTTACAGYCARTCAKMTAAAATTACCCCTTGTGGGTCAGAGCTAGAACAGAGAGCACAGAGCTCTACTGCAATGCATCTTTCACAGTTCTATTTCTCCAAACTATCYAGTCTTATYTACAAAAYCATCCTTTGAAACTTGTTTCTAGCTCCATTTCTCTCTCAGCAACGTCTGTCCTATTCCATGGCATCTCTAAGTCAGCATTTCTCATCTCAAGGTTTGCATACAGATSCTCARTGTGTGAATCTTCTGTCAGGCTTTGGGAATTCTCTACAAATTCAATTTCCCACATTGTCCACCTCATGAGGGCACTTAGAGCACCTGGTTCACTGCCACAAGAGGACAGGGTCCTTACTGCATGTTCCTGAAGTCACAGGTGATCAGGACTTTCCAGGCTAGACACATTTTTTTTTTTCCAAATGCTAAAAACTATAATCATATCTGGCTCTTYTGACCTGGTGAATTATTGCTAATATTTTCCCTTTTTCATTTTTATACCTTTGGATAGTTGAAGATGGATATACTCTGCCTTTAATCACTTTGCCAAGCTGGAAATATTTATATATTTATAAAAAAAGGGGAAAATCTACATTTTATATTTGTGACAAGATGCATGAGCATTGCTGAGCAAGAAGCAACTGCCAGAACCCACAAATCTCTGGGTTAATTTTACATCCACCAAGCAGGGGTGATATATTTTATGTGTGCATTAACAAGATGGTCATCAGGGACTGCTCGTTTGGATAATAAAATAGCCACAAAGTCACTGTTGGGTTTTTGTTGGGTTTTTTTTTCTTTTTAATTCACTTTTAATGTGTATAAACTATTGTCTTCAAAGGTCCCTGACAACAGAGCAAGAGTGAAGTGGGGAAAGGCAAGGAATCCATGGAAAGCTGCTCACAGAGCCATTGCAAACACACCCCCACACTCAGTTACTGGTTAACTGGAACAGGATGGTTACTGGTTAACTGGGACAGGATGGTTACTGGTTAACTGGGACAGGATGGGCTCAGCCTGATGCCAGACCCCAGAACCTGCCCCATCTGCTGCAGGATGTTTGCCTTGCCACAGGTACCTGATGGATGAGGGTGGGATGGGTGTCAGGCTGTGCATAACACAAGCACAAAAAGGTCAAAATGCTAAATTAGTTGTTTGCCTTTCCTGTYTGACAGTATTATTCTGCAATTCTGAGCTTTCAGGTCTTTCCACTCTGCCCCAAGACTACTCAGAAAATGTTTTGAGTAGCCTATCTGTAGGCTATTTAGGAAAAGGAAAGGTTTTGAGGAAAATCTTGGACTCCAATGTGTGTCCAGAGTAATCTTATGTTTACAACCCTCCTACACTTACCTAGAAATGTGCTTTCAAAGCTTTGCTTGCTTGCTCCAGACTAGATATTTCATTCCAGATAAATACAGAAATGGCAGCATTCTTATCCAAACCTTTCTGCTTGCCATGAAGTGGTGCTTGGCCATTAAAAAAAAACCCAAAAAAACAAAAGAAGAAGAAGAAAACAATCAGCTCCTTTCTTTGTAGTGCATTTCTGGCTAATGGGAATAGGCCCTGTACTGGCACCTTAAACCAGGTATCAGCTCTAGGTTTAGTCCATTTCTCACAAGAGTGTTTATTTGCTGGCTGCTGTTTGTTATTCTGAAATTGCATTTTWTTCTTTAAGGTTTGCTTTGCTTTTTTGATGGTGTTCTGGGTTTGTTTTTTAAAAATTGTGTTAAACTGGTCCTGATTTTCCATATAGACTCTCAGACAATAGAAGGCACCAAAYGCAGGAGCCCATTTACTTATAAAATGTTTTGGGTAAAAGTTTTTAGGCTGAAGCAGAGACAACCTAATGGTTGTAGTTTGGAAGTAACTTTAAACATGAAAAACAATTTRCTCCCTGAATTTTTCAGCCAATCCATTAAGACTCCATGATTTATTCTTTCAAACTCTTCTTTATCTCTGACTGTATTTGTTACACAGCCAAGCTATGTCCAGTTTGCACCTGCCYGACCCCAGGGAATTAATCTAATTTGCTGTCTGTAAATAAGGGGGTGAAGTTTGCCTGGAGGCTGGGGGAGAGGGGTGAGCAGACGTGTGATGAGGGGTCTGTCACCCATGTAAGTGAGGAGAAACACTCTGGCTGGGTGTCAAAAGCACATTAGAGGAAGCAAGCCTTTCCCACTAATTGGTTTCTAAGTATCGTTTATTCYTCTTGTCACCAGATTCACTCACAGCTCTGGGAGCACAGCACTCCTCAGTCTGACTTGGTGGRGTTCCTTCACCCTTTGCTACGGACTGTGGGGTGTGGCAGCTGCTCTGGGGCACCAAACCCCTCTCCTGCAGGTGCAGGGGCGTTTGTGCCAGCTCTGTGAAGGAATCAGGGCTCCCAGGGCAGTGGGGAGCTTGTGGGGCACTGAGCCTTGCTGTCCTGCACTGGGGATGCTGAGCAGAGCAGGGAGCAGAGCTGAGCCCTGCCCACCCCCAGCAAACATGGGGACAGTCAAGGTCAGGTTGGATGTGGCTCTGAGCAGCCTGGTCTGGTTGAAGATATGCCTGCCCATGGTTGGACTATTTGGCTTCTAGGGATTCCAACCCAGACYGTGACTCTGTGGTGTCTGGGCCCTTCTTTACCAGGAGGGATTGCCATGGTGSCTTTGGCTGCACGTTCCTGGCCACTTGCAGTAAGTGGGGTTGACCCTGGGCTGGATTGGGTGGGGGGCCCAACCCAAAAAAATAACTCTGGGACATGATGGGAAATTGYTGTTTTAAAACCAAAGTAGGTCCCAGACACATCCAGCTGCATGGGATGAGCMAGGAGGTGACCACATGGTAATCCTGCTCACTTTCCTCCTCCCAGCTGAGCATCAGGGAAACTTCTTGATCCTCTTTCCCTCTTCATCCCAGAGGCAGCCAGGCGGTTTCCCTCCCACGAGGAGATGGGAGAAGGAGGGGAGGAATGGCAGATTTGTGAAAGGAGCACTGTGCCTCTGACAGCTTGCAGATGCACAGGAAACAAGGTTGGCAAAAGGCAGCATTAGGTGTTCCTGCTGCCAGCTAACGGTGTCCAGTCAGGTGGGTTAGCCTAACAGACACAGAGCAATGGATTGGCCGTACCAGAGCAAATGCTTTATTGGCCAGTAACCATTTGCAACCTACTGTGCTCTTCCACCCAGAATTTTCCTACTTAGTTGCCTGACAAACCACTGTCCTAGCACCACCTAGTGTCCTGCCTGGCAATTCAGATGTCCTTAACGTGGGAATTCCAGACGTTTGTGGCCTAAAGAAGAAAATTCAGGAGGATTTTCTTGGTTTTTTTAAGCTAACATAGACTCCTACAGCACCTTCAGAAAAGTCTACAGTTGTACCATTCAAAATAATTCTTTTATTTCCAAATCCTGCCATTGCTTAGCATCACTGTCTTCTCTCAAATGTCTGAAATCTCTCTGCATAGAAAAGGGCAGCATTCAAGAACATTTCCTGACAGGGATGTTGAAATTTTCACTTTCAGAAGGGGCATCTTGGCTGAATAAATAAGGAGCACAGCAGTATTAAGAAGAGACAACGTGAAAGATGCAGRTTCTTCAATGCCAGTGGCAAGGCAAGACAGTGGTTAAAATTTAGCTGCTTAAAAGTCCTGGATTATTTCCAAGAGGATGGAGAAATGGAGAGCAGAGTGTGCAGCAAAGAACAGCAAAACGAGACCATGGTGTGCCTGGCAATCCGAGCTGGCACGCAAAGAGGCTGAAATTACTGCAAAGTGTCCCATTTCTCATGAAGTCAGAAGCACAGCAGGAATGTTGGCACTCCCCATTCCAGCCTCCAAGCAGCACGTATCATTATAACTTATTGCCAAACTCTTGGTTTATTAGCACTACAGAGCCAGGAGTGTGTGTTTGTATCCCTTCTGTCACATTGCATCCACGGGGTTAAGCCTCACAGTTTGCAAAGTGGAGCAGACTAATTATCATCCATAAGAAATGACTAAAATCTGACAGTCACATGTCTCCTGGGAAGGACAGCCCAGGGGATGTCAATGAGGAGRGGGGGGAAAATCGCTTTGGGGAAAACTTTCCCAAGTTTTCAGCAGTTCTGGTGGTGTGTTTTCCCCTGGTGTCTGCCAGAAATCCCAGGCTGCAGAAACAATTTGATGGATGTGTCTCGAGGACTGTGGTGCGTGTGTGGCTGACACCATCACTGTGTGAGTGTCACCACCACCACTGTATGAATGTCCCCAACACCACTGTGTGAGTGTCACCACCACTGTGTGAGTGTCACCACCACTGTGTGAGTGTCACCATCACCACTGTGTGAATGTCCCCAACACCACTGTGTGTATGTGGCTGTCACCACCACTGTGTGTGTGTGTCACCAAGACCACTGTGTGTCACCTCTACCACTTGTAACTGTCACCACCACTACTGTGCGAGTGTGGCTGTCACCACCACCACCAGAGTGTGACTATCATCACCACTGTGTGGCTGCCACCACCACCACTGTGTGTCACCACCACCACTGTGTGTCACCACAACCACTGTGTGAGTGTCACCACCACTGAATGTGTCGCCAACACCACTGTGTGTTGCCACTACCACTTGTGACTGCCACCACCACCCTGTGGGTGTGTGACTGTCACCACCACCACCAGAGTGTGATTATCATCACCACCACTGTGTGAGTGTCACCACCACTGTCACCACCACTGTGTGAGTGTGACTGTCACCACCACCACCAGAGTGTGACTATCATCACCACCACTGTGTGTCACCACTACCACTGTGTGAGTGTCTCCACCACCCCTGTGTGTCACCACCCCTCTGTGGCTGTCCCCACCACCCCTGTGTGAGTGTCCCCACCACCCCTGTGTGTCCCCATCCCTGTGTGAGTGTGGCTGCCTGCTCGCTCTCCCTGCTGTGGCCAGCCCCAGCTGCTGACACAAAGGGTCAGCACAGCCATGGAGAGCCCCATCCTGGCCATGGCCACTGCTCTGGGCACTGCTTCACCTTCTCCAGAGGGCTCTTCCCAAGGTCCCCCTTCCTTCCTTGCTGTCCCTTTCCATGCCACAGCTGCAGGAGAGGGGCTGTGCTGCAGGAGACCCCGGGGCTGCGGTTTGCAGAAAGCTCAGGGGCCCTGTGTCAAACCAGGGCTGCTTTTGACACAGATCAGCAGAATAAATTATTAGAGGAAGCAGAGCTAACTTCTGAAAGGGCCCTTTTTTGAWAACAATGGATTTTGGAGAGGAAGAGAGTCACATGAATAGCATGTGACAAAGAGAGGAGCTCTCTGACAGGGGTCACCTGAGCCCCCAGCAGCTGCTGAGCACCCCTGTGCTTGCTGATGTGAGCACACTCCACCTGAAGCTTGTCACTTCACTAATGACATGATTGCTAAGATTTTGGGTGGGGATTTGTCCTAACAGATGTTTTTCATCACTTACTTTTTTTTTTTTTTTAATTATTCCTGATGCTTTTACCTATCAAATTGCAGACTTCTTCAAAGGAAAAGGAATAGGCAGTTGTCATAACAACAAAGCTCTTCATTACCACAGGAACCTTTGACAGCTTTATTTAAAACATTAAAAAAAATTAAAAGAAGAATCCAACCAATTATTTTTATCAGTCTGATTCATGTTCTTTTTAAACAGATTACAGTGTGTTCTCTAGCAGTTACACTGTGAAGGGAGTATTCCATGAATATTTATGATAATGTAAACTTTGGGAAAAAAAAAATTAAAAGTGAGTTTGTTGTCTTTATGAGCTTCCTGTGGCAATAGCTCACCTTGCCTTTTAATTAGAGGATATGATGTGAAATTTAAAGGTGGAATTTTTTCTTTTTTTCTCACATATGTAAAGCAAAATGATCATAGCATGAAATAAAATACGAAGTTAGTCACCCATGTGTTCCAGAAAATTATGTCTTCCATTTTTCAAGTCAAAAATAAAGAATATTAGCATCCTGAAGCTAGAGGAGGAGTGATTTGTTTGTTAAGAGGTGGAGGCCCTTTGCAAAGTTTAGGACAGGCTCCTGTTTTTAATTCTCAGTTCCCTRAAGCTGAAAGAGAAGACAATGAAAGACCAGGCATTAATGTCCCAGCTTACAGAAGAGGAAGATGCAGGGAGGTGCTGTCTGTCCACAGCCCCTCCACTCCCAAGAAATAGCCTGTTCATTGGGAATGTGGCTGGCTGGGGCAGGAGAAGCTGGAGGCAGATCTGGGGACAGAGCTCCGCCTGCCCACAGGAACCAGGAGCCAAAGACTCCTTCTATTTCTTCGCACAAAAGAGGCAAATAGCTCCAGCTTCTTCCTGTTTAACTTGCATGCTCAAATATGAAAGATGCTTTTCTGGATTTCACATTCTAATTCTTAGTCTGAAATAAAGGCTAAATGCCTTTCATCTGTTCAAGTCATTTATAGTACCCTTAGCAAAAGGATTTTTTTACAGCAAAGTGAAGGATAATAGTGGAATTGTTAAACTCCTACCCTTAAAATAAGCCACATTTGTCCTCAGTTTGAACAGTGATGTTTCTTGCTGGGCGTAATCAACAACTTAATTCTCTCCCTAAGCCAAGGAAAGAATGAATATCTGCAGAGACCTATCATTCTGTCTCCCATCCATAAAGGAATATAACAAGCAGCTGTTGCATTTATCTTAAGAAGATGATAACTCTAAATTGCCTCATGTCACAGGCACTTCTCCCGCAGATGTCCCCAATTCCTCCATCAAGAGGATGACCATGAAAAGCAGGGAAAATCCCAAATATATAAGGTCAGACTCCTCTCCCAAAATAATAAATTACTTAACCTCAGATGTTTTGGGACCCTATTTTCTGTCAGTTTAGGGGCAGAGAGGTTTTTATTTACCTTTGAAAACAGGCTGGCCACATACAGCAGGACTTRTTTTCTCCCTGAGCAGAGGGGATGGGGTGCTGTGGGTGTTATTTCCTTATTTCCTTCCCCCTCCACCCACCCACAKGCTGGGTTTGATGGTTTCCCTCCAAGGGGAAATGTGGCCCTGGCTCTCCCCTTCCACGAGCTGATGTTGGGAGTTATGATTTAATGATGACAACCACACACATACAAGGCACTGCATCAGGAAACACACACACACCATCTGCCAGATCCCAGGATTTAGCTGTGGGTGCACAAGAGAGGAGSCTTGTGAGCATTAACTTTATTCCAGGAGACCAGAAATGCAGCTCTCCTTGCACAGCACTGCCGAGGGAGGCATCCCAGGGAAGAGCATTTCTCCATGATATAGTCATTACTGCTTCAGCAAGATGTTAATTTTTGCAATAAATAAGCTTAATCTTTTTTATGCAGATCGTTTTGGAAAATAAACAGGCCRTTTTTATGAGCTACTTAGACCCAGGGCTGGGATGGGATTTGTGGTAAGGTCCTGCATACACCACAAATTGTAAGCAATTTTGAGTTCCTGGGGAGYTCCTGCAGTTCATTATTTCTTGTGGGTTTTTAAATAACTTGTAAGTGMAACGTTTTTGCATGTTTCAGAGCATTTAGAAAGCAGAATCATTGCCTGGAGGAGCTCAGTTCCCGATTACCAAAGAAAGAAGGTGACTGCAATCCATGGGCTGAGCTTGTAGTTTTGGCACAGCACCTTTCTCTGATTGCTTCTGGAGAACTTGCATGGAAAACAGGGAGTGGGGRAGCTCCTGTGGGAGAGCCTGACCATTTTGCCTGATCATTTTGGAAGCATGAAATCCCTTGGGCTTCAGTGTGGTCTCCTCTGCTAGCCGTGTTTGTAACTTCAGCAGAGGCTAGCAAACAGCAGGAAACTCAGTTCAGGTGTCTTTAACCACAGACCTCACTTTTAGAAAGAAAGTAATAATGCAGTTTTGGACCCCTGAGGATATCACTATCCTGCCTGACATGGGCTGTGAATAGTAATGTACAATAGATGTGTGATTCTGATGTGGATTGTTGATTAATGTTTGCTGAAGGAATAATGCAGCTGTTGTCTTGAGGATAACAGAGATGTTGTCTCTCTCATGAAGCATTAGAGAAAGAAATGATATTACAAGCCAGAGTCAGGCATGTAATATCTTACATGACTAAATCTCAAGAGGGGATTGGTTTTGCCTTGTGGCCAGCCCTGAGATGAATTCATTTGTAKGACAGCCTCTGTTATGACACTAGATATGATACCATGTCCTGGCCAGARGGTTTCACAGTTTTGGTGAGATCCTGTGAAGGAGATGAATCCTTCCAGCCTGGTTTTCAGAAGACAAATGTGGCAGGTTCAGCTGCTCCTGTTGACCTTGTGGGACATGGCTGAGTTCACTGATCACAGAATCACAGAATGGTTTGGTTTGGRRGGGACCTTCAAGTTTATCCAGTTMTAACCCCCCTGCCAAGGGCATGGACACCTTTCAATAGATCAGGCTGCTCTAAAGCCCCATCCAGCCTGGCCTTGGACACTTCCAGGGATGGGACATCCACACTTCTCTGGGCAGCCTGTGCCAGGGCCTCCCCACCCTCACAGTGAACCTGCCTTGTGTCTGCCTGGAGCCTGGGTAAGGCTGTGCAGCCTCAGCCTTCATTCCTGTCTTGTAAACAAGCTGATTTCATATTGTTAGGAAATCTCATTTTCTCTTTATCTGTGGAAATGATGCTCAGGCACTGTGGAAAAGGGGATCACATAACCAGGTTAGTTTTGGCTGCATGCAGGCACACGTTGTGTCACTGCATCACAGACGCATCATCATTTCAGCAGCTACAAGTTTATGTAAAACACTTCCATTCCCCGTGGCAGGATGGTTTATTAGCACTGCATTCCTCTTCTTGCTATGCACTGAGCCAAGGAGCTGTGTCTCACAATTACAGAAAGGAAAATTCAATATCTAGGCTGGCTTTCCTAGTGCAGCCTAAGGGGATTGCTGTGGCTTTCACCCCCCACCAAACACATCCTCTGCAGGTCACCTGCAGGTCCCACTGACACCAGGCAGCAGCCTTGGTCAGCTCTGGATACAGCACCAAAATAACAGCAGGGGCCATGTTAACAATCCAAGCCATGAGCAAAAGTGGCAGCCAACTGAAGCTGACCCTAGGGACGCACCTGAATGAACAATGCTCCCTCCACACCCTTGGGCAGAATCACCGTGGGGTCTTTAAACTCTTTAAACTGTCAAAGAAACCACTTATTTTAAAACAAAATCAAATTCTAGGCCAAACCGCAAGCACAGGAAAACATCAGTAGTTTCATTTGGTAAGGTAGGTGGAGGTGTTTGTGTGCACTWTTTTTTCAAACATATTTTATAATGTAAATACAACCTGGATGAGAAAGAGAAAAATTGTTTTCATCATGAAAGCAACTGTAATTCCCAATTAAACAAGTCCTAATAAATGTTGGTATTGTTCAGTCTCCGTGGAGGCCACCACTRGCATCACACAGTGTGGAGCCCCCCAAAGCTCTTGTTTGTTTCTAAAGCCATCAGGTCACACCACTCAGTTCCCCCCAATTTATTTAAATCTGTTACTTTATTTCAAGTGCTAATTATCTCTCACAACAAACAGAGCCTTGTCAGCTGCAATTACTGGCATTACAATAGATTATCAACAGAAAAGTGTGTCTTGAAGCAAGAAGTGTTGCCTTGGTTACCAACCCAAAACGCTCCTGGATTGCATCTGTAACCACAATTTCCTGATTATACCTGAAAAATTTCATGAGCGAGGCTCCTAAATTAGTGCAGGTTATCATGAGCCAAATTTTACCCTACAGAACCGTGGATTTAAATCACAACAGAGCGAGTTTGGAGCCAATGGTAGCATACCCTAAAGGCAAAAGGAAGGGGCTCCATTTTGCATGAGCAGAGGGGGATGCATTTTGCTCCTGTAGTTAGAATTAGCATCATCCCTGTGCTTTCYCAAGCCTTGTGCCTGGCTCCTAATCCAGAGCAGGCTCTTGCCCAGCAAGGCAAAGCAAAGCAGGTGTGTTCCACCAGGCCCTTCTCCTCCCTACCAGCCACCCTGACACGTGCAGAGAGCTGGCACGGGCTGGGGAGCCTTGGGCTGGTGGTGGAGGCAGCTTTAGGATGGCTCTGGGGGAGAGAGGGGCTCAGTTTGCCTTGGCAGGAGGAGAAATGTCAGCCACAAGGAAGCGCCAGTGCAGGTGAGGAGCTGGGAGCTGGGGATGAGGAGCTGGGAGGTTGAGGATGAGGAGCTGGGAGCCTGGGGATGAGGAGCTGGGAGGTTGGGGATGAGGAGCTGGGAGCCTGGGGATGAGGAGCTGGGAGGTTGGGAATGAGGAGCTGGGAGCCTGGGGATGAGGAGCTGGGAGCCTGGGGATGAGGAGCTGGGAGGTTGGGGATGTCCCTCCTCCTGTGTCACACAGCCAAAAGCTGAAATGCCTCTGCCTGAGAGATGTGTGCTTGTCTTTCATCCCACCTAGGGTGGGGTCAAACAGCAGGGAAGCAAAGGAAGTGTGGAAAAGGTGCTGAAACTTYGTGACCTTGTCAGCTGAAGGAGGTTCTGCTCGGTGGTGTGTGTCAGYGCCCAAAGGGGAGGACAGAAAAGGAATTGGGATGCCTAAGCTTTATTTCCATTTGTGGGAACCCAGAACATCCCTCTGGCAGTCCAGGATGGCTAGGACTCTTGCTAGGGGGCTCAGAAGCCCTGGCACAGAGCCCAAAACACCTCTGGGTTTGATTATGACCYGTGGAGCAAATTACCMACCTCATATGAAGATCTGCAAGCCACGACAATTTAGGTAGAATAATAGTGAAGTTATCATGGGGTGGAAAAGTAGATTTTGGGGTTTCTGGTATGGGGGTTCAAGARGCAAGATGCTGGGAACTGGGCATGTCCAGCCTTTCTCCTTCTTCTTCTTGGCCTCCATCTTCTRCTGTGGTGTTGGCATTTACAGAYTGGKTTAGRGTAGAAGCTCACTGTCTAACACAGGTGATAGGTGTTGGAAAGTAATTGTAAACATTRTACACAAAGTTTTTAGTATAAAGACATAACACCTCCCCAGGGGCAGGCAGAGTGCCTGGAACTGTCCTGCTGGATGRACCTCGGCWGGRCAGGAGAAAGAAWTTTATAGATRAGATACAATRAMCAAYCTTGAGACCGAGAAMTGAAGAGMCCTGACTCCTTCAAGYKCYGGGCTGGGAAAAGAGACTTTCCAACTTTTCTCRGGGTCACTCTGGGCAGCCAGAGACCCCAACACCATTAAATGTCAGGGATATCCTAAMCTGCAGTCCTACTGAGCACTGTGTKTATTTGGACTTTATTTTATGAGGACTTTTTCCCTGCAAAAGAGAGTTGTCACATTGCAAAATTGTGAAGCTGCATATAACGGGATGCTGACTGCTCGATGCGTTACAGCCATGCCCTGCTATTATTTCACAATTTAACTGTTTATTTGGACCCTCAGCTTGTGATTCTTAATCTTTTATGGAAAGCTTTCCCCTTCTGTGCTTCCCAAACCCTCATGATCGATTAGTTCGATCGACATCAGCTCCCTAGCCTTGACCAGCCCTTTGCCTATCTTTATGCCTAAGCCTGATTAAGATCTCCAAAAAATACATTAGCTTAGCATAGAGGGATCTAAAAATTCATCTAAAAATGTTGGGAATGCTGACCAATTGGGGTAAATATGGTGGAAGCCTTGGCTTTCCTTTAAGTTCTTTTKGAAACTGGGGATTTTCTGGTCCTGTGAATGGTGTGCTGTTAGGACACTTGGCCAGAGAGGAGAAGAGGAGCCCTGGACCTGTTTCCTCCCCTCTCCTYTCAAGGTGTGGGCCTGCCCTGCCAGGATGGGGCTGCATTTTCCAACCTCCCTTTGGGTAGCTGTACCATGGCACAGGAGAGATTTATTTAGTGGATGAGAGAGAGGGAGACCATAGCCAGTTGTGTGCTCGTGGCATTTTGCTTAAAAGATGCTGAATTCCAGTCCCAGCTCTTTCTGTATTTTATCTGTGTAAAATTCATGCAATGTAAAAAAAAAGATCACTCCCTAGGACCAAATACTCTTACATGGATTGTTTCTTGCTTATGCACCCTCTTTCTCCTCTTTTCCCAGCTCAACTCACTCCTTGGCTTTTCAGAAGAGCTGCCACCTTCACTCACAGCTCTTATGGCATTCCCACATCTGTAAGGGCACCATGCCACCACTGGGCTGTGCCTTGGTGCTGAGGGAAGGACACGCAGGTCTGAGTCCTCTTACAGYGAAAAAAGACACGTCTGGATGCGCTGAGTCTCCTTAAATGCTGTAACACTGCAAAACCCAATTGGCAAAGTGAGGGTGAGCCCAATTTTCCTCTCTTGGGTTCCTCAGAAGGGCTGGATCAGTGGGACTGCTGAGAAAAATAAATCACTGRTGGAAATATCACCCTGGAGCCAGTCAAAAGCCACTCTGAGGAACATGGTTTTATTTCAGCTCTGGAATCACTGTGTAGGAATAAATAAGAGGCTTTGGGGGCATTCTGCAGATCATTGGGGAGCAYACTGCAGAGTCTCATCTTCACTCACGTTTTTCATCCCCTCAATTTGCACAGCGGGAGCACTGATTTGTACTCACAGCAGAACTGGCTTCTGTTTATCCAAACCYAAATATAAATATTTCCATAAAGATAAAATTTTAATGCAGGGCTTTATGACAAAGGCTGTTATTTGCAGGCTGCCATTAACAAATCCATGCTGCTGTGGTTTAAGTGGGAAAATTTAGGGCTGATTATAAAATGTTGTAATCAGGTGCAGCTAAGAAGATATGATACAACCTGAACTGGAGACAGAAGGTCCTGTTGGGGATAAGAAAGCAGAGTGAAGGACTAAGGCCAAGCCYAAAATGGTACAGCCAGTGTCTAACATGGCAGCACCATCAGAAGAGTTGCATGATAAGATTCTCCCCCATAACAGATTTCCATGAGTTAGCCCAGGGAGAGRATGGGAATCAACACAGCTCCTCCACAGATACATTTTGGTTGCTTCAAGAATGAACTCATTAATTCTAAATAAACAGAAGYTCAAATAAAAGTTTGTCTACTTTAAGAGGAAGTAACTAGAGCAGAGGGAAATGGTAAAGCAGCACAGAGAAAAGCCTGACAAAATACCCAGAGAGGGACAGGTTAGTCCATTATGCCCTTACTAAAATGAGACTCTTCCCACTTTTCCCTAACTTTGGTWTGTTGCCGACATCCTTAATGAAAAACCCCTTCCTTAGGATTTTTCCTCCTGAGAAGCTGAGAGGCCTCAGGAACAAAATGTAAMCAWTGRTTATCTGCTGCTGTGGAATGCAACAGGTGCATCTGGGRTTGGTCCATGTTGGATGTTTGTAATTAATGGCCAATCACAGCCCAGCTGGCTCGGGCAGAGAGTCCAAGATAGAACCTTTGTTATAATTTTTTCCTATTCTATTCTTAGCTAGCCTTCTGATTAAATCCTTTCTTCTTCTATTCTTTTAGTATAGTTTTAATGTAATATAGATCATAAAATAATACATCAAGCCTTCTGAAACATGGAGTCAGATCCTCGTCCCTTCCCTCAACCTGAGACCCCTGTGAACACCATCACATTGGTATGTGCATTATTTTTGCTAMCAGCCTCTCTGACACCCTGAACACATTCTAGGGAAGGAACAGGAGCTGATTGCAGCCAGGCCCTGGTGTTTGCTGAGCCTGGCAGAGGAGGAGGAGAGCTGGCCACGGCTGCTCGGGATGGCGTGGGCACGAGCARCTTTCTGTGGTTCCTCACATGTGGCACTTGAGTGGCCTTTAATGCGTTTTGTCTGCATGAAGCCAGCCCTGGAATRGGCCTAAAAGGCTCCCCTGCTAGAGTGCAACAGGTTTTGACAGCCACCAGTGCTCAGAGGAAGAACAAATGTGTGATTTAGACCATTGTTGAGGACTTTGTCCCCGCAAAGAGAGTTGTCACATYGCAAAATTGTGAAGCTGCATATAATGGGATGCTGACTGCTCAATGTGTTACAGCCATGCTCTGCTATTATTTAACAATATAACTATGGTTATTTACCAATCTTAGATTGCCAAACCACAGAGGAGCAAAACTATGGGAAAAAACTTAGCATTGCTAAAGCAAAAATTTGCTCTATGTCAGGCCATGTTATTATATTTTAAGATTTTATTAAGAAATAAATTTATCGAGCATTGTTTGCCTTAGAGGTGAGTGGCTCTGAAACTCTATTTCTTGTATCCACATAACCATGCTTYAGTAAATTTTGATGTTTTAACAAGAGTTTGGGGTCAGTTTCCCTAGGCAATCTAAAGAAATTATTTCTGATGATTTAGTTAGTAGTGGTGGTGTGGTTTTCTGTAATCATACACCAGGCAGCTGGAATGAGGTGGGGAAATTAATCTCTGGTGCACCTTTAGAGTAGATGGATAAATAAACCCAAAAGGAATTAAAAGAAAAACATAACTTTAGACTGATTCTAGAACTACTTTTGTTTTCTGCATACAATAGAAGTTTACATGAAGAAGACTGAGAGTGAGAGACACTGGGAAAGTTAAAAAAAAMCCAGTTCCAATGGATAGTTAATCTAAAATTAACAACATGGCACGGTGCAAGCAGAGAACAGAGGGAGCTACTTCATCCCATGGCCTTTGCTGTANAAAAAAAAAAAAAAAAGCAACTTTAAAATGCTGCCTTTGATTTTCTTATTTTTCTCCCTTTCTCTGAATATCCCCTATTTGTAATGCTTGCTTCTGCCTTTCTSACAAGCCCCAAATTCCTCAGCTCCAGGAGCTGTGGGCACATGAGAGCTGGCAGATCAGGCCTTGGCTTCCCTTCCCTTGGAACATGCTCCCTTCTCAGATGGGGTGCTGCTCCAGAACAGAAATAACTAATGGCACTGGGGCTGCTTGAAAGCCACACGGAGGGAGGAAAGAGAGGTTATTCACTTCAGCAGTGCAAATGCAGTGAGAGCTTGCTTTCTACAGGCGTGTGTGGGAAGGGCATCAACAGAGCAATTACATGGTGGGTGGGAAAGGGGATTTTGTCACTTTGGCAGTGCTGGCAGACAGAAATAAACTGCTTCTAGGGGAATAGCAGGGTAAGAACTTGCACATCAAGAGCATAAGCAGAATTAAAATGGGCCCTTAAGGGGATTTATTGAGGGCTGGGTTTTTTTGTTTTTTCTTTTTAAAGTGCCTAAGGCCCCTCCTATTTCATTGTGTGCAAGCCAAGAATCAGGAGCAGGGTGAAAAAGTGAGCAAGTTGTATCAAAACTAGTAAAAAACTCTTCTGACTGCAAGAATTTGACTGCAACCCTCATGCAGCTGTTACAGAACGTGCAGAATGGCACATTCAGTATGCAGGGCTGGTGAGAGGAGTAGTGGTCAACAGAGCAGAGTGTAAGAAACCCTCTCCCTTTTGCAAATCAAAAATTGAGTCCATTTCCTCTTTAGAATAGAATAGAATGCGGAATGGAATGGAATGGAATGGGATGGAATGGAATGGAATGGAATGGAATGGAATGGAATGGGATGGGATGGGAACGGAAACAGAAACAGAAACAGGAATAGAATAGAATAGAATAGAATAGAATAGAATAGAATAGAATAGAATAGAATAGAATAGAATAGAATAGAATAGAATAGAATAGAATAGAATAGGAGTGTGCTGAGTTGAGAGGGACCCCTCAGATCATCAAGTCCAGCTCCTGGCCCTGCACAGGACGCCCCAAGAACTGCTCTGTGTGCTGGAGCTGCTTGTGTTTGTTTCCTGGTTTCCCTGGAATTCCACATTACTCGTAGGAAGGCACAAGGCAAAGCCTGCTCCAGGTTGACTGGAAGAGGGAAAGGAAGCATTGCTGCTCTGCATCCAAAACTGCAAGGTGCTGCTGGGCTTTACTGGGAAATAAAAAGAAAATTCTAACACAGGTTACAATAACATTGAACCATTGATAACACATTCAGGTGATGGAGATGGTTTTGCTCCTTTCTCATRTTTTTTCCTGCTAAAAGAAAACCAGTGGTGATGTCCACCAGTGCAGATGAACAGACAGTTGTAACATGATAGTGATGAACAGGAAATAGATAAGAAAAGAAAGATAAGAAATGTGGTGTGTGGAACAGAGAGGGGTCCCCCCTCACATGTAAAACACACACTGCAATTTCATGGGCCCCAGATGCCAACAGCCAGTTCTGASTCACTCATTGCTTAGTGGAGCAGCTCATCAGAGTCCTTTGGTGGCCCAGTGCTGCCAGCTGCAGGCTGGGCTGCCATGCAGAGCACTGCAGCTGAGRCAGAACAAACCTGCCTTCAGCTAGACAGCCTGCAGATGTTTGAGATGGCAGATGATTGGTGATGTCACATAAAATTGACAGCTCTTCAGACAAAAGGAAGGAGCTTGGCTTAATGAGTGCTATGGGTGGGTGTATAAGCAAAGACTTTTCTAAGAATTATCATTACCTAGGAAAGGCAATTTTCAGCTGAATTGACATTGCAGTAATTAAGGGCCAACGTAGAGAATCTTGGTCATTATAACTATTTAAATTTCCAAATTGCTTAGTTTAGAATTGCTTATGCTTGAAGTGCTACTGACAGCCCCATCACTTTCTATTCTCAGCCAGCTTGATTGGCAAATTGATGAGGTCTGTACCTCACAGCCACAGCTCCACCTTGGTGCCAAAAGTCACTACCTGGAGCAGAACAGCAAGCAGCAACCATGGTCAGATCAAACCACAGTGATCCAAGTTTTAAGTTCATTCCTTGATAGTGGAAATGCACATCAAAGGGGTCACTGGGTAGCAAAATCCTTCTTGAAAACTGTGGTGAAGGATGTCTTCATATTTCAGTTATTTAAATTTACCTTACCTGTGAATTATCAGCCTAGCTGGAATCCACACTGCTGGACTGCTATTTTTTTTTTCCTTTGTGTTGCCAGCCTCAGATGGACAGTGCTTTTGAAATGGCAAATGTTATTCTATGGTCACAGGAACTTTCTTCAGACATGGATAAAAGAAACATCTGGACCTACTGAGGGGATTGCATTATGTCTTGCAGCAGCTCTCCTAATTCTAAAAGTGAATCATTATATGTTGTACCTGCCAGTTGCTTTAATTCCCTTGTCATAGCAAAGTCAGAGAGACTGGGAAACACAAACCATATTTTTATTTTAACAGTTTAGAAGACTTTGTGCATTATTCTGCAGAAATGGAGGCACTGGTCTCCTTTAGCTTTGGCATGTTGACCTCCTTTTTTCCCCCCTGTAAAAACATATTATTGTGCACTTATTGTGCACTTTGTTCTACCAACTTAAAGAGAGAGAAATTGTTTTTTTAGTCCCTCTTCCTCTGTACTGTCACTTTTGATTCACAGTTGCTAAGCGTTGCAAAAGCTCACCAGAGGGACACTCTCATAGTGTGATTTGCAAACTTTGAAATAACACCCACCAGCAGAAGCACCATATGCTACCAAGTTGCACAGTAAACTGACAGCAGTATTTCATTTATAATTTGAATTTCCAAAAATGTCAGCATTTTTCACATCAACAAATGCCTCTCAGCTTGCAGTGCATGACTCTTTCCTCTGAGTGGACATCAAATTGTGCTAATTCTGCTTGAATTTCTGCGGGCTTTATTAATGACAGACATATTAAAATCAATTGTCTTTTATTATGGTGACTTGTCGTATTGAGACAAAATAAATCTGTGAATTTTCTGAATGTGCAGATAAGTCACTGGGCCTAAATGCTCACCCAAATGTGTGTGGAGTTTATGGCATGTGGACTTTGAGGCCCTTTGTAACACTGATAATCCAGTGCACCCTCTTTGATAATCAAATAAAGTAATAAGGAATAGTTTTTTAATCAGTCAAAGGCAAACTTCACATAAAACACAAGCTGTTCCCTTTGTGGTTAATTTTCATCCAGCTGCACTTAAGTACAACAGAGCCAGCAGAGAAAACTACTTGGCAACACTTCCTAATTAGGGGACGTTAATTACAGCTAAATACTATACAATTTCTATCTTACAAGAGTTCACCTAAATCAATGTTATTATGGTACTAAAGGAATTAATAATGATTTCATACGCAGAAGCTGTTGCCAAACTACCCATTAGTTCAGAGTTTAAAAGGACTTTACAATGAAATCTCTAAATCTGCCTTGCAGAAAGCGCTGGAGCACTCGCAGGCACTCACACATGGCGCTTGCATTGTGCGTTAACAACTGTGCCTGATGGCATCCCCTGCTCCTGCTGGAGTGTTGGTGGGCAGGGGGGGAAAGGCTCTGCAGGACAAGGCACACGTCCCCACAGAGCTCTGTCCGTGAGTGGAGATCTGTCTGTCCTTCCCCGAGCAGGTTCGGGGCAGGTTTCATGGGGCAGGGGGCAGGCAGAGCCTCTGGAAAACCCACAGTGTTGGAGTTCTGGGTGCTGAGAATTTCAGACTTTCTGTGCTGACAGACTCTGACTCCCAGGAGAGCACTGCATTTCACTWGAGGCTGCGGAGAAGCTTCCAAAATTGATTGATAGCACTGGGATTACGGGTGTGTGGTTGGTTAGAAATGTGTAATATCACAGGGTGGAAAACTTAGATTTTGAGGTTTTAGAATATAGTTATATATATGAAACAAGATGGAGGTTTTCTTCTTCACCTTCTTCTTCACCTTCTTCTCCATGGGTTTGGGTGGTGTTGTGCAATTGGACAGAAAAGTCCACAGTGCAGATTTCAAGTGATCAGTTATTGGGTTAAAAGTGAAAATAATTTAGGTGYCATTTCTTAATTGGATAGTTTAGCCTTAAAAGACCTTGTAACAAGAGATAGTTGGCCATTTTGTGCCTTGCTAATGAAAGGCTGCAGAACTCCCTGCTGTGAGACTGTRACATTGATAAGAAATAATAAACACCTGAGCCTGAACGTGAGCGCTATGGTCTCAAGTGCTTTCAATGCCGACCTCAACAGAGGCAGGAAAAGGGAGCCAAAAACCAGCAGCACAGACACTTCCCAGGTCAGGCCCCAGTGCTGCAATACAAACTGGGGTGTGTGGGGGGGGATCACAGCTCCCCTGGCYCCCAGGCCATGGTTCAGACATGATCCTCCACTTAGGATGGACAGCTCCTTGTGGAGCTGATCCATGCTGAAGTGTCCCTCTCTGYATCTACTCACGTCAGTGCTTTAAATGCAGCACAAGGATTAAAACACTTTTTCTTGCACCTTGCAGTTCTGGCAGCATCTGCCTTGTTAAAATTATGGCTTAGCATTTCTAAATCAAATMCAAATTACCAAAAAGGGAGGAACGTTCACCTACTATGCAGGCAGAGAATTTCTCCCAGGTTATTTATCCTTAAATAGGGATCTATTAATGTCACAGCAGCCTTGTCAGTAAAGTGGGAAGAGAGACCAAGACTAGCCTGGATGCACAGAGCAAAGACCTGGTCTGCACAGAGCCAGGGAAGTGAGTGAGCAGTTCCTCAGCTCAGGCTTTGCACAGAGCAGTCCTGGATGGTTTAAAGCCCTCTTTGTGCTCACTGGGTTTGAGGCAGCTGCACTCCCTCCATTTTTGCTCAGCACAATTTGTACAACTCCCAGGACTCTCCTTCTGTTCCAAAAACTTGCTGGTCTTTTCATCCACCCGGAGTTATTGCTGCCCTGGGAAATACTTAGCTGTACCCTTCATTTCCATGGGGAGCTTCTCCCTCAGAGTCCAGCTCCTCTTTTTCCCATTCTGGCCCTTTTGCTCACCGTGGTGGATAAGGTTGGGTAGGTGCAAAGAGATACCTGAAATTGGTGGATGGCAGAGGGGAGCTGCTTTACAACTTCATTGGTTTATTTCTCAGAAAGGGACAGAGAAAGATTTGTGTTGTTGCAGGGAAAAGCTGCTCAATTTGTATGTTTTAGAGTAAATCATGATCAAAGCAAGTTATTGATTTATTAACAGCATGTAATTAACTGGCAATCAGCGAACCATAAATCCAGGGTCAACATCAGCACCACAACAGATAAACCACAATAAAAGATGCTTTCAAAATGTAAATAAATGCTTGTAAATTCAAAAAGAGCCTTCCACACGCAGTCCCCAAAAGGCTCCCACCACATTCACCCTGCATGAGGGTGAAGAGGGACCCCACAAGGCTGCATATGCAATTTGGGTTCCCGGGACTGTCAGTGCACTCAGAGTGTGTGTGGACACACGTGGAAGGGGCACTCCTTGCCTTTTGGGGCTGGGGATGTGAGGGGCTGCCCCCAGAGGGGTGAGAGAACCTGGCAGGAGTTCCATGCCCAGCACAGGGAGAGCCACGTTCRGCAAACACACGCAGAGTTTTGTGAGGCAGCTCCTGAGCTGCCAGGCTTTGAAGAGCCGACCTCCAACCAAGTTATAAAAGTTGTTTTGCTGCACTGCCCCAGGATGGGAACATCAAAAAGATCAGGAAATAGATGCAAAATTAACCCTTTCTAAGGAGGCAACGGTGAGAACATGTGGAGGGAAGGTTTGTGGATCCATACAGGGATCCACRATCACTATAGAAGGCAACAGGCAGYACTGGGAGATGTGCCAGCCTTCACCTGAAACCATCACCCACCCTGACTTTTTTTAAGGTTTTGAYCCATCTGGGGACAGTAATGACCACGTGGGATTGCTAACCCAAATGTATTCCAGCACTGGGTACCTGGGCACAGCACCCAGCTGGGACACCCCAGAGGAACCAGGGGCACAAGGCCAAGCAGGGAGACCATGCCCAGAGCAGAAGGCAGGCAGGAAAGCTGCAGGGAGGTTTGTGTCCATCAGGGTACAACTGCCTTGGGGCAGGATTACCCAACATTTATTACATATACTACAGGTATTACATATATTACAAATATCCCAKCTTACATATATTACAGATATCCCAGCTTTCACTGCCACTGCCACTGCTCTTCCTTGAGTAACCAAGAGAGCACTCTGCCTGCAAACCACAGTGTTTGGCCTTTCACTTTGTGGTGAAAGCACTTTTTGTTTAAGAAAACATATCTGTATCAGCAGGAGAATTGTATTTTAGTGAAACATTCAGCAATATTTACACCAGCAGAGCACTAACAGATAGTGCTGCATCTTTCACGTATGGAGCAAAGGGCTGACTTGCAACAGACTGCTATTTTGATAAGAATACCTTCTGCTTAGGAACTATTCTTAAGYTTATTTTTCAAGTGTTATTCCAAATCCATGTTATAAAATGTTTATACGTGCACTTAGGAACGTGGTTATGGTATAGATGTAAAAGGAAAAAAAAAAACAAACCACCCCACAACTGGTGTCTTTTCTCATACTTAAAATGTCAGAATGGATTTGCAGCTCTCTCACCCTGGGGCTGTGCAAATCCAGCCCTCACAGCTCGGGGGATGCTGCTAAAGTGCCCAGATGCCCCCCAGCCCCCAGCACGCTCCTGTGGTGCTCACATCCACAGGGCAGCCCAGGAAATCCAGAAGCAGAGTGTCTCTGTCACCTTAAGGTTGTGAAAGGAGATGTTCCCGTGACAATAAAAGCATTCCTAAGTGCACCTCCAATCATAAATCATTTTCAAAATTGCTCCTGGCTTTTTAATTTCTTTCATTTGGAGGATTTATAGTGCTCTGATGTGCCAGAATGTTTATTCCACGGGCTGCCCGTCACGTGGCACCCCACTGGCACAGCACCAGGCTCCAGTCCATGTTAATCTAAACCTCTGCAATGATCATCTGCAGCTTCTAATAAATGACTGATAACTCTGGGTGTAACTCTTGCAGTGATTAAAGTTAACATCAGCACAGAGTGCTTCAGTGTTTCAGCCTCTTCTTGACGGCTATTTGCCATTCTCCCTTTTTAGTATTGCCATCACTGAAACAAAAAGCTTCTTGTTTGAAAATTATTTATGGAGTGTTGCAGTGCTTTATAAGATTTTCATACACCACTCTGTGAGCTGGGATCCTTTTGGATTAGAGTGTACTCTCAATTTCAGTCCAAGGATGGGAACGACTTGATTTCCTTTCATAGTTTGCCGCTCTAGAAATGGCCATGAATATGTATTCTGTCTTTTGACACTCCTTTGTGCTGGCTTTTGGGGAAAGCTGTACGAGAGCTGAGAAGTTAAAGACAGAGTGGACCCACAAGACCCATCTGCCTCCCTGTGCAGGCTTGTGCTTTCTGAGCCCTCTTGTATTGGGTTGGGTCCCRGCTGAGGGGCTCCTGCTGCCTCCCCGGTGGGCTGCCAAACAATCTTAGATAATAAAGACTTGCTGGCACTCATCCTAGACTCCTCCTTTGTTATTTTTGCCTGATGGCCTGACCCAGCACCTTGTATCAAACCATTCTCCTCCACTGCTGGAATTCACRTTTACCTCCATCGACTTTTTAGCATCCATGATGTGCAAATGCACCAGCCAAGAACCACAGCACATCCCAGCAAGKGCTGTGTGAAAACAGGACCAAACAATCAACCCTGCCTCAATGAGTTAATTGCTCAGATGCATTGAATTTATAATATGTGACAGGAAACAAGGAATAAACACTGAGGTCTGGAGGGCAAAGCATTTCAAAGTTATAAAAGACTAAATTGCCCGTGCCATCATCTTTCAACCTTTGTAAATGCCACTTTCAGTGGCAATGTTGTTTCCYGGTCCAGCTGTCTGTCTCCCAGCCATTCCCAAAACTGAATTGGTGGGAGATTGATTGTGATCCATTTCCTTTTGGTCCTGGTGTTMCTCCTCTCCACATGAGGAATATTCCACGTGTTTCTGGCAGGTTCACTTCCACTTTTCTTGGGTCACCTCACTCCTGCTCTGCGTCTGGGCTTCTGAGCCATTTCCCCCGCTCCATGCCTTTCCTTCCACTTCACCTGTTCCCTCTGCCATTCCCTGTTTCCTTTACCCCTCTCACCTGTGCCAGTGCCTTTCTCCCCCTCCAGTCTGGCTCTTGCCTGCCAGAATTGCACTCTGGCTGCCTCCATGTGCCACACTGACACCAMAAAGGCAGCAGGACCATTCTCCCCCCTGCCACAGGTTCATGCTCCAAAACACTGGAATTTCATAGATCTCAACTGCTCCAGTTTCTAAGTGTGGGCTGAAAACTCYCAGCCTACCCCTTATTTTTATTCAGCTTTATCTTCTGACACTCTTTTTGTGAGAAAGTTCAGTCGAGGAAGACACCTACCTAGAAAATTTCAGTCCAAGCAATTAGCTCACCAGTGCCACAGTTGGAGCATAATGGAGAATAAAACCTTTATGGTTCCTGTAAGTGGTTGAGACTCCAACTTCTGCCTGGAATAAGTGTAATTTCTGAGGAAGGATTTAAAGCTGTATTTGTGCTTTGCTCATGCACTTCACTCCTGTTCTCTGGAAACACCCTATTGACCAATTACTCTGTGTTCAAACACACAAGCAGCAATTAACTTACTCATCTGCCTCACCTGTCACACGTGTATTTAAAATTCTCTCTTAGCACCTCAGCATTTCTTAATCTCATCAGCAAAACCCAAAGCACTGATGTATTCTTAGGCACAGCACTTTTTTTTCCTGCTCTCTCCGTGTGTTGCACCAGTTTTACACCCCATTGAGTTCAGGAGAGCTATACAGCAGGAAATTAGGCCCAAAGTACATATAGAGGTTTAAATCCCATCTTAAAACACTGTAACACACTGCTCTGAGGCCCTCTAATGGAGACGATGGCAGCCACSATCAGCAAAATGAAATGGAATTAACACTAAACAAAGAAATTTCCACTGGAGGAGGCAGCTCAGGGAACACATGCTCAATGAGGAGTGGATGGATTCTTCTCTGCAAAGTAACTTTTATTTATGCATTTATTTGTTTATTCAGAGCAGAAGGTCAAGAGGATTTATTTTTTTAGAGAAGGACGGGTCGGAAGTGTATGAAATTAGATCAGAGGGAAGAGTACAGGAGAGGCCTCCCGGAAACCTCTGCCTGCACAGCTGTGATGGGGACGTCCCTGCTGTGTCTCCAAGGACAKCCTGTGGGCAGAGGTGATCCAGGGAGTGGCCATGGATACCTGTCCACCCTCTCTGAAAATGCTGTGTGTGATTTGCCTGCAGTCCAAAACASACACACTGAAGCAGCTCTGTGCTGCTAACACTCCCCTTTCACCCTGACTGGAAGGGTGGAGCTGCTTGGGGCCACATCTGCTCCTTCCTCTCTGGCAAATCTAAGCCAGCACAATGCCAAGATCCTCCTGCTCATCAGCAGCACTTCTGAGGGATTGTKCACTGGGATCTTACCTGGCATTGTCAGGGCAAGCTTAAGAAATGTTTCAGAAATTACGAAACAGCTTTGCCTTCATTCCGCTGGGGAAAACTTTTCCTTCTGCCTCAGCTGCCTCCTCCTCACCTCCTCATCTTAAGTGTCTTAAACTAATAGGAGTTGTGGGAATTTGCTCAGGGTAATGGTGGAGAAAAGTAAAGGTATTTTTCTCAGCCACTGTAGGAATATACTCGCCCTGGATGCCATCAAGTTGTTTGAGTGTGTTGGACATCCACCCTGTAAGAGCAGCCAGAGGTATCTGTCATTTCTGACTCTTCCTGGAAGCTGAGGCATTAGTCACAGAGCKGTGCCTTTTTCACTTAAACCCGCATTCCACACTCAGAAATAAAGCAGGAAACCATGTAAAGATTGTTCCCATTTCATTGCCTGACCTGAACAAGCCGAGCAACCCATGCCAGCTCTCCAAGAAATGTAGTGGCTTCCTGTCCACCCTCAGCATGTCTTCAGCTATTTATTTAAAGCTCCTTSAGCTTTAAACAGATGCAGAGCAGTTTTTCAGATCAGGGGTTTTTAGGGGCCATTCTGAAGCACATTTAGCTGAGGTGACACTGATTTACAGACTGGTACAGGCATTTTGGGAGTATTTCCTATCTCCAAGGATGAGTGTGGTCTGGGCTGCCATGTGGGGAAAAAAATAAGGGTCTGTGAGGATGTTCCCCACTCTGCTGTCACCAAACTTTGAAATAACCCATTGAAAAGTGCTGAAGAAACTAGAAGTCAGTCCCTGGTGCCTGGATCTATAGTTAGAGGGACATTACTGGATGATGTGATCCTACCAGATTGCAGGGTTTATTTCTTTGCAACATTAGAGGACTTGTCAGCCCTGAAGGGACTGAGGGAGGGAGGATGGAGAGGATGAAACCACCTGGATGTGCAGCACTGCAGGTTTAAAGCTCCAAGTCCCAGGGCTCGGCACACACAGCATCTATTTAACATCCTTGCAGCTTCTGGGCTTCAGCCTGAGAATTGCTCCAGCACCATGAAGCACAGAGCCTCCCCTCTGTGCCTGCATTAGGCTTTTCTTAACATTCAGAGGGAAACAACAAAAGTTCYCCTTTTCCTTTACAGCTCTTTCACTTTTCGCCTAATGAAGGTGGAATATAAAATGTTGAAGGAAAAAGCAGATTTTCCCCTACAGTAGAATTTCTTTTTCAGTTATTTTTAATCTGACATCTGTTTTAACATGCACTCACAGGCTGCATTTATTTTAATTTTTTTCCCCTCCCTTGTGTTTTATTATTTACCTCCCGTTCCAAAGAGATCACAAAAGATTACACTTCAGTGAAGCAATAACAGCAGTGGCAATGACCTCCCTCACTTCTCACAACTTTTCTTTATACCCCTCTGTTCTTCCTTTATCTACATCTTCCCATCCYTGCCATCCCAGAGGCCTCGTTACAGCTGCTATCACACGGGGTGGAGGCATCCATGGGGTTTTTTTGGAATTGGACAGACATGTGGTGAGCAGAACACAAAGCCCTTTGTGGTGATGTTCATAGGGGTCTTAGGACGAGGGAAGAGATGAGAATCTTGACTCCATGTTTCAGAAGGTTAATTTATTATTTTATGATATATATTATATTAAAAGAAAATGATACATTAAAACTATACTAAGGAAAGGATTTCAYCAGAAGGCTTGAAAGGAATAGAAAGGAATGGAATGAATAATAAAATCTTGTGACTGCTCACAGCTACGACACAGGTGGCTGTCACTGGTCATCAAGCAAAAACAATTTCACATGCTGGGTAAACAATTCTCTAAATTACATTCCAAAGCAGCAAAACATGGAGAAGCTGAAGTTTCCCAGCTTCTCAGGAGAAAAGATCTTAACGAAAGGATTTTTCAGAAAATGTGTCTGTGACAGCCCCTCTTGCTCAGAGCCCTGATAGTCGTTCTTAGCTCCGTTTCAATTCGTGCCTTTAAAGAAGTTCCACCAAGAACCACTCTCTGGGTCAGCCTGTGCTTTGAAGAAAGCCCCAGACTCTGCAGAAGGCAGCAGAAAGCAGCCAGCACTGAGACGTGCCAGCCTTCTGACATGATGCTGCCTGAATGTTTCATTTCCCCTGGAAATGAAGATAACATCCTTAATCATCTTACGTGTAATTAAATTAAATCAYGGAGCACACGCCTTCCTCACCTCCTCCTAAGGAGCTGCTTGCTCAGGTCTGAGCTTTAGGGTGGAAAAAAGAAGAGTTCTCAGTGGATCAGTAATCTACAGGGAGTTTTAGCTCTTTGCAGCCCCAGGGCAGCCTCTCAGGCAGGGAGAGAGCAGGGGCTGGCAGGCTCAGAGGGGCAGCTCACCCACCCAGCTCCTCCACCAGCTCCCCAGTTTGGGGCAGTGGCAGGGACCCCTAACCCATGGGATTACCAAAAACAGCCTTGGCCCAGGCATAGGGAGGGAACTGGTCGGCTGCTTTGCTTGTTTGCTGGTCTTGATAACTAGTAAAGAGGTCAGAACTCCTTTAAAACTTGGAATAAAAGCAGAGCTCATGCTATTACTGAAATGGGAAAAACAGGTTATGAAGCTTTCCCACATCTTTCTGGGCAGATCATCGTTTATCTTATGTGGTGTRTTGCACCAGCTGGGCCTGCAAAGGGCTGGTTCAGCCTGAGGAAGAGGTGACTGAGAGGAGACCTCTCCAATGTCTTTAACATCTGAGGGGCGAGTGTCAGAGGATGGTCCAGGTGGTGCCCAGCARGAGGACAAGAGGCAACAGGCAGAAACTGATGCTCTGAAAGCTCTGCATGGACACAAGGAAGAACTTTCCCRTGCAGTGACCAAGCATGGCCAGATGGCCTAGAGAAGCTGTGCAGTCTCCCTCACTGGGTGTAYTCCAGACACAATCCTGTGCTGTGTGCTCTGGGATGGCCCTGCTGGCTGGAGATGGGAGCCTGGGCCAGCTCTGCTCCCTTCCAACYCAGCCCATCCTGTGATGTCTGTGATTCCTCTGCTCCTTCCACACCGAAAGCAGGGCTTGAAGAAACAAGTGTAGTCATTTCCAGCATGGCTTCCTCAGTTTGTTAACATTGTYTAGGAAGCCTTTTTGTTTTCATCTCAGCTAAAGAAGCAATTTTAAATTTATGCTTCCTCAATTCAGTGTTTTCAAACACTCCCTGTGATCTCAGAGATCTGAAACTTTTATGCCTCAGGAGAACTTTGCTGTATTTTTCTGCACCCATCACCCACTTACTCCTGCTTTTAGGGAGTGCAAGGGCTGCAAATGTTCTTGGTGCTTCCTTCTAAGCCTTTTCACCTCTCGATTTAGCATAGTTCTGATTTTCTGTGACTTTAACAGTAATAGGCATTCAGTAATTTTACCAGCTGTGTCTTTACATAATAAGAACACTTTTCTCCCTGTTACATAAGGACTGACCAGAAGGACAATTTTCTTTCTCTCCTAGGCACGTTGCATCTAAATAAAAGCAGTTCCCTCCTTTTCCTCCTATCCCACACAATACATATCATCCAGCTGTGATTTCAGCAAAAGCTCACCAAGATTTGAATAAAACTTGCTGTTGTAGTTTGTGGGTTTGKTTTTTTTTTCTCCCCAAGAGAGGCAAGGAGCCAAAGTTCCAAGTGAGCAAAATAAAATTAAAAGTAGATCAGTTTTTTCTGTCTCAGTGGCATGTGCTATGGTATATAATGTATGTTCCCTGCTTCACAAAGGAAATGAAAGAATGAACTATATGACTGATGAAATAAAGATATCAAAGTATTAGTTGCCCCAGCTGATATGTGCACTTCACATATAATTACTATTTAATATCTTTKTTTCCTACAAACCAGGAAAAAAAGCTTACCCTCTCACACAATTCCCTCTTCTAGTAAATAAGCTGATGCAGAATATTCTAGATTTGCAGCTTCTACTTTACTTTCTTCTCGAATTTATTCTCTTCTTTGTAAAGTAATGTGGTCTACAAAATGAAGCTATTTAAAATCCTAAATGAATAAGTGTTATAAAAATAATAAATTAGTATACAAGACTGACTTGCACAAAACATATGTTACACTCTGAAATATATTTAGACACGAGTGCATAATTGCCTGTTCCTTTTCTAATGGCCTGAAGCACAGAACTAAATGTGAACTTTTCCCAAAGTCTGTGCAGTGATGGAGCACCACACCCTCCACACTTCCCAGGTGTTCAGGTGCTGCCTGCAGCCTCCACAAACTTCAGCTGAAGGCCACAGCTGAAGAGCAGCAGGAAAAAGATGGGACGGATGGAAAAAAGGGCAGGGAAGGGTTGGGTGAAGGGCAGCAAGCCTGGCAGCCCACACTGTGAGCACTCCCAGCTCCTTGGGGGTGGCAATGAAGATCCTGCCATGCCACCTCCAGCCTCAGCTCAGAAGTGAAGGGAAGCCCTGTCCTTGGCTCTCTCAGTGCTGGCACAAGCCCAGGAATGCCCCTGGCCCTGCCCAGCAGCCCCTCTGAGCTCAGCTCAGCTCAGCTCAGCTCAGCTGGCCTCCAGCCCTGCCTCACCCCAGGCGGATCCCACACCTGCTCAGGGGGCAGCAGTCTCCTGGAGTGGCCCCTCGGATAAACCTGGTCCCTTGCTCTCCTAGGGGCATCCCTGGCCCATCTTCAACCCCTGACACCCCCCAGGGCTGCCAGCAGGGTAATTGTTGGCTGGTACCAGCAGCTTCTGCAGGAGGGGTGAGAGACAAGGCTCTGGGGGGTGTTGGTGGCCCACAGATATTGTGAATATAACTTCAATCACCATGGAGTTAAACAAAGACAACCAATTGCTCTGAAACACTGAGCCTTCTGCTCATTTCTCGAAAAAGAGCAACCTCCAAACCAGAATCATCTTTATTTGGGTGTGTTTACAGACTCTTGCTTTTTTTTTCTTTTTGGACAAGAGGTTTCAACAGAAAAAAWGTACAAACTACATTCCAGTCCAGCTTCTGTGAAAACAGAGAAGCTTRGAGCTGCACAGTATTTCACAAAGGTGTGTTTTAAGTTCATGGAGAAGGAAAGTGACTATCCTCAACTCTTCAGGATCCTCTCCCTCTGCAAACAGAGCTGTCACCCCTGGAGCCACCACCAGCAGCCCACATGCACACCACAACTGCTGACAGAATTTCTCCTGGCAACTTCTTTCATCAGCACAGCTCCCAYGGAGACAGTGAGGCTGCTCTGAGACTCCCCTTACACAGTGAGGTGGCAAAGTTGGACCTCCATTCATTTTAAGGTATTACACAGAGTCCTCCACCTACAAACTAAAGCATCTCCAAAAAAAAAACCAGTTTCTATCGTCACCCTAATTGTCCTAAAGACAAGTGACAACAAAAAAAAGTGTGGTTTGCAAGTGGCATTACTTCCCACTACGAAAGTTGGGACATTTATAACATTAATAACATTTATAGAGCGGCAAAACAGCAGCAAAATCCAGTGTGTGGTGGTTGGCAGGGCACAGCAGAGGGTCAGACTGGCAAAAACCTGGTGGGAGCTGACTTCTTGTAAGAGGCTCTGTATTTCTGAAAGCTCACAGCAGAATTTTCCCCTCCATGTGCAGGCAGGCACTTGGGATTTTTCCTTGATGAAATTGGCAATGAAATCAGAAGGAAAACTCATGGTAAAAGTGGGCCATTTTCAAGAAAATCGACGTGAAAACAGAGTCACAGCTCAGCCTCACCTTCTGTGTTGAGACCTAAAGCAGAAAAAGACTGAAAGCCTTGGATGAACTATTTCCTGAGAAATTAAGGCAYATTTTTAATCCTGAGCACTTCATATAGAATTTTGCTTTCTGTATATGTTGTTTTTCTTGATTTTTTTTTCCCCTAATCAGCTTTCCTCTGTCCAAGGTTTTTTGTAGCACTCTAGTGATTCAGGTGGTACAGCCAGATAAATAACAGAGTTATTATCTTTATAATAAATCTCTTTGTAATAAATGCACCTTGTAGCTTGATTTACAGCAAAATCCTCCTCCTCCTCTCACTTCCATGATGAGACCTACTTAAGTCAGTGAGACTAGTCATGATGATAAGATAATTAAGTTTTTAGTACAACTCTGGTTAGTGAGCAGAATGCAGTTCTGATAAAATGAATCTACCAGCTCCAGTCTGATATTCAAAAGGTGTTGGTGATTTGGGTATTGTTCTTAATGTGCTCGGAAAAAAGCACTTTTTTTTTTACATTAAAGCATTAAACCCCATACAGGACACAATTCAGATCATCTTTTAAATTCATGTATTTCTTTTGGAATGGCAAAGTTGAAGTTCAGCCAGCCTAGCAGTGACACCTGCAAACTGACAGTCAACCCCCCCTACATTAAAATGGAAAGATTTGCATGAATGTGTTTTAAAATGACAGGAGACAGGAATTGGAGCTTCTAAGCAAGTTAGACTAAAATTTTAAGAGTGAAATGCCTAAAAATAGGCCCCTGAATGCATAGTTAGGCACCTATATAGAGACTGCTTGATTTTCAGTTGTTCTGATCACCCAGAGCTCCCATTAACTTCAGGAGCAACTGTGGATACTCAGCTGTTCTAGAAATCAAGCCACTTTTATTCAAGGGYCTAAATATGGATGTCTGTGCCCAAGTTTGGGGGGGAAAATAGAAAAAATAAAAAAGAGGTCTGGTTGCCTTTTTTTTTTTTTTTGTTACAGAAGCCATTTGATAAAAGAGAAATAATAGCCAAGTTTCATTCTTTTTTCCCCTTACAATGCCTGAGACTGAATCAACAGAAGAATTAATAGTGCAACACATCTGTGCCAGAAGATTTTGTTTGAGGTGAATGGAAATCCATTCCAAGATCAGTAGCTCTTAATTAGCAATCTGAAACATTCCATAYATATTTCATATTCTGAGAATGCAAAGTGTTACCAGGCCACCTAAATCTTTTTCATAGTATTTCAGTGTTGCCATTAATAAGCTTTTCAGGCTGGTCTGAGGAACTTTGCAAGATTAACTTTGCAAATCTGTATGTATTAACTATTTAACTATTTCAGAAATGCCACTTTTTTCTGCTTTTGGATCAAGTACAACCAGCAGACTTGAGCATATTTTTAAATACCATGAACTATGAAGAAGGGAGAATTAGGCCTTTAATTCTATCATATGCACTTGGTTGTCAGAAGACTTCTGAATGCTGTTTGCTTAAAGTCCTCTTTTGTAAAAGTAATCCTGAGTTGGTTTTGTGTCTAAGCCATTGCCAGTTCATGCTGAAGTGGATAAAAGCCAGTCACATGATAGAAAATCTGCAAGAAAAAAAGAAAATTTATGATGGAATTATATATGACTATAAAGCTGCAAGTGTCAAGGAAGTAACAAATTAAAGGCATGCCAGATGAGGATGATAGATATTTGTTTGTGTGTGTGCATAAAATATGATGTAATACCCCTTAATATATTTTTGTTYGTAGAATATGAATTAAGGGTTCTTGCTGCTGTGTTTGGAAAGAAAATGCAAAAAGCAAAGMCTCTTGCTGCTCTTAGCTAAGATTTCAAAAAGAGCCAGGTAGAAGCCAATGCTTTCCTCTGGCATCAGCATCTGGTTCTGACTCCTTCAGTATGTTTGTTTGATTGAATATAATGACTGGGACATTTTATCTTCCAGGTTTTCAGACAGCACAGAACAGCAAGAGCTTTGGTCATGGCCAGGGCATTTGTGCAATCCCTGGCAGATAACAGATAAAACCCTTAAGGAATCAGAACAAATGGTACAACACAATCACTGGCTGTGTTCTAACACCCAGCAGTGATGGCAGTGGCAAARAGAAAGCTCATGCTGCTCTGTCATAACCAGGGACATAATTTTAGGTCAAGAGTGAGGCAGAGGGAGCAAGACAGTATTATTCTTATTGCAGGAGTGAGCCAGGGGTTTTCAGCAGTCATGAATATTAACCTGACATCTCTAAGCTGTTCTTAGAACATTTCTTAAAACATGTCAGTATTTCAATTGCTAGGAAATGTGAGGAAAGGGAAAAGACTGGTGGTTTTGTCCTCCCCCAAAGCCCCTATACCTCATGTTTTCCCAGCAGCAGCAAAAGGATAATGACTCTCAGATGTTTTCCTTGGTTAAGGTAATATCACCTCCTCTCCTCAGCTTAATGAATGTGGGAGTCAGGACCAAAAGCCTTCATGTTTTGGTAGTTCCAAGGACACTACACTGTTCCCAATTACACTGCATCCTTTGGGGCTGATACCCTGTGCCACTGATGTAGATCATGGGTACATAGGTCAGAATCTTTCTTCCCACTGGCAACTTCTTCCCCAGGAAACAGCCAACATGTGAAAAATCCTCTGTCAGCAGCACCCATACGTAGGATGAGATGTGACTTTCTCCACAGGATGGGAACACACCGTGAGGAGTTGTGGCACAGTGACACAGGGGTCTGTGAGGCTCAGTCACAGCKGGGAGTGAAGAGCAGAGCACTGCCAGGTGTGGCATTCACATTCCCTGAACTGAGAGAGACATACTTCTCTCTCTCCCAGGATTTTTCCTGGGGAAGGCAGTGAGAAGCACAGAGAGAAGAAGAGAAAACAATTCTGATCTCTATTCAGTGCTCCTGTTGTTTTGCACCTGTGGAATGTCTTATGGTGATTTGGTTTTCTGTTATGTGTTATGGTGTTTTCTTAATGTGTTATGGTGATTTAACCAATCACCAAAGTGATCTGGTTAACTGGACACAGGTGAAAGTTGTTTTGAGTGATTAGCCAATTACTCAAAGCTGTGTCCTG